>QQZM01000046.1:0-190645 GCA_013365045.1 Geotrichum candidum | reverse complement strand
TCATAGAGACAAATGTTTTTGAAATTTCATGTCTTCTTTGTATATCGTTTTGTTTTGTAATTTTATGTAACTATTTGGTGTAAGGACAATAAACTGATTATCTATCTATCTATCTATCTATCTATCTATCTATCTATCTATCTATCTGGTCTCGGACTCCGTGAGAATTCTCGCCCTAAACTGTGGATCAGCTAGAAACCTCCTAATAAAAAGTTTCAATCATTTCAAATTAACAAAAGAATATTAGGAAGTAATAATCTACAACGATCTCAGCAAGTATTCTGTACACAAACGCAAGATTTGCAAATATTATTCTAGCATTTGGTACATTCTTAACTTGATAAATATAACATATTTTTGTTCAGAAAGTTGGCCGTGTGGTCTAGTAGTATGATACTCGCTTTGGGCGTTTACGAACTTGCGAGTGGTCCAGGGTTCAATTCCCTGCTCGGCCCAAATTTCTTTTTTATTTTTATTTTATCAAATATGCTTTGTGCTTTATTGCTTACGATTATCACTAAATGCCAAGTCCATTCTTTTGACTGTATAATTTATTATTATGCCAAGGTTTATTCAACACGTTTTGGGCTGCATGGACGTGTTTACTTCAGTTTTTTGTCGTCATTTGCACCACCAAAATTTTTGATAAAACAACAGCTTCATTCCTTTATCTCTTTATCCCCTTCAAATCGTCATTGTTTATATAATATACATCGACGCCACCACCACCAACATCTCCATTATTCACACGGACTTTTGCAATCATGGGTTTCCTTTCAGATAAACCATACACCGCGGTTACCCAAACAATTGAGCGCCTAACAGAGGAAAACTACAGCGAAGATGACTTTAGCGAGATCGTTGACCTGGTAGATATCATCAGAATCAGAGCTACAGGGTAAGAGGCCTTATGTGTGATGATATACTCTTTTTTCGTCATGCTAATCTTTGTTTTTTCCAGCCCAACAGAAGCGGCAAGAGCAATCAGAAAGAAGCTAAAGTACGGCACTCCTGGCCGACAATTGAGAGCTCTGAACGTAAGTTGACTACTACGATCCCAATTTGCCTTAGGGGGCATCTGTACCGCTTTAACTGGTTCTAATATCCTTTTTTTTTTGAAGATTCTTGAAGCGCTTGTTCTCAATGGCGGTAAAGCCCTTACACGTATGTAACCAACCGATGATTATCCATATTTTACCCGCTAACTCCAATCCCCAGCTCTCTATTGTGACGAGTACCTGCTCGAGCGCCTGAGAATCTTGGCTACTGACAGCCAAACTACGCCTGCGGTCAGAAAGAAGGTTCAAGGCTTGTTTGTGGGATGGTCTCAGGACCTCCAGGGCCAGCGCGGCTACGAACGCCTGGTTGAGCTGTACAAGCAGCTACCCCAGCGCGCGCGCAGATCCCGCCCCCAACCCAAGTATCTCTCGAATGACCCGCACGAGTTGGAAGATGATGAAGGTGAATCATCATCTCCCAGCATCGGCCCCTCCAGCAGCAGCCATTCTCGCAGCAATACGGCCAGCGGTAGTGGTAACAGAAGCAGATCAAACACTGTTGATGACCATTATGTTAACAAGAAAAAGACCAAGAAGACTTCCAAGCCCGCACCCGCACCTTTGCCCCGTATTGATCTGGCCAAGGAGCGACCCAAGATTCAGCAAACTCTGGCCGAAGCTAGCAGTGCTGCTACAAATCTGATAAACGCGCTGCGGTTGATTAACTGGGAGGAAGAGCTTTCCACTGAGAATAAAAAGGCTACCGAATGGTTCAACAAGTGTCGGCGCTTACGCAAGCAGGTGCTCCGCTACATCCACAGCATTGAAAGCGAGGAGTTTATTGGCTCATTATTGCATACCAACGAGGAGCTTATCCAGGCTCTGCAAAAATATGACAAGATGAGTCAAGCACCTGATGAGGATTCTGATTCAGACTATGAAAATGACGATTGGAAAGTTGACTCGGGCATGCGCAAACTTAACATCAACGATAGAAGAAAGAATAGGGATGAGAGTGATAGCGAGTCAGATCAGTCAGATGATGAAGAGGACGACGATAACCCATTCGGTGACGCAAACAAAATTGACAACCCAGTAGATGAACGTGCCTACATTAAATACTAGTGATGGATTTAACCGGGTTATACAACATTAATATGTACTTATCTATCCCCAGTTTTGTCCACTTGTATACATTCTTCATCAAGTAGGAGAAATGTTCATTGATCCGTGCAATGCGCTTCAAATATACCAGTAGACCATTTCCTCAGAAAGCCCATGTATTGTAACTTACATGAATTGTTAGTATCATGTATTTTTTGGTATCTAGAATATTTCATCACTAGACTTTAAACCTTCTAACTATCTTCTTTTCCCTAGTGCTTATGTTTTTTCTTTTTATCTAGGTCTTCACGGACCTTGTCCAAGCGCTTCCTAACACGGTCAAGTTTCAGCTGGTTGCTGCGCTGGCGGAGCTCGTATTTGGCGTCATCCCAGACCACCGGATGAAGCCCTTGTTCAGGCCGATCAACGACTTCGTCAAGCCACTTTTGTAAAGATCGATAGTATTCTACGTCGCGGGGGAATTTCAAGCAGTGGAAGGCCTGCCCATGCACCGCAGCAGCGTCGTCGGTTCCGCGCTCCCTGGCGACCTCCTGCTCACGCTCACGCTCAGCCGCACGCATCGCCTCCACGGACGGCAGCGACAGCCGGCCCGAATAAATCCTGGCGAGCACAGCCCCCTGCGATTCTGCCAACGGGAAAGGAACCGTTAGTTTTGTCATCACCATCACCGCCAGTGTTGGATCCGGGTAATAGACTAATTGGCGGTAAAGTCGGTAAAGTCGGTTATTTCCTTTTGCCTCTGAATGGTACTGCACAAGGTAGTCGCTGTCATGGCTCTTAGCACCAGCAGAAGATGCGGGCTCAACGTAGGATTTCAGGAATGGAAAGGCGTATAGATACCCTGTACAGTATAGCACGTGGTCCAAATCACGGCCAAGGACTAGGCTGGTACCGTCAGTAAAGATAATTTCGCCGGTGCTGGCGCGGTACTCGCTAATCAGCGGGCGGTCCTCAACGCGTGGATCCTGTACACTTTTGTCCACCGGCGGCGATGAAGCGCCGCTCCATGAGCGGTAAACCTGAAGCGCGCCACCGCCAGCAATCTCTGATGCAATGTCGAACCCTGACGCCGAGTTGCCCACAATTAATACGCGCTTGCCCGCATACGCCTCTGGCACCGAAAAGGCCTTGGCGTGTGCCACCACACCCTCATGCGCCGCGGCAAAGTCATGTAGCCCCGGGACATCGGGGATGTAGGGTATGTCGTAATGGCCTGTGGCTAGCACCAGCGCATCAAATTGCTCAACCTTAATAGCCGCGCTGCCTTGCTTGTCATCAAGCTGCCGATAGGTTACGACCCAGCTGGGCCCCTCCTTGTGCGCATCAATGACTTCACTGCGCAGCCGTACTAGCGGCTCCACATCGTGGCCATATGCCCGCACGTAGTCACGCACCTCACGGCCCGAGGGGAAAAGATCAGTGTCTGGGAGGAAGGGTGTATTAGCAAAATGCATCACGTTCGTGGGGATGTTGGTTTCGAGGTCGCGGTACATGGCGTTGTACCAGTCATTGTCGCTGTCAGAGGAGTCAGGCAGAAGCGGATTGGCCGCAGGGATCTGGGTGGCCGGATACCCATCGGTGGCAGGCTTTTTCTCCGGCGCGTAGTTCCAAACGCCGCCAATGGAATCCTGGCGTTCAAATAGTGTGACACGGAAATAGGGCTCAGATGGATCCAAGGAGTTAGAAGCAGAGAGTGGGGCAGGCTCCTTGAGCAGGGCATGGGCTACAGCAAGCCCCGATGGCCCAGCACCAATGATTCCAACTGACCGCACGGGCTTTTCGAATTGAAATGGTAATGGTAATGTCATGGTACTACTGCGAATGTATATCTGGAGATGGGCTGTTTGAAAAAATGAGTGTTTTGGATACAGACAAAATTCCCTGATAGTACACTGTTAATGAAAAATAGGTTTTGGGAAAGGCAAGTGCAAAAAAAGAAAAAAAAAAAAAAAAAAAAAAAAAAAAAACCTAGAGCATTGGGTCGCTAGTATTTATACCAAGACAATGGTTAAACTGCTATCTATTCCGGAAGTTAGTATCCATAGGCGAGCGTCCTGTGATTAGAAACTTGGTGAGTACCAGTTGATACTCTAAAAGAATCGCGATAAAGGTCCTGAGTGACGTGCAGGTTTAAAAAAAAAATAAGCTCATAACTTTTAGCGAAATCAAAATCTACTGGATCGTTGGGCCAGAATAATTGTCTATCTTCTCAAAGAACCCCAAGGCTTTGGCTCACCAGACCTGATTCCAAATAGCAGACCTATGTAATTGATATGAAGCTGTCAAGTTCTATTCTTCGGCCATAACAATCATTGCTCCGACCACAACCAGTAAAACCCCCAATTAAGATTGGAGGTGGAGAGCCTGCAGTCAATTCTCGTACCTGCCGAAAAGGGCACTTCTATGATGGTGCAATTCGGTGTTCAAAGCAAAGGATTCGGGGCGGTAAATATAAACGGTATTTACAGTACAGGTTTGTCTAGCCGATGTAGACATTGCCAAAAGAGTCTCAAGTACCAAGGCTGATATTAGAGGTATGTTTGCCCCTGAGGGCTATGTATATCAATACTTTTCAATATTCCAGCAAACCTGTGAACTGATTGTTTCTTCCTTTTTACGATTGAGTTAATTACATTATTTATTTCAATTGAATGCAATGAAAAGCCATGTAAACGCATCATGAGCAGTGCATAAGCTCCATGTTGTATATTCTATATCACCAAATACTTACGTAATGTTTATGTGCTGGGTTAGTAACAGTATTGACCAATAACATTGCTTAATTTCATTTTCATTTTCACCTCCGGTGTCCCTTTGATGCCTTTGGTAGAACCAGCCAGGCGCGTGAAATAAAAAAGACCTGGCCATCGCTAAACTTGTCCAATCTAAAAAGTTTCGACCCAAAAAAAAACAAAAAAAGGATCACACTATTATTTCTAATCCCAGCTCATTCCTTTTCCCTTTCCCACCTTCACACTATCATCAATTACCATGTCGCCGCCCTCGAAATACGCGTTTCCCAGAATCCTGAAGGAGCTCCGGTTTCATCTTTCTCAGACCGGAGAAGCCTCTGTGCCATTACGGTAGGTTGTCCAGCTGGTTCCTTTCAAAAGTACGACTTGGTGTTCATATATCCCAAGTCGACCTGAAGGTTCAGTACGTGTTTTTTTGTCATTTGGAATCTAGGGCACTAACATTGAGAGTTTTTCAATTAATGTAGAAAGTTTCTTAACCGCGCTTACCCTGTCATGAAGAAGCATAACCCGGCCACGCCGGTGTTGGTCCGGGAGGCCTTTGGTGTGCGGCCAACTGTCTTTGCGCGTTTTGGTACGTAGTCCATCATTCTTTTTGTCTTCAGGGTTTATCACGCCCCGATATCATTTGGTCTCGGTTCTTCCCGAACCGGGGGTTCCTTCCCGCGCATATGCTAACAACTTACCGGTTCAACTGGTTTTTTTTATTTTTTTTTTTATTTATAGAATTTGGAAAGGAGACAAAGCTGCATCTTGACGGTATCACGGACTCTGAAATTGAGGCGAGACTGACCGATCTTATTTTTAAACAACACGCGGCGCCGGCGCCTAAAAACTAGAGCCATAAAAACCACAATTCCCACGCCCTCTTTCCCCGTACATGTAACAGAGCATGGCTTCATTTCACAATATCTAATTTAGTACACTGATAATTCTCGCATTGATTTTTGTTTCTCAGAAATATTGTTACTCTCTGGCTAGCAAATTGTTCTGACCGGGCCTTTTTAATTAGTACTGGGAACCGTCGTTTGTGAGCATTTCCAGATACTGTAACAAATGTTGGCAAGCAAGGTGGTGGATAATTGAACAGTTCTAGTCAGTATTCCCTAGATGTCACTCATTATATCCTTGTGCATAATCAATTTAATGATTTCTATCTATTTTGTAACTTTCAATGTCTTCAACCACCACACTACCAATGAGAATATATATATGAATTTTAGGGCCTAATGTAGTTCACGCAGTTGGAAGTGGGTAGAGAAAGAGTTTTGCTAGTATAGTATATGACTTACAATCAGTTAGATCACCTCCACTAAATGTATCGACAAAATAGGATATCATTATCCCTCATTGCTTATCTATTCCTTTTGTGAAACGCGAAACTTGTGGCAATTTATTGCAGGTATTAAAAAGCAAAAACCAAAAAGAAAATGGGCATATGTGATCGCGGGGGCCACCAGACTTGATGAGCCCACTTTGCCCATTTTTTTTTTAATTTATTTATTATTATTCATAACAATATCCTCCATGGAAATTTACTCATAAGGCTGATTTGCCTTGCCTTTCTGCAGGGTGTACAATGGCAGCTGTCTGAAGATTCAAAACAGGTTGTATTCACCCACATGTAGGTCTCATCTTAATAAGTTCATATATAGCTGGTCCTTCTTATTCAAGCACTGAGCTAAGTCTGGTTAGCAAAGACAATTAATGATTCAAGCACCACTTTGAAAAAAAAAAAAAAGTTGCTCATTTAAATTGACCAAATTTCATTTATTGTTATGTAACTTGTAGATGAAACAAGAAGCAGCGTTTCAACCTGCCTTACAAGTCAGTCAATTCTGTCACTAAGCTTTGAAAAACCCAGATTTTCCCGCAATTTAGCATGTAGAGAACGCTAGTATTTAGCCCCGAGAAATAAACGCCATCTCATCTGTAGCAGCATATATTTCTAACCAGTGTATTACCTATCTTCAAGAAAATAGAATGAAGATATACATTCATCCGGTGCAAGAACCCCCCACCAGGTGGGCTTAAACCAGCCCAAAAAGGGCATTCTTGCCAAATTGTCTCCATTGATTTAGATTTATATGCAGCATTCCTATACAAGTAGTAATACATGTTGAAGTTCTCCTGCTAAATTCTACATTGGGTACCCACGGTTTTGTGCAGCGATATGTGAATCGTTCTCGTTCTCGTTTTTTTTTTTTTTTTTTTTTTTTTTTTTTTTTTTTTTTTTTAGTTTAGTCATTTATTTATTTATCATTATTTTCCACATCATTTGCTAAAGTGATATATGTACAAATACGAGTTTGTCCAGATACTAAGAACTTTTGGCACAAGACAACCAAGTAGCTTCAGGACCCTGGCTGATCAATACGTGTCACAGTATTGTGTTTTTCTTTTGTACTCTCTCCACTGTCTAAGATTTGTCTATGAATTGTTGATTATCATTGATAAACATTGATAAACATTGAAAACTGTACCAAGCGCTGGTTATTTTCTTTTTTTTTTTTGCAACGACTCGAAAAATCCGATTTGTTCAGGTTCTGAGTGAAAAATGAAAACAGTCTTTAACTTAAACAATAGCGAAAAAAAAAATGTATACGTAATTTCAGCCAAAACAACTATGTTTTTTAGATTGACAAGCAACTAATTGATACTTCTTTTTTCATTTTTGACTCCCTTTTTTACCTATCGGCCACAGCTTGTTGAAAAGAAAAAAGGACATGACTGGTTCTTCGTTTGCAGACTCGGGTTGTGAAATTTCTGGCTTGGTTACGAAATTGCAGTGACAACAGACGGTAATGTTTTTTTCTACCTTAACATCATGGTTGTCGGGAGGTTAAGCAAATCAAGCCTACGATCAATAGTAGGTTTAACTGTCTTGATAATTAATGTCACGGTACCATGGATTGTTTTTTTTTTTTCAGAATTTTCAGAATTTTCAGAATTTTGGCAAACTGAAACCATAATTGATGGTTCGAATAGGTTAATACGTTTCAAACATAAGGTCTCAGTCCATAGAGAAACAAAACAGTATCAAAGCATTTCCTTTTGGTAATTTAAACCAAGAAAAAAGAAATAATGTTTAATTACTCTTACAACTATCCGTAATTAATATCCTGTTATTGGTAACGTATCCTATGACTGGTGTCACACTGAACACAAAGTTTGAATAAAAAAGTCAATTGTAGATGGAAAATGAATAGTAAGATCAAAAAAATTTTCAAACTCTTCTTTATCGAGTGCTAACTATTACAATTTGTTACACGTCCGCAAATGATCTGAACAAAGTTAGCTAAGTAAAGCCATACAAACTGAGGTTTTATCGTGACTCAGTTATTGCTTTATGAAAATTTCAGTGATATATTTTGTGCAGCTCTTTGTAGAAAGAAACAGCTAACGAAAATAGTTTTTTATTTAAAAGTTGACTTGGGTTATCTGGCTATGAGTGTACAGTACTCTTTCCAAGTGCTATGCGCTCCAAACAACAATGTGTCAATTTATTTATTCTGAATTAAATGCTTCAGGTGCCATCTAACAAGCAAAAAAGAGCCTTCCCCATCTGAGCCTCTGCCTAGGCCAGTTAATAAGTCATCAAAGTTTACTAATTCAAATAGCTGTGGTAATCAGTTTACATATCCCTTCGGCATGACTTTTTTTTTAAGAGATTCCGGTCCGTTTCAGTTTCTTGTCATGTGTCAAGCTTTGATGCTCTATGAAAATATCGCAATTGATTTCAAAGCCAAAAGCAGCCAACCTTGCTCTTGATTTTATTGCTTACTGTTCAGTGACTGACGTATAATTATAATTATTGCTATATGGGTTTAAAACAAACCAAACATTGAATCTAAAATTTCGGAACACAATCGCTAAAAACCTACTTAATTACTATGCTGTGAGATTATTTCACAGGTCCTGTAGTATTTATATTCAACTCTAAAATGGGTAGTTCTGACTTCTGATGCGACAATTCCACAGGTATATTGTAAAGGGGGACGTTTCTATTTGATATGATTAATTGTAAAGGAAGAAGATTATTAGATATTAATCCGTATTAGTATAATGCAAGATTACTGAGGACAAGGCCTTAATACCAAGTATCACAAGCTAATTGTAGACGCTAGTCCACATGAGGGCTATTAATCATGTGGTTAATAGTTGATGACAGAACAAATCCCAAGAAAGCACTTCAATACATAATTTCAAGTTGGAGAGCCCATTATAATAGGAGCAATACCAGCTAAAAGATAATATTGACTTGTCTCACAGAAGGAACCCAGGGTCAAATTAGTTTAACGAAAGTAGAGTGATCGGAGTGACTTTTGCCAAGGTCAATCTCCTAAGTAGTATGTCTAGACTGATTAATTAAGAAGGGTCCCAAGTCATGTCTCAAGGGTTATAGAACATTCTCCCAGGCTTGGATGCTGGTATGCATAGATAAAGCGTGTGATGAGGCTTCTGTGAGGACCCATCAATGCAGCCTCTGACATGAATAATATACTTGAGCTTAAAAAGTAGTCTTTAAGGCTCTGTTCTTATTGGTCATAAAGTACTAGCATGAAATAGAATATGTGAGTATAATTAGAATCAGATGTATCTAGGGTAGTCGGAATAGCTCCGTTATTGTAGCAAAGTTGGGTCCATGGCCCTAGCTGCCATTGGTTTTTAATATATTCTCTGATCTTCTATTGGTTTTTTACAATAAATGGTATTCCATGTCTGGGTCTTCTTTAATTCAATTAGAGTCCTACTTTAGCATACTATAATGACGTTAAAGCCCTCATAGAAGTATTAGCGAACGCAACATCTATCTTACAACTATTCAACTAGCAGATCTGGAAAGTTCATATGGCCTAGCCTTTGAGTTAATTCTTAGTATTAATTTACCTGTCTACAGAGGACGATCCAGAACATTTAGAGCCCCACTCAAAAAGACGCCATATAGAGAACGATTAGAAAAGTTTTTGTTTAGCATACCCACCAAAAGCAAAAAGAATTAAGTTTGACCCCTTACCCTGTATATACACAAATCAGTTATGGTGGGAGTTCTTCAAGGCATATTTTAGTCTGACCAAAAACTTTTTTAATAGTCCTCAGTAATCCAGAGAACGCAATAAAAAAAAAAAAGAAAATACAGTATATTTCCACATACAAATTACTATGGGCTCGCGAAGTTACAAGCTCTGAATGTTCTGGATCGTCCTCTGTAAACATCTATTCCCTATTTTCGTTTCCTATCATTAATAGGGGACCTAACCGCCTGAGTTACACCCCTGTCCCATCTGTTAAATGATATTTATGAAGTACTTCTGGGGATTCCAACCATGAACCTACTAAGCAATCCATTAATCGTATAATTAAGACCCCCTTATTGGGTCTTTTGTCTACAACTAACTTGTGATAGCTAGTATCATCTGCTGGTAGTGCTTGGTAGTCTTGTTAATATATATTCTTATATAATTATATCCAATCAACTTTGTTTTTTCGTATTTAAACGATCCTCATTACAAGTGTTTAGCAAGTTAAAACAAGAAAACTATTATCGCTATTCGCATGTTTTCAAAAGTTGAAGACCATATACTCAAGACATCGTATTATTTAAAAATAAGTTTCAACTTGCTCCATAATGAAAGACTAGCCATGTTTCTCCATCTATCTACAGTTGAAACTTCATTTTGGTATATCTTGACATGTGACCTTGAGCGCGATAATCTTGCAAAATCTCCAAGTCAAGTTAGCCCAACTCCAAAAAAATTACTAGAATAGCACAGCTGAAAGAGTTTAGTTGCTCGTATACTTTAAAAGTATTTGAAGCTTATTGCAAGCTATATTTTAGCTGGGGAAGCTAAAAGGCAGGTAGCTGGGCATATGACGTATGGCTTTTTAGAGATTCAAATTGAAATCTAATTTGTTATTTTTTACACTGAAACCAAAAGTTTAGACTTTTGCTGGCTTTGGTCTTGATTGCTGGGTCTTTGGCTATCAGGTCTTGATACTAATCCCTCCAATGATGCCTTTAGGCCCAGCTGGTGGTGTCAACAGACTACTTTGGTCTTCAAGTTGTTACCTAGCAATTCAAACACGCTATCACAAATTAGCTACGCATAGCCCCCCTGATAAAAAAAAAAACATTGACCCGGTATGTGTCCGAAACGTGCTACGAAACTAATCGCTTCTAAATAAAAGAGCAAACTCTGTTGCCAATCAAGGTCAAGATCAGAAACATTTGGAACAATTTACTCCAGCAACGCTAGACTTGAGCAATATTAGACTTTGGCAGTCCTATAAAGGGAGGGTTTCCATTGGTCTGCAGCTAAGGGTACATTCTGTGCTAGTGACGATGTGTGAACTGTCGGCCTAACTCCTAAAAGTATGCTAAGTCCATGCTCTGAAATAGGTTTAGTGCAAGGAGGCGTTGTTTGTTTGTGTTTTCTTACTGTTTTCAAGTTGTCAATCCGAGTGAAACGTACTAAACCCACACACCCCTTTCTAGCCTACGCCCTGGTTGTTTAGAGCCCGATGCTCGTTTAAAACAAGACAACTGAACTAAATAAAATGGGTTGGTTTAGTCTTGAATTAAATGTTCTTTTTTCGGTAGTTGGAACAGGGGTCGTGAGCAGGTAAATGACAATGTACACAATACGAACTATTGCTGGTAGGGCCTTTTTTTTTTTTTTTTTGATTATTATTCTTGCTTCTCTACTGAGCAATATTGATTATACAATAGCCTACGTATTTCCTATTGCCAACATCGAGTGCCGTACCAGAGCAAGAGCCGGGCTGCTTATCGTCTCTCATATCGCCCTGTATCAAGTTTCATACAGTTCTGGATCGATTGTCGGCAGATACTTAGCTTAAGGAGTCCTCCCCTAGACCGACTATACATTATCTCAGGCCAAACCCACTAAGTGGATTCCCTGGTTACGATCGTTCTACCAGTTTATATGTTGCTTTTTATCGTTTTCGTCGGGGCGTGATCAGCTCCGTCGTCCCCAACCCTTAGCTGTAGTTTCGATCCTGTGGCTTCGGATTAAATACCGCCAAGATCTCTTTGGGGCAAACATTATCGCCTGGTGGGTGCCCTGGGGTGGCTGTGGCAGCCATTGGCGTTGTTCCTTCTTCAGTCTTACCTATCGCGCTGAGGCTACCGATTTCCTCTGCGTATCTCCTCCAATGAGATCTTGGATCCAGGCTCAAATGAAAAAATCGGCACATGATGTGCACAACTCAGCCAGCCTGATTGCGGATGCGTTTCACTTCTTGGGTTGAGAAATACGAAATAAATCACGAGAGAAGGGGATTGGACCTGAGACCGACATGGAAACGCTGTTAGGAAACCAAAAATGACATCTAGACCCAAACCAGTAGACCAAACCCTTCATTATCTTTGGCTGGCCCTGGTAAATTCCGAGGTTAACGTTTCTGATACCTGCATCATTTAGTCTTATAATAGGACATCCTGCTGTAGAGACCGATTCATGGCAAATAGCTAGTCATACATGCAAAACCCTTGAAAGGTAAAACTGTTTCACACTTATTGCTGCTTTCTGAAGCTGCAAAAGTAGTGGCGTTATAATTTTGCAGAACTATTAAAAAAATTAAAAAAAAAAAAAAAAAATTAAAGAATCATTCCGAGATCAAACCAGATTTTTCCTTTTCAAGATTCACATTGTCTCCATTTTTTATTTTATTTTTCCAAATTAAAACTACTTTGATTGATGAGGAACAGATTTTCAACTGATCTGCAGTCAATAATAAAGTTATGCCCATTGGAATTTTCTGCTTATTAATATCTACCATCTGTTGCAATTTACCATTAATCCTATTATCAAAGAACTGGACCCAAAATGAGACATTTAAATAGCTTTATCAATATAATGATAGCCTAGTGGTTTCTGTGCTTTTTTCAGTTGGCATACCTTATTGTCAATATATTACATGAAGCCATTCCTTTCATAGAAGCATTAAGCACCGTTCTTCATATTACCCTAGATGCTACTCTAGCTAGGTCTTTCAGCAAGCTAGAGCAAGCATTATTTGCCTGCGTCTTTAATGGCCGTCATTAACATGTGTCCTGGAGCCAGTACGTCAGCTAGTTTTACAACCAACATTGTGAATAAAAAAAAAAAAAAGCCAATAACCGTTAAAATTGTTGGGGGGTTAAATCCGTTTTATTAACTGGAGCTTATGAAAACAGATTTATACATAACAAAGTCCAAGACCGAAAAATTATAGATCT
This sequence comes from Geotrichum candidum, assembly GCA_013365045.1. Classification (NCBI taxonomy): domain Eukaryota; kingdom Fungi; phylum Ascomycota; class Dipodascomycetes; order Dipodascales; family Dipodascaceae; genus Geotrichum; species Geotrichum candidum. Next base: position 177,527 of record QQZM01000046.1, on the reverse strand, counting down.
ACGATACAACATCTTCTAAAAATCTCAACTATATCTACCATTTTTCTTTTTTCTCCTCATGATTTTGCTCAGTTGTAAACACGATACAGTTAATTATGCATGGCTGCTGCGAGTAGGGGGTCAAAAGCGGTATTGGCTAGATAGATCAAATAAATTGGGTGTTTTGCGGGTAATTAACCCCCATCATGTGAATTGCTGTACATGAATGCTTTGAGGGCGCCATAAGTCAATTTTTTTTTTCGTAGACTTGGTATAGCTGACTTCAGGTTTTACTTGCACTAGTGTCATGTAGGTTTTGCGGGCCGAATTATTTCAAAATATGCGGCTCTGCTTTCAGAATCAACTGTTGAATACCATATCGGAATATTCCAATGTTTAATAACAGATTGCAAAATAAAAATCTAAAAATAAAAGAGACATAACAAGCATATCTAAGCTCGCGTTCAAACAGAGATTAGAGATATCAACACTCGATGGCGCAGAATCCTCTATGGACTTGGTCCAGGTGCCAAGGGAAATCTGTCATGATCGCCACTGCAGTCTGTTGTCTCTGTGGAGTTGGTAAAAACCCCGGCAACCTATTTTGTTAAGCTACCAATGAACTACATGCGGTTGTGAGTCGAGAAACTTGACCACTGCTTCCATGCCCTTGCTGCTATCAAAAAGGGCATGGAGACCAAGTTCCACGAATATAACCGGTTCTCACCTATACTACTCTACTAAACGTGTGACAGTTTGCTATGATTTTCCGGGGAGGGCTGATATTGACAGGGTCTCCCCATATAGACCCTGTCGGGTATACTTTCTGAAAACGCTGTCTTTGATTTCCGCGTTGTAGCACAATCCCCAGACTAATCTTACCTCGGCTCTAATAATGTCCTGATACAATGCATGACGATATGCTCCCATTCGTAAACAGCAAATCGTGCATTGTCAGTAATTGATGACGACAACTCTGACGCTGGAAACCTTTTTAAAGAAACCAAAGAGAATAAACTCAGGTACACAGTACAGAGCCATAGCTAATTAGAAATAGTATATTTTTCCACAGAGACGAAAGTCACGCGGTTTTCTCACTCTCATCAACCTTCCATATGAAGATTTAGCATGGGAAATGGTGAATCCAACAGTGGTTTTCAAATGAAACTTAAGGAGGTCGGAAGTCTCTTGAATTATTTTTTATTTGAATATTTCAAAAAAAAGGACAAGAATTTAAAAAGAAAAAAGTTGGAAACCTTTAATTTTATTTACTTGGTTATTTTGCAAGGTGAAAAGTTTTTGAATTAACTGGCACGCGAGCGGTCTAGTATTCCCAAAGCACTGTTTGCATGATGGTTTATTACGACGCGCCAGACCTCAACCTACTAAATGAGAGTATTTCCAGGTACCCGAAAAAAGATGTGAAAAAAGATACTTGAAACTTGGTGGTTGGAAAAGATTTATAGTCTTGCCCTAGAATCTTTGGGCTTTCAACAAATTCCAGTCAGACCGGTGCTCCCAGTCGCCACGGTAGATAGATAGTCTGTTTGTTGCCCTCACATTAAATAGTTACAGGCAAACTTATAAAACAAAATGACATGATCACTACAGTATCTCAGCATTTTTTTTTTTTTTGGTTCCTTTGCGACCTAAACATAAGTGTATGTTTGAGACTGGGATTGAATTGCTGCTGCAACTGAAAATTACAGGCCAAAAAACAAAGCAAAACAAGCAGACCCAACATAACAAGTGTTACTCCCAATCACTTTTTGAGTGCAGCAAGCGAAACAAGCTCTCAACTTTTTCTGAGAGTTTCTGCATTAAGAAATTCACCCACATTTTGCTTTCTGACAATTGCAAAAACATGAATAAAATATTTCTAAAGTCCACGTTAATATTTTCATAGCCTTTTTTTATTATTTTTTTTTTCTTATTTGAGGTTCATCTGAGTAACCGATTTCACCTTGAAATAAGTAGAATGTTCATTTCCGAAATCCAGCTTGCCCCAAAAAGCTCTTTCAGTCTTGCCTTTAATTTACCTTCTCAAGCAACAACCACCTGGTGAATAATAATATCGGCCCATTCTGGTTTACTCCCCCAGAAAACAAAAATGAAAAAAAAAAAAAAAAAAAAACTGTCATTGTAATTTTGCAGGTTTTAATGGTTCCTGTCTCTTGGTAGGATTTTAGTTTTTGATCCATCCTCCGTACCTAATGCCAAACCCTGGGAAGTGAGACAATTCTTAGCGCCGGCTGTAGACTGGTAGAGCAATTGAAGTTACTCTACAAAATTTTTCAAGTAAATATACAAGGCACTACAAAGTCACGGGATTTTGTTTTTATTCTCACTTTGCATTCTCAAGTCTTAGCTGGACAGAGGGTAGTAATTTGTGAATTTGACCTAAATCAAGTTAGGAACACCATAATTCTCCGAAATTGAACTTTTGCCGGACCAATGCGATCAATCGACCTAAGTTACCAATTTTCAATTGACGCAGTCTGTCTGCCGCCTATATAGGTAATAAAGCTGAGCTTCTAATTCTCCTATCTTTTAATCATAAATATAACTTAATTATTATCTCATTTCTTTTTTTTTTATAGTGTATACCAACTGTGCCCAATTGTAAAGAGTTTTATTATTAAATTTTTTTTTTCAAATATTTTTTTTGCAAGTAAAACTTCAGAACACGCAATTCGACCGCATCAATTTAGAGATCAGATCTTCTATGAGCTCCAGAGCGTCATATATTATATGCCGTATAAAAGAGAGCCAACAGGCTGATAGATCGCTCGCTAAATGCTAGCCCTAAGCGGTGCAACTATACGGGACCTATAGACACTTTTCGCCATAAAATGCTCCAAGATTGTGTTTTTTTCCAAAAGCATGCGTGAAGCTTTTGGTTGCAGATGTCATAAAACAGCGTTATATATATAAAAAATATTAGCATATAAGCTGTGTGGCGGATCCGTATCAGCATCACTTTTGAGTTGATAAAGACTAGCAAAACCTTACTGAAACTTTTGAGCTGGTGCAGAACCAAAAAGGCGTAAGATGGGTCATTTGCTCGTTTAGTTATTCATGGAAAAAGTGATTTTTGTTGACTTTGTTCTAGGACGGTGCAGTCGCAAGAAATATAGGCATTTCTCCAAACACAACTCTAGGTGAGCTCCGGAAGGTCAACGGATCCCAGTGCTCTATATAGGACACTAATAATCATACCCTAAAGCTAGCCTGGTATAATGAGAGTCTACGCTTGAATAACAGCTGTTTCTAACCAATAGCTGCTTTTACATTTATTGTTTGTTATCACAATGCCGCTAGTCTACTGCACTGCTTTTGAAATTGCCGCTAACTCTGTCTTGTGGCTGCTACTGGTTTGATTCACTAATGTACACGACGTGCGTGCTGAGTTACGCTGGAATACATTGGTAGTGTTGTTCAACTGAGCCAAAAAAAAAAAAAAAAAAAAAAAAAAAAAAGCTGCTATCTCCCCCCGACAGAACCCTAGGGTGTGCCAGACTATGCAAAAGTATGCTAACTGCTACAGGGTAAGCTGGCTGGACTAGCGACATATTTACTGCAGCATTGATCTCCGTTTCTCTTAGCACCCACCGCCTTACAGTAGTTCAGAAACCCTTGCTCGGGTAGAAAACTCTTTAGGGTCTTTTGCTTCGGCAGGACAGCTCCGGCGATTTCACATCCCGCTGGCCACAACAAAAGTTACAAGCCGTGGCAGCGCCCATCCTAACTCAAAAGCCCCCACGCTGTTAAACCAAATCGCATGGGCTTAGTCACTCGCGTAGTTGAAACTTTTTGATATATATTTCTCAAACAGCCTTTTTTTTCTCAAGCAACCTTTTTCTCAGATGGGCTGCATATCAGCAATAAATCCAAGCCCAGTGGGTAATAAAAAGCGGTTAATCAAGGCCATACACTGTAGCAGCTCGTAAACCGGGCCGGGTCACCCGAGCTGAAGACTCTAGGGACTCACGATAACCAGAAGCTGCTATTTACCGATAAATATTTCCAGACAAGTGGTTTTTGTGAAAGCTAAAACACCCCACTGAAATAAGTACTTGTTCTACCCAATAGAAACGATGAGCAAATTTGGAGATTACTGTATGGATGGTCTGGTTGGCTCAATCATAATAACGGAGCCAAGACCTCGACAGTCTTGCTAGGCCCTAGATGGCAAGGTATTTTCTCGTTTGAAGATTACCATAATAAAAGGGAAACTACGTGGCTACTAAAGTAGTTGAAGTACCAATTTGAAATGATTGAACAAGTTGACACTGATTCCAGGCCAAACTGCAGCTGCAACAAATTCTCAGAATGTACGCTAACTTCTAGCAAAAGTTAGTTTTCTCGTCTAGCCCTTACAAGTTATTACATATACATGACAAACAACTATTTCTGGTGGCTACGTAGAATATTCCTGTACTGAATTGCAGGAATTTTGTACACAATAAATTCCGGGAGAGGTCCAGCCCTATTTGTCTAAAATCCCGACGGAACAAAAGCCATTTGCCAGAGATGTAAAAAAAAAACGAGTCTTTGAAGGTTTTTTTCGATTACAAGATCGAGTTGATGTCATAGATGGCAATCTTGCTAATTTGTACAATAGCTCAATTGGAAATATAAAATTTGCTCTCTATTAAATTTGTGTTTTTTTAAAAAAAAAAAAAAAAAAAAAAAAGGGGGAAGGGGGAGGTTGCTTTGGACGATGAGCTCAATTAGAATTTCTTGCCACAAAAACCTAACGCATTTCTTTTTGTTTTTTTTATCAGTAAATCCGGGATATGCGCGCTGTGAATTGTGCTAGTTGCATATAATTGCTTTTTATGTAGCCAGCTTTTGTCAAAAACCGTTAGAAAAAAATATTTTGTGCTTTTTCCTTTCAACACTAAATGAGGTTTAAACTTTAAGGGGCACCAAGCAGAACAAAAACCACAAACACACTTGCGAAAAAGAAAAGAAAGCACCAGAAAAGGCACCTATCGACAGAATTGAAAGTTGGACAACCAAAATTTTGCAGAAAACTAAGCGCCGTTGAGACCAAAACATTGAGCGCACACGAGTCTGACAAGATGCACAAGCGCAGACAGGCTCATGTATTGGCTTTTAAATGGCCCTCGACAGTGGTTTTGTTGGCAATGTTAAAAAAAAAAATTATGTCCGTACCATTAATTTACCAGGAGAAATGGCGCTTTTCAGATACACGAAAAATAACCTCCATTCCGTGCACACACTATGAGCTGAGTAGGGCTGACGTGAGCAACCTTGTAGCCATAACCTGGGGAGTCAGCCATGTCGCAGTATGAGTTTTCAACCGCACATTACCAACTCGTAGCAGATGCAACAAGACGGGTTAGACTGATTTGTAGTAGATGCCGCAGCCATAAAGACTGACACATACAAGCCTTTTGAGCCATTCGTTGGAGTTACCATCGTCATGCTGTTCGTTTTGGGTATGGCCCACTAGACCTAATCAAACAATATACCATCAACAAAAGAAATATACCTCCAAAAAAACGTCTGAAAATTTTAAAAGAGAAAAAAAAAATTATACACCCTGATTCCTCCTCTTTTCGTCGGAGTAATATAAAACCAACTGGTAAGCCACCCTTTTTTTTCATCATGGGTCTCTCCGAAAGACTTTTTTTTTTTTTCATCCTCAGTAACACGCTGTCTGTCTCTGCACGCTCTACAACACGATTCTCCTATGCCTCTTGCACCGTCTTCCAGAGGCTTACTGGACCTCCCAACAGAGGTCCTCGCCAACATCATGGCCATGTCAGAACCCGCTGACTTGGCTGCGCTCGCCCGCTCCTGCGGTATTCTCTACCAGTACGCCATCCCAGTGTTATGGCGCAACATCAGTCTCGATCTTACCGCCTCTTCCACTCGCGCAACTCATCATCTTTACGACTGCGTTGTATCAACCCATATTTGCGATGCCATTGTCAGCAGTAAGGTATCCGTGCTCGCCTACGCCAGCATCCGTTCTCTTGCCATCAACTTGAGTCCCGTCATCAGCAATAATCGCATCTGCGACTATATCATCAACCCACATCTGCTGCGAAACTTGAGCGAGCTCACTCTGCACGGTGCTACCGACTGGGGACGAGTCGCGCCGACGGTGACACGCCTCGCCCAGTTCCCAGCTGGGAAATGTGTATTGCATTTACACGATATCCCGCTAGCGTGCCTCATTGAGCTAGCACTACCGGTGTCGCCGCTTAATGCCATGGTACGCACCGTCGCGACAACCTTTTCATCTGTCGCCAACACTGCCACCGACGTTGACTTGCTTGCAAACACGCTCGCTGTGCTACCTAATCTTGAGAGCTTTGCGTTAGCTTTTGATTCCGAATTTGATCTGTGCGACGACGCTCGTCTCGAAGCGCGCTTTTCTGCCCTGTGCCGGGGGTTTGCGCTGTATAACCGCGCGCTCACCCGTGTGGCCGTTTACGATTTCCCGCCCTACCTGCACTTTGACCCAACGTGTCTGCCCTGCTCAGTCTCCGAGTTTGTTTTCCACACAAATGAAATTGACGACGCATCATTATTCTACACCCAGTTGCTGGAGATGCCTGCGCGTCTGTGCAGCCTCTCACTGCGCATCGTCCAGAGCGTGTCTTCGCCCACCACTGCGTTGGCCACCGCGGCCACCGCAGCAAAGAAGAGCTATGGACCAGTGGGCCTTGCCGACCTGCGTGCGCTGACCCTGGATGTTCCCTCCGACGCAGCTAGTGCAGGACTATTTGAAACGCTACTCCGCCGCAACCGTGCCCACCTCGCTCGGGTGGCACTCTCGGGCTTTACAACTACGGCGCTCTGTGCGCTGCTCGCACATGCACGCTCCCGGCTTCGCGAGCTTTACGTCTATGCGTTTGCGCCTGGTGCAGCGGCGGCATGTGGAGCGCTCGTTCTGCGGGCTGCCCACTCTGGTCAGTTTGGCCGTCTGCGGCTCTTGGCCCTGCCGCCGCTTGGCGCTGCTGATCTTGCTCGCTGCGTTGCATTGCGACGCACGGCCACTTCGAAGCCAAAATTTGCATTGGTCACTACAACCACAACCTCCGATATTAATGATAGACATAAGACCATCAACGTTGTTGATGAGACTTCCAACAAAACTACTAAATTTGCATTGGGGTGCGCTGAAGCCCGGCCCCCGTTGGCTCAGCTGATGGCCACCCCGCCCATGTCGCCTGTCCCTTTCCACTGCGACGACGACCATGATGATGACGAAACTAATGATGATGAGAATGAAGATGAAAATGAAAATGAAAATGAAGACGATGCTTTCGCCACGCAGCAGCAGCGAGGAGCTCCCTTTCTTGACCAAATGGCACTGTGGAAGACTATTCCCTTCAAGAGCGAAGACGAGCTTGATTTGTTCATGTTCCACAGTAGCACTGCCGCAAAGGGCCTCGGCCAGCTTTGTGTGCTGTAGGTCAGAACTGCTGCTACATAATGTGTATAGAGAACCCATAATTCATTCATTTGATTAAAAAGTATTTTTTTTTCCATGTGCACATTTTAGTGCTGGTTTTTTATAGACTTGTGATACACCAGGATGCGTACGTATATGGATTTCTTAAGCCGATTGCAAGCGCGCCACGAACTGGAGACAAGATTGCCTATAAGAAAGTTTCAAAATAAGGAAACAGCTACAGTTTGCAGAGTCTCTAGGTGCTTAGACCCATCTGATGTTGAATCATCATTTTCATAGTCGCCTGCTATTAAACCCAGTAGTGCGTTTAGAAACAGAAAGTATGTCTGTTATATTCGGCAAGTCATTTTTCTTATGAAACTGTTAAAATAGTAATCAAAAAATGGTAAAATGATCTAAAATGATACCCGGTTAGCTTTGTGAGCTGTTGCCAACACCACCGGGTAGCGCTGTTTAATATCACAATCCACGATTACTTGCAAATTTCCTGTTTCCGTTAAACCCCGAACAATTACGTAAGGGCATGACACATTGAATTCTGACATTGGCACTGATGTGGGAACTCGTGGTAGATTTAAAGAACCTTCCGATTATGTTTAACAAGCCGAATGGGCTACTAGTGTATTTAGAGTCTACTTTCAGTTGTTAAAATCCGGTGCTTTGGAAAATGCTACAAAGCGGCCATATGTCTCGGCTCCACTTTGCTGACATCAATACTGCAGGTCCGGCCTTATGTTAATGCAGATGGCTTCGTCTTGCAGTATCTAGACCGCTGTCTATCTGATAATTCAAAAGTTTCCGTCATTTCAGTGAATGAATTGTACCAGATATAGTGCACTGAATTTTGAGCATTTAATTGAAAGAAAATGCGATTTAGTGTAGACCTTGTCGGAGCAAACTATTAATGCTATTTTTCTTTTAAAAAAAATCCCAAACATTTGATTTCGGGTGATGTTGCATACCCTTCCCTCAAAGACACTGAATTAGGTATAAGATAGCCTTTGGTACTTTAACAACATTTGAGCTCTTTATCTTTTTTGTTTTTGTCTTTTATGGCAGATGTCCTTCATTTGGTACTTTTCTTTTGCATCATTGCCAATTTACAGGATTAAAAGACAGCATCTAGGGTCTAGCCGAAAATGGAATAGGCCAGTTTTCTGCATACATTTATGCATTATAAAGGTACAGTATCAACCTAGCTAGTGCTGCGAGTTGGATATTTTTGGCGCTAACGGTTTCGCAGCTTTTGACCATACACAAAATGAGTACGCTTGTGAACCTAAACTAGTATGGTACCAAATGCGTAGTGGTGTTGTCGGGATTCATATTCCACATTCCCTCGCCCTGGACAAACAGTAGTGGGATAGTGGTTTATGGAAAAACAGCAACATGGCTCCTTAAAAAAAATGACCCTGAAATGTTAGCGACACCTGAGTGCTAGATATTTATTTGGGAATTTCCTATACTGGCTGTTTCAGCTGGACTAAGGGGTCTAGGTGACATTGTGATCAGTCGCAGCCTACATAGGAGAAAAAAAACTTCAGATTCGGGGGCTGTTTTGTAACAGCTGAGAACATACTCGCAGAACACAGATTACAGTTACTAGTAGCTAGTCTAGACGCAGTTAGACTCATCATACCCACCAATTTCTAACAATCTGATATTTAGAATTTCGGCGGGATTAATACCTGATGTATTCTTAGGCAGTGCTAATAAGCAATTGGCCACAACCCTGTTATTTTTATGTGCTAAGCTGGTATTGTAGCATCAAGAGTTATGTGCCTTATTTCAAGTAGAATGAGCCTACCTATTGTAGGTGTAAAGCTAAATGTTATTGATGGCCACACTTCATCAGCCCCCTTGCTATATGCCAGCTATTATTTTGCGACTCTAAAATCTTAAAATACTGAAAATTGTTGCCTTTGCCTGTTTCAAATAACCGCGTAGGACTGGAAATGACCGCAATTTCCAACATAGTCAATTGCCTATCCACTTTCACAAAATTGCTGCAAGCTCCTAAATGACCGAGTGGACAGTTATCGGATTGTATACTGTAGTAAATTGTGCTTGAAACTGGCAAGTATAATCTAACCGTTATATGGCGTTAATGCACCAATTTGTCGCATCCGACAATGACAGGCCACAATTGCAATCGGGATGTCAATCTTCATATGTACAAGTAAACTATATTCTAGCTCAAATGACTCTTAGCAAACTTTTTATTGGCTAGTCTCTGTTGCGGCTATGTAAACAAAACAGACTATGCTTTGTTATCTGATAGTGAGCGCCTATAGAATCGATAATTTCTAAGGCCAAACAAACTAGTTATATATGACGCTTCTAAGTCTAACGGAAAAATGTTAGATCAAGATCGGTAAAATTTCTTCATTTTCGATCATAGCGATATTATGGAGATAACCGATCCCTATTATAGAGATATCCAATGGTATCTTGGGTTGTGTTTTGATTTTCTGGCTAAAATTCTCATAAACACAATTACTAACGGTAATAGGCTCATAAATGTGTACATAAGTAATACATACTACTAGAATGAACTGGTAGGATGTGCTCCGAGAACGTGTATTATAATTTGTGTATCGTCAGATCGGCATTCCAAAACTGCGGCGGCTTTTTTCTTTCTTTCTATTTGGGATTTTGGGGGGAACCAACAGGACAATTTCTTATTTCCAAAGCGCCGTAGAGATCCCGCTTGGCGACAGCAGCAGCCAGCTGTTTGTGCTGCATAACGTTGAGACTTGGACTAAGAATGGAAGATCTTCCGACTCTACACGACTACAGCATGCAGATGCTTTAGTTTCCTTGGTTACGGGAAAAAAAAGTAGTGATATCACTAATGTTCTAGTGTATACTGACCTTTGATATTAATCTACCAAAGAGCAATATATCTGTTTTTTCGAATAGCTAGATAGATAGATAATCAGTCTATTGTCCTTACATCAAATGGTTACATACAAATTACAAAACAAAACGATATACAAAGAAGACATGAAATTTCAAAAACATTTATCTCTACGAGTTTTCGAATAGATTTAATAGATAAAATATTTAGCTTGAAATTCTTAGCTTTGCAGAAATGATCAGCTTGTAAGCTTTCATATATTAAAAAAATTTTAGTACGATTTTGCATGTATTCTCGTGTATTGTTTCTTATTCAATTGAGATGTTGCGACAATTAATTGGCCTCTATCAATAATAACGGAGATTTTAACGCAGAAATTTTTTCCTGTGGTTAAAGGCCCCACTATTTCTTTTTGAAACCTCCTCAAAGAACATTCTGAAATATATAAAATAAAAATAAAATACTGCTACCAAATTGCAATACACATGGAGTTGTATCAATTGATATTGTAGTTATATCTATGTATCAACGCATCTTTACTGATGAATTGAATTATGTCTATAATTTCCATTTATGGGCCAAAAATAAGGTCTTCTGCACTTATCTGTACTAGCCTCCATCCAAATTGCTTACTTTCTATATAAGAGATATAGGATTTTGTAAAGCAGGTAGATACAATAATAGTTTTAGTATTAAACAAAGCCGCGGACTTCCTATAGTGTAAGTCTGGATACGATCTTGTTGAATTTTGAATATTAAGCGCTGATGGAGTATTATTATTATTATTATTATTATTATTATTATTATTATTATTATTATTATTATTATTATTATTATTATTATTATTATTATTATTAGTATTATTATTATTATTATTATTATTATTATTATTATTATTATTATTATTATTATTATTATTATTATTATTATTATTATTCATTCATTCATTCATTCGCCTACTCAAAGTGCTCAATTAGAGAAAAAACAAATGATTTAAAACACATCTCATAAATGAACCTACTCAATTAAACACAATAATATTCCAATAACTTATGGAACGGTTGAATATCCAAAAACAGTTGTCTGGTCAAAATACTGACCTAAATTTCTAAGGAAGAGACTTACAATTAAACGGTAATTCTTAAATTCTCAGTATATTTTGAAATCTAGTACCTGTAGAATCATGTGCTAGAATTGTTAAATGTAATTTATAAATCTGGATAATATCAATTTCTAGTTTCTCTTCGTACATCTATTTCAATTAAAGTAGAGTTTGTGGCTATCAAACTCGGAGCACTGTTTTACAGAAAACTAAATAATGAAATATAGGTGTACATGTCCACTTGTGGTTTGAGTTTTATTTTATTTAGATGAATTGGTGTTCTCAGCTGTTATATTCTTTATACCTTTCAAGATATAATGCCGGTTTGTGTCCTTTTTGGGAATTATCTTTTTATCAAGAGCTTGAAGGTTTTGTGAGGTATCTCAAGGTAAAAATAATTTTTGCCTTTATAGAGATTACTATACAATGGTAGTATAATATCAGCAGTATTTTGACAGAACTGGATTCATAAGTCCAGTGATCATTGGATCGTAATATATTTCTTTGTCTTATTCTATTATTATTTTACAATGGCATCCCATGACTTGTCTTTTTTAATCCAATTAGGATCCTGTTTTCACGTCCTATATTATATTTAACATTAACTATAGAGCCCTGATAAAAGTATTAACATATGCCTCACCTCTCATATTCTAGCTGAGAAGTTTGAAAGGTTCATATTACCTAGCCTTTGAGACAGCACTTAGTTCTACTCTATTAAGCTATATTTCTAGACTAATTTCTATCACCATTTCTTAGAATCAGTGGGCGATTAATCTAACCACCTAGGCTGACTAAGAGTGTTTCCCTGATCCAATTGTTAAGTAATGTTCGTCAAGTATTCCCGGAGATTTTTCAAGCTATCAAGACATCAAGCATACGGTCAAGGCCCCCCTTATTAGACCTTCTCACTACAAATAACTTATGATGGTTAGTACTGTTTACTAGCAGTCCTTGGTAGTCTTCTTATTAGATTTTATAAAGATTTATATCCAATTACCTTTTACCTTTCTTTTTAAAGGTCCTTCAATAAATAAATAAATGAATAAATAAATAAATAAATAAATAAATAAATAAATAAATAAATAAATAAATAAATAAATAAATAAATAAATAAATAAATAAATAAATAAATGAATAAATAAATGAATAAATAAATAAATAAATAAATAAATAAATAAATAAATAAATAAATAAATAAATAAATAAATAAATAAATAAATAAAAAGCAACGGTTTCGAGGATTCAATATAAGCGCAGCTTTTAATAAAGTTTCAATCCCCTAAAACCCAATTTTATTTTCATCTATTCACATTAGTGTTATAACTAAATGCTCATCCAAGCTTACATTTCTTGTTTGAATTGTAAAAATATTTCTTGCGGGTCATTGGAAAACTCCGTTCATCCCGAATTTCTTCTCCTACGGGGTACAGCCAGGCTACAAATAGCTTCCCGTATTTTCTTTGTATATAAATGTACATACGGCACCTAATTAAACAGATACTACTACTATTTCTACCAGGTTTCAAAAAGATTTTTTTGTTGCAGTTTGTAGTCAAGTGTTGAAAAAATAATATAAAAAAAAACTTGCAAAATACTAAATTGACTTAATTGCTAGTTAAGACTTTTTTGGTAATACGTTTACGGCTTCAAGACGAATGTGGACATTGGCCTTAAAACCCCTGCTATTATCAAACTGCTCCCCTGATTCAGCAGGTTCTATCGCATCAGACTAGGTTAAATATTGCACATTTTTACAATATGATTTATACATTTAAAAGCGCGTTATGACAATGATTTATCCTGGTTATCTACACTGTTGACGCCCATCTCCGCTGTCTAATATAGTAGGGCTTGGTCTGAAAAGCCTAGCCAATAGTCTAAGAATACAAATGCAGTTTTGTAACTGTATCATTTCTTGGCGTGCTAGTCGTGTTAAGTTGGGACGTTCTACCTGTAGCTTTGTTAAATGGTTTTCAGCGAAAAGAAACAAGCCGTTTCTTGGTTTCCACGGAACAGGAATTACTGATACAATACAATTTTTCTGTCGCCTAGTTTTCCCAGTCTCTTTCATAAATACAGTTTAATTCAATGATGCCATTGAAATTTGTATCCAACCAATGGATCTATACGTTGCGAAGTGAGTCTAAACCCACCTATTACGCCATACAAGGGAGAAAAAAAAAAAAAAAAAAACCTTTTACATTTTCAGTTGTTGTTATTCCTATGACAGCTGGATTGCTTTTACTCAGAATATCGACTCTTGAAAATTAAATGACTCTGTATTTGAAACTGATAGCGTATCATTGTTGGAACAAATAAATTTTGATACTAGTTTAAACCTTTTATTACAGCTTCTTGGTGATTGCGGGACTGTGTACTGTTGAAAGGTAACTACTAAATTTTAGTTTTTCCAAGTAGCGAATACAAGTATCACCATCAGAAAAAACAGTACCAGTTTACATGTATCAACTAACAACAAACGTTCATTAGTAGAGGCATTAATCGAGTTCATTAGTGTGGTATGCTAAAAGAGTGGTCGCTGGCGTCGCAAACTTGTTATGTCAACAAGCAACGATAATTTGTTGTTGCTTGCCTATCCCTAGATAGTCAAGTAACATTATTTAAGTTTTAAAAAGGTATGCTTTGAGTTGCCCTTGTTTTTTTGTTTTTTTTTGTTTTTTTATTATTTTTATTTTGGTTGTTTAAGAGGCTATGCTAGTGATTTATTATATCCAGGATAGTGTAGTTGCCGAAAGGGGATTGCTACTGATATCAGTAGCTTTTATCAAAAGTGCAGATGCATCGAGAGGTTTAGAAGCGAACCCCAGAGAGCAAGAATAAGAGTTGAACTATTCTCTTCGAGCAACAGTACTATAACAGCTAGATTTCCTTCCTCAATAATAATAATAATAAAATAAATACATGTTAAATGGTCGTATTGCTTGTGTACTCTACAGTATTAAAAATACTTGATGGGATCGCTGGATTAAATAAGACAAGAAACTTGTTTGGGTCGTGAGTCCTAATGGGTATTAAAAATGAGAACCCTCAAGGCAATAATTCTTAGGTTCGCTATTTTGGATGCGTATGGACCTTGGTGGTTGCCACTGCAAAATACACGGCAAACTGTTATAACAGAAATCACGTACTCGGTCAAGCACCACGATCTGAAACATTGCCATTATAAGGTACCCACTAAACATAACCTCCATTTAGAATCCAGTATAAATCATACATGTGTCTTTTATTATTATTCTTCTCGCAGGATGAGCAATACTAATTTCAGCATATGAGATTACATAACATATTATTAAAGATTATAAATGTATTTTTTTCCCTACATAAACATACTTATCTAATGGAGATTGATAGAATAGTGTTTTCAACGCGTATTCTACATCGAGTTCTTTATATATTAGCTTATATATCCAGAAGTAAAAATCTGGGATATTCCTCTGACAGGTTTGATGAGCTTAAGAGCAACGTAGCTACTTTGATTGCAAGCATACACGAATGCCAAGATTTATCTGGCCAAACCATGGAGGAAATCATTGGCTCAGAGGCCAGTTGTCCATATACATGCCGTATAGTTCTTGGCAGAGGTTCTATGGCCTTCTCAAGGCCATGGTTTTTGTCAGTTTGCAATGACTTTGCGTGGCTTTGCGTGGCTTTGCGTGGCTTTGCGATGGTGCTCATTCAACAGGTAGGTGGTTTCACTCCACGTGAGTCCCTAACCCAATGGTGATTGGCTTGAACTTGTGACTTGGACCTTATACCAACAGCCTTTAAATTGATACTGCTTGACAAAGCCAAATCCAAGTCCAATTCGGCAGTGATTTTGTGATTATTCTGCCCGTTGACGAGTCCCCAAATTAAACCTCATATATTTATAATCTTTCATCCCTCCTTTCTCTTTTCTCTTTCCATCTCCTCTATACCCCCTACGCACTACAGACAATCATGGCCGAGAAGCAGGAAATTATTACAGACTACGTTGACATTCCCCTCAACACCCCTCTTGAACTCATTCCCAAGAAGGTTGCCCAGGTCACCAACGGTTTCAAATCCCACAAGACCCTGTCGCTCGAATTTCGCCGCGAACAGCTTAGAAATCTCTACTATGCCATCTACGACAACATGGATCTGCTTAAGGAGACGCTTAAGCTTGATCTAAACAAGTCGTCTCTCGAGGCCAACCTCTCTGAGATTGCGTACGTCCTTAAGGAGATTTACTACTTTATTGACAACCTTGACCGTCTCGCCGAGCCCGAGTCCGCGCCAATTGAGTTCTTTATGCGTCCTTCTACGGCCAATATTGAAAAGCACCCGCTTGGTACTGTTCTTGTTATCAGCCCATGGAACTATCCTGTTCTTCTGAGTCTGTCACCTGTAGCCTCTGCTATTGCTGCAGGTAACACCGTTGTGCTCAAGGTTTCTGAGCTCTCCCCCCACACCTCCCGGGCCATTGTCATGCTCCTGCAGGCCCATCTCGATCCCGAGATCTTTGTAGGAATCACAGGTGCTATCCCTGAGAGCACGGCTCTTCTCAAGGAAAAATTCGACAAGATCATGTACACTGGCAATGGCAATGTCGGCAGAGTCGTTGCCCGCGCCGCCACAAACAACCTTACCCCCGTGATTCTGGAGCTCGGCGGTAAATCTCCTGCTATTATCACAAAGAATGCCAACCTCTACCTTGCTGCTCGCAGACTGCTTTGGGGCAAGCAAATGAACGCCGGCCAGACCTGTGTTGCACCAGACTACATTCTTATCGAAGAGAGTATCAAGGACTCATTTATTAAGGAGCTCAAGCTCGCCCACGACGAGTTCTACCCCAACGATCTTGACAAGGATACCGAATGGTATGGCCACATCATCAACAAAAAACACTACAACCGCCTCAAGGAGATTCTTAACACTACCAAGGGCAAGATTGTCGTTGGTGGTGGCACTGACGACTCAAGCAAATTTATTGCGCCGACATTCATCGAGGGCATCACTAGTACCGACTCTCTCATGCAGGACGAGATTTTCGGCCCGCTGATTGGAATTATCACCGTTGCCGACGTTGACGAGGCGATCACGTTTATTGAGCGTGAGCATGATACTCCATTGGCGCTTTACATCTTCTCCAACGACGTGAAGGAGCAGCGTGAAATTGTCTCAAAAACACGGTCTGGTGCTGTTGGTATCAATGACCCCATGGTCCATGTTTCTCTTATGAATGCACCCTTTGGTGGTGTTGGCCAGTCCGGTTACGGCGCGTACCACGGCAAGGATGGGTTTGAAGCATTTTCTCACCGCCGGACTGTTTTCAGTCAGAGCGCCATCATCGAGCCACTTTTCGGCATGCGCTACCCGCCGTACAACAAGAGTAAGGAGACCCAATACAGACTTGTGGCCATGCCGCCCAAGCCTTGGTTTGCACGCAAGGGTCCAGTGCGCAAATCGTTATTCCGCAGGCTATTCACTCTGCGCAACATTCTGCTCCTTGGTCTTGCAAGACTGATCATGACGTTTCTTTACCCCCGCATTGAGGAGCATCTTGACTTTGACGTGCTTGTGCAGGATTTTCAGAACCTTTTGCTTTACGTCTGGGGTCTCGGTGTCGCGTTTGTGAACTTTTGGAGAAACATTGACTGGGACGAGTACGGACGTGGTGACTTGTACGATAGGCAGTTGAATGGACAAACCAACTAAAAAAAAAAACAAGTAATTTTTAATACCAAACATCATAATATCTTTGACTATACCATATTTCTGATACCAATGATCAGCAAATATATAAATCGTGGTAACCGTTAAATACTCCTTATGTCTTAAGACTTGCGCTTATTTATACAATATAGGGCGTCGGTGCCACCAACTCTTTTTTTCTTTCCTTTTTTCCTTCCTCTACAACCACCATTTGACCGTTAACAAGATCAACAAACAACAATGGCGACACAACCCACCGGCGTGTTTGACGAGGTTGACTTGACCGTGGCGCCCATGGCGATTGAAGAGGTTGAGAAGCGGCTTTCAGCGTTACACGAGCTTGATAAAGTACGTAATCGCCATCATCGTCCCCAATATCATGTTTACAACTTTATTTTAGACTAACCTCCCCCGGCTTTTTGTTTAACAGAAAATTATCCAGCTGCTTGAAACCGCGTCTGCGTCCATAAACCACCTGAAAGCCGGCAAGACGGCCCCCGACATGCTGGCTTCCCAGCAGGCGCGTGAGCAGTTCTCTACAGCCGTGGCGCAGTACTACCGCACCCTGGAAGACGTGACCGTTGGCGTGCGCCGTGAAATCCTCCTGCTCAACAACGTGTCCAAGGACAAGGTCCTGCCAATCAGTATTGTGCCCAAGGCAGAGTGGGTTGGCCATGTAAAGGAGGAGGAAACCTGGCGCGAGGTGGACGCCCTGTTGGAGAAGAGCGATTGAACGGGTTAATAAGCGTGATCCATTGATCCTAGCTGGTCGAGATTAGGGACAAAGCCGCGTCTTTAAACCGACCGTTGGTATGGGTTGGTCCGAGATGGTTCTTACTTTCAGGGTCTCAAGCGGAGAGAAGAAACGTGGGGTACGGCGGTGTCTTGGTTTCCCAGAAAGACAGTCACATTGGCCTGTGTACATTTGGTCCTTGCGAACATTTCATCATCTGTACTGGATCCTGTTTAGGGTTGTGCCCTGTTGGTTTTCTATGGGACCAATTGGGCCATACTGGGCAAGGGTTCCATGTATGGACATATTCACACAGAGCTCTGTTCATACACACAAACACACACACACACATACAAAAACATACACATACAAAACACACACACACACATGTTTATGCTGGTCCTTTATATCTGTACTGCACACTAAACTCCAAACCATACAGGGCTAGGGCACTTTTCAAAATTTTTGTATAGTCCGCAACCACCGCACGCAAAAAAAAGAAAAAATTTTTATTTTTCAAACCTCCCTCTCTTCTCCCCCCCCTTCTGTCCTAAATTTTTGTCGTTGACAATCTTATTCCACAGAAGTCTATCGAAGAAATAATGAGCAACGAAGTCCTTGTTCTCCGCGGCACCCTTGAGGGTATGTGTTTTGTTGTTTTTATCGGATCTCCATGTGCTTTTTTTTCATATTTTTTCATCGTTTCGATGCGGGTTTTGGGTGGTTGAATAGGCGGACCGAGTGTGTCGACTCTAGCTGCGTCAATAATCATAAAGATATTTTCAAACCGACTCGAATTCGCATCTGTAACGGGCTGTGAAAAAAAAAGAGAACAAACGAGACGATTTTCATGAATTTTGTGTGCAGTTAACTAACTTTTTTTCTTTTTAGGTCACAACGGGTAAATACCATCTGCTATAATATCTCGAAATCATCAATCATGTACTAATTAGTTTTTCTTCAGTTGGGTCACCTCCCTCGCTACCTCCAGCACCAACCCTGATATTCTTTTGTCTGCTTCCCGTGATAAGTCTTTGATCATCTGGAACCTGTAAGTGACAATTCGCAAAAAAAACATGATTTAGCTGCAGCATTAACTAACTCTTTCTCAAGTACCCGTGATGACGAGGCTTACGGTGTCCCCAAGAGATCTCTCACTGGTCACTCTCACATCATTGAGGATGTTGCCATCTCTGAGGACGGTTCTTACGCCATCTCTGCCTCTTGGGATAAGACTCTTCGTCTTTGGGACCTTGCCTCCGGCAAGACCCTCCAGAGATTTGTCGGCCACAACGGTGACGTTCTTTCCGTTTCCTTCTCTCCCGACAACAGACAGATTGTCTCTGCCGGCCGTGACCGTCAGATCAAGGTCTGGAACACCATTGGTGAGTGCAAGTACACTTTCCAGGACAACAAGGGCCACAGCGACTGGATCTCCTCCGTTAGATTCTCTCCTAACGAGAACAAGGAGCAGGCTACCGTCATCTCTGCCGGTTGGGACAAGCTTGTCAAGGTTTGGGACATCAAGAACCCCAAGCTCATTGCTGACAACGTTGGCCACACTGGTTACGTTTCCTCCATCACTGTCTCCCCTGATGGATCTCTTTGCGCTTCCGGTGGCAAGGACGGTAACATCATCCTCTGGAACCTCATTGAGTACAAGCACCTTTACTCTCTCCCCTCCGGTGATGAGATCCATGCTTTGACCTTCTCTCCTAACAGATACTGGCTCTGCGCTGCCACCTCCTCTGGTATCAAGGTCTACGACCTCCAGAAGAGAACTCTCATTGACGAGCTCAAGCCCGACTTTGTTCTCCCCTCTGCTCACGCCAAGGCTCCCGAGGTTATCTCCCTTGCCTGGTCTGCTGATGGTCAGAACCTCTTTGCCGGTTACACTGACAACCTCATCCGTGTCTGGCAGATCATGCAATCTAACTAATGTTTTTGTTTAAATAGTAATAAAGGAGTGTAGATTGTTTCAAAAAAGGGTAAAGAATTTGTCCATTCACCAGAAAAGTACTTGAATCTTTTTTGGATCAAGCTGTAAATCAAATGTAGAAGTGATGATCAACGCTTTCAAGCATCGAAGAAGCATGGCAGGTACTGTAATTTAAAGTAGAGACAGGTCAAACTGAATGTTGTTTATGCATAAATGTATTTTTGGTATGTAATTGATGGTGTTGGCATTCGGGTACTCGCGTTTTAATAATGATTTGCGATATTAGGACATTTGAACTTGTTTTAATGTGATTGTCTCGAGGTTGTCGCTAGCTTGTCTATATAAAAAGTAGCAAGTGTTAAATTCTGATATACTTGTACATGTAGAGACAAAGTTCTGGGTGACAAGTACAATAAAAGAGAAAATATAAAAGCATTTTAATGTATATTTCAATAATAGTAGAACTGAATTACAAAAATATTCTTTTAGCGATTTTATATATTCATCAGTTTACTTTTATTTCTTCTAGTGTCAATAACCCGACTTTAATCAGAGAGTTATACAGGATTAAAAAAAAAAAAGAAAGCAAAGGGTGTATATGGTTTGAAATTGAAAAAGCAATATACATTGCTTCAGGGACAGATCCAGTAGAATGACTTAAAGGTCTTGGTCAGAAATATTTCTAGAAAGAGAACAAAAAAAAAGATTTACCATTTCAGGATTGTAAACCATAAGGAAATATAATGGTATCAGTTATTGCCAAAATCATCGTGTTGAAATTGATGATTGTGATGAAATGGTAATACTATCCACAAATGGTACCAAAGCTTAATGCCCAAATGCTAAACACCAAGCCGTATACTTAATGGTAAAAACCTTGATCAGTATTAACGTTACAAAGATATTTCAATCTCAATATTTCATTTACTTTCATCCATTTACTTTTATTATCATCGTCATCATCGAAGCTTGGAATTTGAATCCTATTGAAACTCAAAGTTTGCACGAGTCTAATCAACTCATCATTCTACACAAATAAAATTGAATTTTTATTTATTTATTGCAGTTCTAGGTTAGGAACTATTGATAATGTGCGGACGATTTGCCCTAGCAATCAGCCAGGAGGAATTGTCAGGTAGTCTCAAGGCGCGTTCGTTGAAGGCCCATTTTGCTGAGCAGCACCAGAAAAACAACAGCAACAACAAGCGAGACCCGGGGTCAGGCGGGCACGGGGGTGACACTTCTAATAATCATAATAATAATGGAAACAATGACCGCGATGCTACTGGGAGTAACTCGACAAATGATACGGCTGAGCAGGATGGAAATACGGGAGCGACTGACACTGATATGCAGTCGTCAGAAACGGCACCAGGGTCAACATGGCACGACACTGGCTACGCTAATTACAACACGGCACCCGGCCAGTTCTCCCCTGTGATCCAGCTGTCGCATTCTTCTTCTTTTTCACAGGGTTACAGCTACCACCCTGATGGTGCCGCCGGAGCGGCTGAGAAGTTGGTTGATGTGGACGTGCGGCCGCTCCACTGGGGATTCAAATCCATGGCACCGGGGATGTCGACGTTCAACGCGCGGTCAGAGACAATCGCATCTAGCCCGCTCTGGCGCCGCGCCGGCCGCTGCGTCGTGCCCATGGAGGGCTACTACGAGTGGTACGTGAGCCCTGAAAGTAACAAAAAACTGGGCAAAGTCCCCTACTATGTGCACCCAGCCAGCAGCAGCAGCAGCAGCCATAGTACCGATAAAGACAATAATACTACAGAGACGGAGACAGCCACGCAGCGGAAACCAAAAACCCTACTCTGGGTTGCGGGGCTCGTGAGCCCCGACAAGACGTGTTTTTCGGTTGTCACCGCTGCTGCGCAGGGCAGCTCAGTCGAGTGGCTGCATGGGCGCGTGCCGCTCTTGCTGACCGACCCGCTCACGTGGCTACAAGAGGGCAAGCCCGGGCCCCGCCACGACCCCGGATCCGTGGAAATCAAAACATCCCGTGACGGTCAGCCACCACCCGCTCACGGCCAGGGCAAAGACGGGCTTGCGTGGCACCGTGTCGGGGCCGAGGTTGGCAGCGTCAAGAACCACGGTCCACAGCTCTGCAAGCCGTACGTGGAAAAGACGCGGCTGCTGACATCGTATTTTGGCCAGCCCGCGTCGGCTACCCTACGCGCCGATGGGGATTCCTTGTCGACGACAGGTCCACTCAGCCCGGCAGCAGTAGCAGCAGCAAGTACAGACACTACACAGCTTAAGCGCAAGGCGCCAGCGACCCCCGCAACCCCGCCGCCAAAGAAGGCAAAAGCTGCCAAACCTAATGCCAAAATAACTAGGTTTTTCAAACATAATTGAATAATAAAATTTCATAAAAGTATTAAAACAACAGGCACATGTGGGCCGACTATAACTTTGAATAAAGAGCTGACTAGAGCTTGGAATAAAAGACCTAACTAAAGCTTGGAATACTTGGCCGGCTTTTTGGCAAGCGCAGCCATAACGCCAACCTTGAGATCGGTTTCCAGAGCAAACGAGTTGAACACGGCGATTTGGTCCAGGCCCTCCTCCAGCGAGTGCTCAATAGCATAGTTGAGCGAGTTCTTGACGCCGTAGAGCGCCAGGGGCGAGTGCTTGGCAATGCCCTCGGCAAGCTTGAACGCCTCGGCCAGCGCCGTCTCGGGGGTGTCGTAGACGTGGGACAGGAATCCCTGCGCGAGCGCCTCGTCGGCGCCAAACTCGCGGCCCGTGTAGACGGCCTCGCGCAGCCACGAGTGGTTGCCGATAATGCGCGGCAGCTGCTGCAGCGAGCCGATATCCGCGGCCATGCCAATGGCGATCTCGCGCACGGAGAAGCGCGTGTTGCGCGCGGCCACGCGGATGTCCACGTTCGACAAAATGTCAATGGCGAGGCCATACGAGACGCCGTGCGCGACGCCAATGACGGGCTTGTTGACGGTGTAGCTCGCCTTGATGGCGTTCTGGAAGTCCTTGATGAACGGCAGGAACCGCACCGCGCGGCGGCCTGCGTCCAGTTCCTCGCCAGTCTCGGACACGGGCGGCTGGGTGATGTCCTTCTGCGCCGAGGCCAGGTCGAGCCCGGAGCAAAACGCGCGGCCGTTGCCGCTGACGACGATGACGAGGACCTGCGGGTCGCGGCCGGCCTGGGCAAACACGGCGCCGTACTGACGCCAGACGGCCTCGTTCACGGCGTTGAGCTTCTTGGGCTTGTTGAAGGCGACATGGAGGATGCCAGAGGGGTGCAGGGTCACAGCAAGTTGGTCGAATTTAGCGTAGTCAGACATGGTGAGTAATAGATGATGATGGGTGATGGATGCAGGGCTTGACAACGGCAGCAAGAGAGTAGCTTTATAGGGTCCTTGATCTTGGTCAGCTGAAATCTGGGGGAAATACAGAGTTTTTGAGGATTGCCGAGGAAAAGCGCTCGGCTGGAAAAAAACTGTGGGGTTCAAAGCTTAGCATCCCCTTGTTTTCCAACCGAGCCACCCGTAACAGCCGAACCATGGCTTCGGACCCCTCCTTCCTCCGCACCTGTTTCCCTGACTGCCCCACACCGCCCGAGTACAAAAACGAGTTACGGGCCGACCAAAAGACAAACTTGACTCCCATCACGTTCTGTTTTGATTTATTGATTACTGATTATTATTGCTTTTATTGTTATTACTGATTATTGTTATTATCGTTAGTATACCGACTCCATCATGACGACCTCTGCCCAAGACCAGCTCTCTGCGCTCGCACATGAACTCGAGCTGCCCATTGTTCTTTCCTTCCACGGCGTCGAGAACGAAATCGTTAAGGTCCGCCTCAACCGACCCAAACAGCTCAATTGCATTCCACCGGCGCTGCACAACAAGTTCGACGCGTTCTGGACCAAATTTGAACAGCTGGCACCGCTCCGGGTTGCCATTCTCACTGGCACCGGCCGCGTGTTTTGCGCCGGCGCCGACCTCAAAGGTAAATTAACAAAAAAAATTACAAAAAAACTCAATTACCTTTTTCACATGTACTAACAACTACCAGCATGGCTTGACAACCCTGACAGCGCCGTCGACTCCAACGGCATGAACAGCGGCTTTCTGGGCATCTCGAACCGGTCCAACGCCAAGCCCATCATCGCCGCGCTCAACGGGTCGTCGTATGGCGGCGGCACCGAGACCATTGTCAACTGCGACCTCGTCGTGGCCGTGCGCTCGGCCACCATCAGCCTGCCCGAGGTGCACCGCGGCGTCGCGGCGGTGGCGGGCGCGCTGCCGCGCCTCGGCCGCAACGTGACCATCCAGCGCGCCAACCAGCTGGCGCTCATGGGCGAGCCCATCTCCGCCGCGACGGCCGAGCAGTGGGGCCTCGTCAACGCGCTCGCCGACTCCGTCGAGGACCTGGACGCGCTGGCGCTCAAGTTTGCCGCCTCGATTATCAAAGGCTGCCCCGAAAGCGTGTTTGTCTCGCAGCGCGGCGTGCGCAAGGGCTACGAGCAGACTACGCTGAGCTTGAACGAGGCGACGGACGAGCTGGCGGCCAACGAAATGGTGCACCTGCAAAAGAGTGACAATTACATTGAGGGCCTGACTGCTTTCACAGAGAAGCGCCAGCCCAAGTGGACCTCCAAGTTGTAGGAAACAGTGTCTGTGGAAATATTTGCGTTTATATTAAATGATAGTGTTCAAGTGTTATGGTAGACCAGCAGCTGCAATCTGGGCAACGTAGAAGCAGTGGTAATTGCGTTTATACATATTCAGACGCAAGATACTGAGGTAGAGATCAATTGACCAAAGTATGGCTATGAGAGTAATCAAGTCGCAATGCCAGGAACAAGCCTGGCGCCAAAAAGAAACCGTTTAGATCTGATTCGTGATACCTGAATCTGATTACAACAACTCCATTCTAGATCTGATTACAATAACTCCATTCGGTTTATCGTAGTTATACAAACTGAGGCGTGGGCACCTAGCTTTGCATCTGAAGCTCTGGTTGACACCTTAAAAAGTGCTCTAATCCAACACTGTGAAAACCCGACATTAGCAAATACATTTTACCTGTCAACTGTTTATCTTTACGTTATCAGTTGGTAGTTTATTACGGCGGCTTCTATTAACCGCGTTCTTTTATTTGGTTCTGTTCAAGACGACAAATGGCTTGTGGGTAGTACTATGAGTATCATGACTTGGATGCACTTGTGATTTCTGACAATACCAGTTTCACCAGCCTGCAGACACAGAAACATCATCAACAGAGACTCGTGGTTTAAAGAAAGTGGTTTCTGCGTGGGCCCAATATCCGTTGCCACTGTGATTATAGTAGCGGAGTCCGTTCCCGCGCACAAACGGGTCGTCGAGATTTGGAAATCCGTTGCTAAAAACGCATCGGCATCTATCGTCAGAGTTCAATAATCGTTAAATTGCAGAATCCAGAAAAAAAGAAAAAAAAAAAAAAAAATTCCAACAAAAAAAAAATAAAAACGCAACTTTCTATTGTCAGAAAAATTTCCAACCAACCCTTTTCTGTTTCCCTTATTTCCGCATCACCAAAAAAGCCAACCCAGACCGGATAACACATCTCTCCCCCTTTAGATAAGAGCCATATCACCGTCCATTTTGCTAATTTCACAATGTTCCGCCGCCAGTTGATCATGTCGCCTTTGCGTCGCCCCCTGTCCAGCCCGAGCCGACTGATGCACACAACGCGAATGCTCCGCAACCAGGCCTCCCGCAGCAGCGGAAGCGCCGGCAGCAGCAGCAGCGCGGCCAAGGAAAAACCCTCGATTAAACAATTGATTAAAAAATACGGCTACTCTGCGCTCGGCGTGTACCTCACAATCTCGTCGGTGGATCTGCCGCTGTCGTTCCTGTTTGTGCATTCCATGGGCCAGGAGCAGATCCTGGCGTGGGAAAACGCGGTGCGCCAGTACTTTGGCTACGAGCCCAAGGTGGTTGCGCCGCTGCCAGAAATCACTGATTCGGATTCGGCGGCCGACAGTAGCAACGTGCTTGCCGCCGTGTCGGCGTGGCTGGGCCCCACCTTTTGGACTGAGTTTGGCATTGCCTACGCGCTACACAAGAGTCTTATTTTCATCCGGGTGCCAATCACTGCTGCAGTCACCCCGGCCGTTGTCAAGTTGTTACAAAGATGGGGCTTTAACATTGGCAAAAAGGTGGTCAAATAAATCACAGGCTCTAAAACAACAACAACAACAATTGTAGGAGGAACGGGTGCCTTCATTGTAAATACTGGCTGACTCCCCGGCCCTTTCATGTAGATATATGATATTTAACAAAATCAATAAACATAATCTCACTCTGAGCTGAGCTCAATCTTTTCAAACCATTCTGACGCCTTTAATGTTGGCAAATAAAGCATAACCTCACTCTGAGTTGAGCTCAATCTTTTCAAACCATTCGCGCGCACCTTTGATATTAGCAATGATCGTGTTTCCCTCAATATCTCCCGACACAAAGTTACCGTTGCCGTCCTTGGACAGGCGCGACGCCGGCGGCATCACCACCATGATGAACGTGTTGGCCGTGAGGTTGTCGATATACGCCGAGCAATTGTGGCCGTGCAGCGTAAACGTCTGGAGCTGCGACCGCATCTTGCTACAGCTCTGTTTGTAAGTTTTAATGTAGTTTGAGATTTTCTCAAACCGCTTCGGATCCAGCTTGTCCGTCGCCGGCACCAAGTCCTGGCCCCCGCCCTCCACAGGCTTGTTTGGCGACACATGCGAGATAACCAAAAACGTGGTGCGCTCAAACAGCACGACCTCCTCAGCCTCGCTGATGTTGGCAAAGTTCTGCAGATGCTTCTGGAACAGACTCATGTTGGGGATGAGCGAGCAAACAATGCTGGACCACGCCTTGAACAGACTCTCGTCCCAGATCGACGTCGGAAACCCCGTGAGCTGGTACCCGTAGGGCTTGGAGAACCGGCCCAGGTAGTCCATCATCTGGCCAAACACGTTTTCACGCTGCGACTCCTGCACGAGGTCCATCTTGTGCACCAGTACAAACACCTTGGCGTCGGGCGAGAACTCGCGCAGATGGCTCAGGCACTCGGTGAAAGTGGCAATGTCCTTCTTGACTTCTTTGCTTTCAACGTCAAACACATGGATAAGCACCTCCACCATGCGGAACAGGTGGTCGCGCTGCGTGGAGAAGTAGTTTTCAATAAATATGTCCTGGCCACCGCAGTCCCACAGGTTGAGAGTCATGTTGCCAAGAAAGCGGAGGTGAGAATGCTCAATGTCAATGGTGGCGCCGAGTCGCCGCGTGTCGAGGGCCGAGTAGTTGCTAAAGATGATGCTCCGCATGGAGCTCTTGCCGGAGCCGCTGCGGCCCTAGGTAGTGTTAGCAGAACCAAAGACCACCAACAAAAAAGAAAGAAAAGACTAATTGCATACCATGAGAAGAAGTTTTTTCCTTGAGGACCCGGACATTGTGTGTGCTAGGGGTGGTGGTGGATGGGAAGGTTGATAGTTAATGCTGGGGGTTGGGCTGGTGATGGTGCTGGTGTGGGCCAAGATAAGCGGTGTTAATAGGACATAAAATATATGTCTTGAGATTTGTAAAGTGTAGTATTAAGTGCAATGTCTCAGCCGCACAACTTGAGGGCTAGGGAAAGGCTGAAATGACTAAAGAACATGAGACTTGGAACATAAAACAGCAGCGGCGTTGGCTTTGATTTACTCATGTTTGGTACATGATCTGATGCCAACATCCAAAATCAATATCACGAGATCTGCCCAACACCCGTATAACAGACTGGTATCAGAACAAACAAGAGATAATTGAACATAATACCAGACATATAAACACACACACACACCATGGTCTTCTCGCGGTATAAATCAGCATTACAATAGTAAGTCCTTTATTTTATTAACTGATTGTTTTTTTTTTCAAGTGCTAATCCCTGAATCCAGCAAGCTCTTTCCACAATCCCTCTACCCAACGTCCAACTACAATGATCAGGGCGACAAGTCCAAGTCTGCAAAGCTAAAGGCGCTGTACGGCACGCTCGACTTTGCTGAGCGTGCGGCTGTTGACCAGCTACGACCAGAGCTGCGGCCAGCTATTCTTGAACTCACCGCCAAACGGCAAACGACAGCTGGCTCCTCACCCGAGGAAGATGGCGATTACTGGGCCCAGGTAGTTGAGATTGCCAAAGCGCAGGCGGCAGCTCTGAGCTCAGCAACACCTAGCATGGACAAGCAACACAATGACAGCGACAACAAAAACGTGATCCACTTTATCGACCCCAATGTGTCGCCGGCTCTGGTCCAGGCGCTGGACCGCTTCACCCACGCTGCCACTGATTCTACAGCCCAAGTGGCACCGCTGGGAGACGACTTTCTGCCCGTGCTCGAGTTCCTTGACGGCTACGTGCTGGATGTGTCACTCTACCGGTTTGCCGCGCTGCGGGTTTTCTTCGCGTGGCTCACGCGTGCAGCCGCGCTTACCAACACCTATCCCGACTACACCTACCACGAGCTCATCATGCTGCAGACCAAGCCTGGCGTCGTGGCGGCGTTTCTGGACCGCACGACGCGGCTGATGGTGGCGCTAGAGGAAAGCAACAGCCCCGAGGCCAGGACGACTGAGGTTGCAGCCCTGGAGCGTCTGCGCGACCATTTGCTACGGCTCCAACAGGACCACGCCGGCCAGCAGCAGCAGGTTTCGTTTGAGGAGCTGGTCACGCTTTCGCAGCAACAGATGGTCAAGTGGCTGCTCACCACCACGGCTGTCGCCGTCGCGGCCGTGGGGGCTGGCGTGTGGGTTTATGCGTATACGGATGGGGCTATTCTGACCATGTCGCTGAAGGATTTGCTGGAGCACTACCGTGAAAAGAATAGTCATTTGGGCCAAAACTGAACATTATGTATATGCTTGTGTACATGTATGTATTTAGGTGATTCCTAATTGGGCATTATTAGCCATAGAGCACACCATAGTTTTGCAAAGAGTTGTACAGAAAGTTTTTTTTTTCAAAGAAATAAAAATAGACAAAAACGTTGATATTAAAACTTAGAAACAAATACAGAAAAAAACAATAATAACTTTTTTTTAAAAATAATAACAGGCAATCGTAAACATGGGGTCGTAACAGAATAAATAGGGCATGGCAGTCTAGGTCTCATCTAACACATTTGGAGTATGCTTTTTTTTCCTTAGTTGGAAATGGTAGTTCTGAGTCGGCTCCAGAGTCCGTCGTCCGAGTTCTTGCGCTCGCTGGACTTCTTGCTGGGGAGGGAAAAGACAGTGGAAAGAGAGTGACCAAACGAGGTCGACGACTGTTGCTGGGGCTTTTTGTTGTTTCTGTTGACAATGTTACCGCAGCCACCGCGGCCAACCGAGTAGCGGGGAGGCTCGACATCCATGGCCTCCTGGACCTCCTGGAGGTACTCGTTGGGGGTCATGGTGTGCATCTGGGAAATGGGCAGCTTGTTGCCGTAGCCACCGCGGCCGGCTCTAAAGGTCTGGTTGGGGGAAGTAAAGTGCTGGATAGGGGCTGGCGTCGAGGGCACGCTTCTCAGGGCCTCGAGCTCAGGCGAGTCTGGCATATTCTTGGGGGTAGTCTTGGGAGAGGGCACGTAGTTGCCGAATCCGCCACGTCCAGTGAGAACCATTGTGTATGAGTTGTGTAGGGGTTGTTGTTGTTGAAGTAGAGGGAGTCTATAAGACTGGTTGTTGTTGTTGTTGTTGCAGTTGTTAATGATGATGATGAAAAACAGACAAGATAAATGGCGATAGAAATGGTTTTATATCAAAGTCGAATGAGCATTTGAAATTGCGGAGTCAAAACACGCAAAATGAAAAGAAAAAAAAAATGACCAATACGTCTTCTCCCCACAGATGTGTCGCCATTGTCACTCGTGGGTTTCATATGTTTGAAAATGAATGAAAATGCAAAATTAAACAGCAAAACGTAAAGTCCCAAGCGTTTGAATTGAAAAGCAAAAGGTTAAAACTAACAATAGAAAAGACTAAGATCTAAACCGGAATAAATGCCGTTTTCAGTAATAAATCTCCGTCACCCACACATTCTTAAGAAAAAAATATAACACAAATACACTAATATGTATGTATATATATATCAATATATGTATATATTAACATATTGGTGCACTTTTGCTTTCGAATTCTGGTCATGTGCTCTGTCTTGTCTTACCTAATTTGGCCCTGTCCAAGACGCCCCCCTCAGTAAAAAAGGGTTTTGCTTTTTAATTTTGCTTACGGCATCGTCTTATTATTACGCAACTACGTGATCAGATGACTAATTTTATCACCACCCCCTCTTGATGACTAAATTTCCGCCAAAAATAAACCACAGCGGCTATAACCACTGCTCAACACACAATGTAACGCACTGTTAACCACACTGTTTAGCGCTGTGTGACACACGATGACTCTTGTTTTCTTGCTTGAAAATTCCTCACTCAGCTGATTCATTCAGCTTTTGTCGCAGTGTCATTTTTATTCTTGAATCGTGCTGTAATGTGTGCGTGCTGACAGTTACTGACACGCCGCTTAGTAATTGTGTTGTGGTCATGGCCAGGTCGAGACTACTTCAGTTCGTGCAACTAGCTATAGTCGTAAGTCATAACATTGTGTCTTTTGTAAAAAAAAATGAAAAATAAAACAATCCTTTGATGATAGCCAAAATCTTGATAAACATCATCTAGGCGGATTTCCATTTGGTTTTATACTTGTTCTGATCGCCCATCCACAACACCATGTTTGCCAGGTATTAGTGATAAGAAGGTACGATGACTGGACGTTCCCGTTTAGGAAGGTGAGTTTGATAAAGCCCTCAGCTCTGGCCAATCAGAGCCCACATGAACTAATATCTATCCTAACCCTTCGGAGCAACTCGCTACTGACTAGTATCAGGGTTCCGATTCTCGCTTGTTGACGGCTATTATAATGTTCGCCAGCTGGCTTATTGCTCAAGTCGGAGAGTTCTTCGTAGTCGAATTGTACACAAAAGCTACCATAACATCAGAGTTTTGCACTCAATGCGTTTCTATTGTTTATCAGAGTTCAGTATAAGCAAACAGTAATTAAGGTACACTGGGGTTCACTCAATTCTGTGTAAATTATTTCAACGCGAATTGGTACGTAGCCTTACAGCCATTAAGTTGGTCTCTGTCTTAGAACTAGTGCCTAAGGCGTTACTACCCAAGTCATAAGGTCGCCATTCCTGCCCTCATCGATGGCCCAGGATTCTTGCATTTTTAATGACTCTCTTTGACTTATTGGAGTGGAAATTTCTATTACACTTCACTCACTCTTTTATTTATTGTAAGATCGCCGGTCTGCGATTACTAAACTTACCTCTAGGTGTAATGAGTGAAATACTAGAAATCCAAGTTTATTTTACCAAGTATCCGGGTTAGTTTTAGCTAAGCTTTAAGTTGTATGGATTCCCAACTTATAGAAAAGAAAATAAATGTAATGGTTGAGGGTGATCCCGTTGTTTAACTTAAACTGGAGTATAGAGAGTTGAGATAAATCAGAAAGATCGTTTAAAGACTTTTCTCCTTCTTGTCTTCTTTCTCATTTCAAGAATGTCAGAGTAGTTATATACATCTCGTTTGGAAATCCTTGCTCTATTAGCGAGAGCAGGGGGGTTTGGCCTTGACTGAACTCAGTTTTCTCAACCAGTTTCCCAATGTTGCTGTCTCGTTTATAGAGGGCTTTTGTTCATACTAATTACTATAAAGAGTCGCTTGTTATTATCCTCAGCTTCATATAGTAGCTGTCCCGTGTGGTACCCGTGAATGAAATTCGGAAATCAAAGAGAGTTCTCGGGTAGCATGAATTTGGCACAATGCATGGCCTTCTAGGTGTGCGTTTTGTAACACCTAGATAAAAAGGTCTTTTATTTAGCGCAGATTTAACTCATTTCTGAATAAGTATCTGCCACTTGCATCAGACAGAGCCATGACCGCGCTGATAAGATAAAATACCAGTCCTTTATGACTTTCTTTTCATGTTAATAGTCCATACATTGGTAACGCTAAATTCCGGGTTAGAAGCTAGGCTTGAACACCACCAAGACCCACAACTATATGCCAACTAAAAAAAAAAAAAAAAAAAAAAAAACTACGCCCAAAACTTGTAGAAAATGCCGTAACCTTTATGACAAAAATTGCTGTGTCAACGGAAAAGAATCTGCTGTCCAGCATTAAGGCACAGAAAGATCAGACTTTAGACGCCATATCCCGATTTTCAACCCATTTATGGCTCTACCGTGGATAAAATATTTTTGGTTTCATTTTTAGAATAATCTAAGCTTGCTTCAAAAATGATTAACTGTTGGCAAATGGGGGTTCAGCTGGCCTGGGTTTTCTTTTTTTTTTGTAATTTGTTGGGTATCAAGTTCTAAATTCCAAGTCACTTTTTAGAATCTCAATGACAACTTGTCATGACGCATGTCTTCGTACAAGGGGTGTAAAGTACAAGCGGTCTCACTGTCCTTCTTGTGATCTACACAGTCGGAGCAAAGACCTTTGTCGGAGCGGAAGCTTTGTGCTCGGTTTGTAGGTAGTAAGGTTTGATCCTTGACCGAGTGTTTGAAGGGCCCGGCGACCTTTCCTTGCTTCGATCTCCGGTCACTCGTTTTCACGAAGGCACCACGCGATCTTTTACAATTGAATCTTCTTTCACGAGTGATGGTTGCTGTTAATTCTCTGGCTTTATTGACGGACTGTCGCGTGATTCTTTTGTAGACTGGGGCTTCGAACTGGTTAAGATAATTTTTTTCCTTCAAAAAATCGACTTCTCTCCTCTGGATTCCACCACTTAACGATTATTAGTAGTCTGTAGTAGTGTCAAAGAACGTCCGAGTTCCTGATACTCCTTTCTAAGTTTTCAAGTTTCATGCGCGAGTTAACGAACCTTTTAAGATCATAGCCAGGACACTCGTCCCTTTTCAAGTCTCGGATTCTTGCTTCTAGGGGGTAGCCGCCCAAGGTGTATTGATAGAGAATCAGTTTGCTCTATTTTATACTTTCCGCGGCTCCGGGACACATCAGTGCCATGGTGCCAAAGATATGTGCCTATTCCTTTTTGGCAAAATGGGGCATGAGCATGAGCTGGTATTGGACTGCTGATATTCCTCGAGAGCGATAAGGTATTAGATGTTTCCACGCGTCGTTCACAAACGTCGCCCAATATTGGCTTGGGGTTACAGTGGCAGCCTCGTCGAATGAGTAAATCGTCTCCAGGGTAACACTATGTAAGTTCAGCTTTTGGGACCCACTAAAAGTTTCATGAGTCGTTTCGTCCGCCGGGTCGTGGAATGATCCCGGGACGCTCGTATCCATACTTGCGAATTCTCGATACTGCTACTGCTATTTCTCAAGACATCATCACGTGATCACAACGTGTCACTGGATTACTAAGCTTAAGGAAATAGGGAATAAGAGTTAAGCAAATGCAATAAGCCTATTTTGTTGTAGGGAGAAGTGTTAGCAGCTTCTATCGTTCAGGGTCCTAGAGAGTTAAGCGCATTTACAGAAACATTTGAATTCGGGAATTCTCAATCTCGTTGAAGCCGCGCCATGCAAGGAATTGGCAGCTCAGAAAAAAAAGCTTTACTGACTTGGGCCTTGCAAAAAACGACAGCCACAGCAGATGCGCTTAAGGCCATTCTAACTCATCTGTGACTTTTAGCAAAAAGACGTTTTTTTTTTCTAATTATACTTGATAAAATCTGCCGCAATGATCGTGCTAACTCGCAACCTTGGTATCTTGGTTCTACCAAACTGTGTTGTCATTACATAGGGCTGACAATCGAGTCTGAAAACATCATCAGGGTCGAGATAAAAGAATAGATACCCTTATGACCGTGATCACTGTCACAATATTCATTCTTCAACAAGCGACGTTTACAGTTAACCACATGCTGTCCCTTAATTTAACTGCGCATTTAAACGCTGCTCTTATGATCGCTTTCAAACATAGCACTTGATCCATATTTCTAAAATACTACCTGAATACGGTAACAACTGCGGCTCAATATCACGTGAGTTACCCGGCTTGATTCTTTTTCTGCAACAGATCATATCATCGTTCTCCCTTCCTGTCAACGCTGTGATCTCACCTTTTTATTTTTTTTTTTTATTCACGACGCTCTTATAGGCCTGAGTCAACCCCACGATTCACTAGGACAACACCTACACGCAACCCACACATCGCATCCACTTCTTTATCACATAATAATGGTTTGGCCGTTTTCTTCATCATCCTCTTTCTCTTCGCCCGAGACCCCGGCTGCACCCCAACAAAAACAGCCCCAGTTCCTTGAGGACCTGCCGCCCAAGTTCGACGACCACACAGCGCTGCCGCCACCAGCGCGCGGCGCGCCAGGCGCCCCTGTCCCCGGCAGCACTGAAGGCGGTCTGCTGAAAACCGCCGTGGGCAGCATCCAACCCTCCGACTTTGGCAAGCTGCACGAGATGCCGTGCTTCCGCGAGGCCATCCTGACCGGCGGCGCCGTAGGCGGCGTCGTGTTCGCGGTGCTTGTTACGACGCGGTCGGCTGTGCCACGCGCGCTCAACTGGGGCGTGGGTGGCTTCCTCGTGGGCGCCACTGTCTCGTGGGAGCAGTGCCGGTTCAAGCTAAGGCAGGAGAAGAAAAACCAGCTCATGGCCCGCGAGATGTACAGACGCCAAAACGGTGGAGGAAGCGGCCCGGTGCCACCGCCCCCGTCTGCGTAAATGCGTTGAGCAAGCCAACCAACCCCAGGCTGCTGAAGATCTAGACATTGCGCGATTCCCCAGGAAAAAAGAAAGGGATCGGGGGAATTAGCCGATATTCCACAATATCGGACCATTGAAGAGAGGCCAAGCACGGCTACCTTGTGTATATAGTCAACATTTCAATCACATTTTATATTAATGACCATCATTTGAACTTTAGAAGGCAGTAAATTACAATATTATCACATCTACTGAGTGGAAAGCAAAAAGCCAAAAAAAAAAAAAAAAAAAAAAAAAGAAACTTTTAATTATTAAGTAGTGAGTATATTAAAACACCCTTTTTTTGGGCTCAAGGCCAAAGGGTCTATGGATTGCACTGAACCTGAAAGACAGATGCACGCAGAAATGGGCGCAAGGTTGCGTCCTGATGATAGTAAAGATAGGGTCCGAGCAGCTCGCAGCTCGTGAACTCAGGAAACGCCTCGACCGGCTTGATACGGCTGTCCGCGCGCACGGCCGCCAGATCGTCACTGTAGCTGCTCGCGTTGCTGTTATGCGTGGGCGCCTCTGAGGCGGAGCCAGCCCCAGCCACAGAAGTGCTTGTGGCTGGTAGATCAAGATCGCCTAGGTGCTTGTACTTGATAAACATTTGGCGTGGTCTTGTTGTGGGCCGCTGGTTGCTGGTGAAGAAAATGCTCTTGTTGACGCTGAATGGCGTGATGGTTAAAAAAACAGTGTGCAGCTGCGTGCATACCTGTAAACAATGCTTCAGCGCTTGTGCAAATGGAGTGAGATGCTTGTCGTCAAGCTCGTCGGTACTGTTGCTATTATCGCTGCTGGGATCGCGCGGCTGGCTTGCGCCCATGCCGGGAGAGTTATGAATGAGGGTCGTGGAAGAATTAGTATTAGAGTCTATTGATGCTGGTTCATTAATATCATTAACGGGGGTGATGCTGATGGTGCCGGCCTTTTTGTCGCTGTTGAGCTTGCTCACAACCGACGCCTGCTGGATGTAATCCCAGTCGTCAACAATGAGCATTGTGAGCGACGCCGCCTGGGTTTCGGCGATGCACGCCAGGATGTCGGCGTTAATGTGCGACAGCCGGATGGATTTGAGCGTGGCGCGGCTCGCCGCGATCAAGCGGCATGTAAAGTCGGGCACGCACGTGGCCGTCCACAGGTCGAGCGCCGTGAGAGTAGTGAAGGGAACCACAAGCCCGCTTTCCGGAATCGACTTGGTGCTGGGCACCGACAGCTGCAGGCTTGTGATTTCTGTTGCCGGCGGCAGGACCCCTGCCTTGGCAGGGGGCAGCCACATGTTGTCGAAAAAGGTATGACAAACAAGGGATGTTGTCGAACTCGGCAGCCAATCTAGACCAAACACCGAGTCCATATTGTTGGGCAGCGCCAGGTGCGTCAGGCAATTCAGCTGCCGCAGCGCCGCTGTAAACCGGGCGTATCCCTTTTTTGTTTCTTCGTGCGCAAGCGCTGTGGAAGTGCTGCTGGGCGACACGTCAAAGTTATTTCCGGGCCGCAGCAGTGACAGGTCATGCGGAGAGTCGGTGATTGTGAGTTTTTGGAGACCCTGACGCATCTGACCCAGCACCTCTGCAAAACGGCTGTATTCCGCGGTGCGCACCGAGATGTTGATATCGGCAATGCGCGCACCAAGACGCTGCTGGACGACAAACTCTTCAAGCCGCGGCAAAACGGTGTTGTAGATTGTGATCTTTGCATTGGGCGCGGCGGCCGCGCAGGCAGCAAGATCAAAGGTCACCCCCGAGTCACTTGCCAGCGGAAAGTCCATGATGTAAATCTTTCTGAGCCCCGCCAGGGTCCCATTGTCTCGGCCAGACAGAACGAGCCGATTCAGGCGGTCAAACAGCTGTTTCTGCGCGTCCTCCGAAACCGGGATGTTGATGGTCAGGGATCGCACATACTGCAGGGGCATTCCATTTGTGGCCTCAACGCTTTTGAGAAAAACTTCCCAGCTATCAGCGACAGGGGTACCACCAGCAGTGCCAGCCGGGCCCTCGTCAAAGTGGTAATCGTAGCTGGTTTTCCGGGAGATGCGAGAGCTGTCGAGAACAAGGTCGGCCCACAATAGGGGCATGGCAAACGAGTGGAGCGTAGAGCAGGTTTGCGCTAGACTGATCAGTACCTGGCTCGAGTCGACACGAGCAGCAATGAGCTGAATGATCTCGTGGGGCAGATCCAGCAACATAGTCGGCAGTGAAAGGGGGATGTGTAGTAATGATGGATCTGGAAAAGGAGAGTTATAGAAGGGGAGTCAGGACTGGGCCGGAAGTGGTATATAAATGATTTCGGGGATGGCTAACACATGGTTTTTTATTTTTTTGGACTGTTTTCTTTTTCCTTCCAAAGATTCTTTTTTTTTTTTTCAACGGTTTTACAACCGTTTTTGTAGATAAAGATCGGCCCCAAATAGACCAAAATTTTCAGCAGGAAAAAAAAAAAGAAACGTTTAAAGTTATGATAGCTGAGGACCAAAAGAGAAAAAGAACACAAAAGAATTTCGAAAAAGGGAAAAAAACAGAAAAAAAATAAAAAAGAAAAAAATAAAATTTAAAATAAAATAAATTTTTTAAAACTAATTAGAAAGAAAATACCCAGTGCTTGTACCCACTATCCATGGATGATGACTTTGACAGTGGCTATTTTTTTCTTTCAAGCACGGTGATAGTGCGGCACTCTCTCATGCGCAGCAATACAAAAACGTCAAAAAATGATAATCATGACTTGCAAATAACCATGCAGATTTGGCAAGATCCAGCCGGTCGTGTGGACCATTGTCCAGGTTAGGCTATTAGAAGGGTCTCAATATCCCCTTTGCCCGCGTCATGCAAAAAAAAAAAAAAGCTTGTACATCTTTTTGCTACACCCCTTGAATCAAGATAATGCTACGGCTTCTTTTAAAATAATTTTTTTAGACGACCCCTATGAAATCATGTTGTTGGTAAAATGATTACCGAGACACATACCTACTGCCCAGTGATTTTCAAAAAGAGGAAAGAAAAAAAAGTAAACGGAAAAGTCTCATGCACCCGTTATGAAACAGCCTGGATGTGAAACATTATTTTCTTTTCCCAATCGCCAAACACCATCATCAAGATACCAGTCCACATCATTTTTGCATTAATTTGTACTGCATTATAATGGCAAATAAGTAATTACATTGAATATGATTTTTAGTTAGCAATATCTAATTTTTTTAACGAGCTTTCTATAGGAGAACCCGCATGGCGTACAGTCTTCAACCATAGCCTACTAAGGATGAGGGCTCGCCCATGAAAGCAGTCAAACCAGGATAATTGAAATACCAGAACTCAATGGCATTGTAGTCAGAAGCCTAAAGAAGAAAGTTACAATGGACAAAAAACCCCAGATTTGTGCTTTTGAATGACAATACTTGAATGCATCTCGGCAACCGGCAGACCACAGAGTCCCCTAGTTGTCTTTGAAAGAAAGGATAGTTCAACAGCAACGATCTCTCATGGGTATAGACTTTCTTGATGTCTGGGACTTCACAGTACCTGAAAGGGGCTAGGCTCATAATGGTATCGCCCCTTGTGTGGTTGAAAAATCTTTATTTCCCAGACAAAGCCGGCAAAGAAGGTGGAAGGGATCAGATAATTCTTATTGTCTACGATCACTTTTGTGATCAGGCTACCAAGTTTCTGGAAAGGTTCTAGTCATCGGTACAAGAATGGAAAAAACTACAGCCCACTAAAAATAAAAAAGGGTGTTATTTGACTCAAGACCGCGATTGCACGTCCAGAAATCACAAAGGCTTTATCGTGACATGTTCAACATGCTAGCACCACCAGAGACTTCACCAAAGGTTAAAAAAAAAAATACTAAACTTGAGAATATGTATATTAACTGGTAACTGAAGACTCCAGAAATGCCTGATGTGAGATTTAATGTTGCGCGGTTGTAAATTAAAAATTGCTCTTGATGCTATGAAAAATAGTGCTTCAAATCCAGGCTGTTTCATATCTGGGGTCGAGTAAAAAAAATAAAATTGACTTTGGGGTCTAGGAACATCATCTGGAAACTTCCCGGGACGAATCCTAAAAGGGTAATTTTCTGGATGGGATAGTAAGCAAAGCACGCTGTCAGATCAATTGCTTCCAAATGGATCACAGCCTGGGGTTAGCTCTGATTAGAATGCTAAGATTCTCGGTCGTGTCAGAATACTGAAATCAGGAATCAAGAGAGCCCAGGAATGGATTTTCTTTTCCCTGCCAAATTTCAAATTAGTTACATTTTAAAGGGAGTTCTTGTCTACTCACTGTAGTCCAAACATGGTAATTCTGCTGTTGTGACCAAGAGGAGTGACAAACGAGATTGGCAATTGATGAGCATACAGTCTTTTGTCTGGTGGATAATGGCACAACACCAGGCTGGAGGCATCAAACCCACTCACGCCTATATTACGTTCTCGTTTTGGCAGCAGTTGTTTCTTTCTGCTTCCCTACGTTAAGCACCGCCAAGGCGCACTGGATTCGATGCATGTTGGGTATCTTCCAGAAAACAGCTGCTGATAAAGCAGGCCTGAATGGCTCTCATTTGGTATGGTTGTCCCCTTAAGACCTGACTCATCAGCACGGACAAGCCACTGGAACAAAGTTTAAGCATGAATTA
The DNA here is from genome assembly GCA_013365045.1 of Geotrichum candidum. Taxonomy (NCBI): domain Eukaryota; kingdom Fungi; phylum Ascomycota; class Dipodascomycetes; order Dipodascales; family Dipodascaceae; genus Geotrichum; species Geotrichum candidum. The sequence goes on along the minus strand of QQZM01000046.1, from coordinate 138,362 downwards.
AGCCTTCAGGGCTTGAAATTTGCCTGTTTTGGCATTCGCGCATTTATCGCTTATTGCCCTCCGCTTAATGTCCTCCGTGTGCATTCTATCTGCTGACTTTTGGACCATTCAACTCGTTATATTTCGCAGTAAATAGAGCGACGCTATAATTGAGTATCTTTAGCTTCAACGCGATTTTATTTCACATGGGTGGATATGACTGGTTTTATTTTTTTATTTTTGCCGAGGCCCTGGATTGTCACAGTGCGTGTTTAATAACTGTTTGGTCGAGGACTCCATAACAACCCAATATACCCGCAGATATCCAATTTCCTATTACAAAGGGCTTTGCGGGTATAATGGCCTTATTTGTAACAGTCTACAGAACACATTTTTTTTTCTCCCTTGCTTTTTTTCAGGGTTTCATGTCATATAATTATTGTAACGTAGAGATGGGCCAAGATCAGCCCTGGTGGCGCGATCCTGGTCAGTAGATTCTTCGGGAAAAACAGGGTGCGTTGTGCCCATTAAATATTATACGCCATTGAATCAGAAAGGAGAATTTTTTTTAATTTAAAATAATTTAAAATAATTAAAAATAATTAAAAATAATGTTTTTCAAAAAAAGGGGGCCAGTAAAATTCCGTCCTGGGCAGATATCATCACACATATCAAAAGTACCATACCCGTTTAAGATACAGCTGAGACTTGGATAGAAGTTTCAGCAGCCGCCATTGTACATGCTAGATGACTGCGACTTTTCAGAGAAACCGTCTCTCCGATATCATGGGGAGACTATTATGACTTAGCAGCGCCAATGTATTACCGATAAATACAGCGCACTCAGCTAGTGTTCTTTTTCCAAGTCATTAGTTTTCGTTTAATTCCTTAACGGGCCCTTTCAGCAATACCATGGCATTTCGGAAAGGTCTCATGCTGAAAAACTTCTTTTCTAGTACCTTGAAAATATTATTAGTCTTTCCACTTCTGTAGCTAGCCCATGTATTATCTCACGTTGTTACCAAACGGGTTTATTCGTATCTGATATACCTAGGCCCTTGGTTTATTGAACTGCATCATGTTCCTATTTAGGGAAAAAAATCAATAAACAAAAGCAAGAAAATCAATAAAACAGACTTGAAATTACAAAGTAATGTAACTTGTGAGCAGCGGAAAAAGCATCCCCAGCAACATGGGATTAACCGGCTTGACTTCAAATTGCCACCTCGATGCCTGTAAGACTCCATCGGAATTGTTATTGCATTCTATATGAACTGATTTTTCCATGCAAAGAAACCGATAATAAGCCGGGTGGAGGCCAGCAATTGCAATCACACCAGTTAAATATTTTTTAATTATGTAAATATAGAAACCAGGAAATTGGCATAACCTCATTTCTACAATAAGTAATATGTAAAGAGCATGCTTTTGAGCATGTAGGAATTCGAAGAAGTTGCACGAGACCTGGAAATGCAGCTAAACTGTCAAAAACAAGAATGCGGGTCTTATTCAGGATCCCTTGAATTAACAAGATGCAGCAGATATGCAATTATTGAAAATGGTTGGACCCAAGTTGGACCGTTTTCAACGGTTTTAAAGTAAATAAAAAGATTTTAAAACAGATCTCTTTTAGGAGGGTTACAAAAGTAACTGTATCAATACATTGACCGGTGATTCGTAGTTAAATTGTACTGGATCAAGTAGATAGCTGCATCGGTTTGTATCCTTAGTCCAGACACGCACAACTTGGTGACAGAATTACCCTTCCCTCTTGTTGGTAGGCCATCTTACCGACAATAACCGCGACTAAGAAACTTGAGCTTTATTGCTTTTAGTAGGCACATGTACATCTTTTATAACCAGTACTGGGATATTGCAATTTATATTAAACATTACCTGCCTTCCAGCTACCATCGTTGGTAATAATAATAACAACGAGAATTATTCATCTGATGACAAAAAATGGCACTTGATATAATCACAGGCCAAATTTTGTTACGAGATTTTATCTGACCAGCCACCGTGGTCATAGTTTTTCTATTTGCAGTGGGCATTCTATATTGACCCACCATTGCATGCAGGACGTGGATGCATTTCCGCCCAAGTGCGTACCCGGTTTTCCTAAGCCAGGCAAAAACCCCGATTCTGTGGGAACCTACAATAAGCCACTACAGTTCTTTTTTTTTTTTTTAATCCACGCCAACATTGAAATAATCAAACTAAGGCAAATACATTCCAATGATTTTTCCTTCTGATTCATGATTCATAACAAAATTGAGTACCAAGTTCTGAAACAAGCCAGGGAGTGTTTTTTTTTATCGTACATGTATGCGCTTTTGAGAGATCGGACAAAAAGAATATAACAATAACAGTTGCATATTTCTTATTATTTTGGCAACGGTCTGCTATTGTTCTAGGTAGATAACAAATCAGTTGTTAAGAAATCTTTTTTTTTTTTTCAAACTAATTTTGAGTGGTTTAACAGCAATGAGAGACCATAAACCTCCAATCCGTAGTAGTGATTAGAGCTAGCAAAACAATAGCCCTGATTGATTTTATTAATTATTTGAATAAATTTCAATCCTCTATGATTTCAATGAACGCATCTGACAGGCTTTCAGGATCAGGACTAGTAGTAAATAACCTCGGTTAGGTCCTCGACAAGTTTTTTCCTGGCTCGAGCATCAGGCATTCAGCTATAATGAATTTTCGGTTCCCCCAATCATGCTACCCAAAACTAAAACAATAGAAATAACAACTCCTGACGATATCTGTATCGTATCCTGCACCATGCTATTCATATTAGTGTAAAATGCACTGCAAAAGATTTAGTAGCTCATGGGCGGAAATGTACAGTCAAGGACAATCCAATCGCAAGATTTCCATTTTTGTCAAACCACCAAACAGACTTGTCAGGTTTATTTTTACATTTTCAGAGCAACATTACAAGTAATTTGGTTTTTAAAAAGTTCATAAGATAGCTAAAGGTCTAAATAATAAACACATTCAATATCTTATAGATCCCTCTTTGGCATCAATTACAGCAGCTATTCTCCTAGGCATAGATTGAAAAAGCTTCTCAAGCATGGCACAATCAACTTCATCCTAAAGTTCTCTAATTTCTCTCTCCAAATCTGAATAATTTGTGATATGGCCTTTCTTCTTATGCAAAAGAGCTTTTATCCAGGCCCAAATATGCTTAATGGGGTTGAGATCAGGACTATAAGGCGGCCATTTCATGGTTAAAATTTTTTGCTGATCCAGCCACCCCTTTGTTAGCTTGGAGGTATGACAAGGAGCATTGTCTTGCATAAAAATAGCTATATTATTCTCAGTCATAAAGGGGAGAACCTGATGTTTCAAAACATCTAAGTATAGATCCTTATTCATGGTTGTTCCCTTAGATAAGAACACGAGATTTGTCTTTTGTGTGCCAGCGATTTCCCCCACACACTGCAAGAAATTGTGCCAGAAGAAAAGGTATAAGCAATGTTCTGAGAAGTATTAGACTTCCCAATTCTCCTACTTACTTTCAAGCGAGCTGACTGCTTTCTAGTGTTGAAATTGCTCTCATCAGAAAAGAGCACTTTATTCCACTCTGATATGGTTCAACTTTGATGAGCTTTTGCAAACTGCAAACATGCAATTTTACAACTCTTTTTAAGCTCTGGTTTTCTCCTTGCGACCTTCTTTGTAATTTCATGTCTTTTAAGCACTCGGGCCACAGTCTTTCTCGAGATAATTCTTCCAGCAACACCAGAGCGACCCAACTCAGTGAATGTCTTAAATGGAAATAAAAGAGCCTCTCGAACTAGGTGTCTCTCACCTCGATCATCTAGGCAAGGCTTCCTATTTTTGGGGAAAGTCTTTTTTTATTGAAGTAATTAGGATCATTTTTCATTTTCTGGAGGTGTTTTGAAACTGTAGAAAGTGACACCTTAAGATCCTTAGCGATATCGGTGGCATTTGGACCCCTTTTATGGAGAAGAGCCATTGTTTTTTTTTGAGATTCATTAATATGATGAGAAGACATTTTTATAAAATATAAAAAATAAGAGGATAACCTGGGGGATGTGAAGAAAAATGAAGAGACAAGAAGTCTGCCCACATCCAGATAAAGTTTTGTTGATGGAAAACTTGCAATTGGATTGTCTTTGACTGTAGCTACTTGCTTTCAGTCCAAAAATGAATAAACTCAAGGTTGGGTCTAGAGAATAAAATACGAGTTTTACATGCATAAAACTTTGGAAACTCGGCTCTCGGAAACCTCTGCTTTAAACAACAATTCACATTCTCTCGTGGGGGGTTAGCTGCCCCCATCTACAGTTTAGTATGTTTCACAAATGACGCTTGCAGGGCCCATTGATATACTTTATATTCTTTCACCCAAAAGGCTTACAACCCGTTTTGCTCACAACCAGATTGCTACTGAATTATCGTAATTAAGATACACCAACTGTAACACTTTTTCTGGTAAAAATAGGGACTTTTACCGCATTTTACCCAAAATTTAAATGACTTGCTGATCTGTGGCCGTCTAATGAAGCTAATCCCCATTTTGGTGAGTGGTTATTGAGGCAAAAAAACGCAAAAATCTTGAACAACATTGTAGTCATCACCGACAATGCAAGACTTTTTGTTTACAAGTTCAAAGACACGCTCACCTCAGAGGAGCCAGTTTTAGAAGAAAAAAAACACTGAGACTCAAGCCGAGTATAATTGTATCTTTATAAGCAATCATGGAAAATGCATGGAACTTTAGGTGTTGCTGATCCGATAGTTTAATGTCAAAACAAAGTTTATTTCTTTGACGGCTAATTCTCGTCAGATTAAGCAATTTCTTGTGATTGCATCAGTTGCAATGAGAACGGCATTAACCACTTTTCTTTTTAAGAGCAGACTCCTTGTGTTCAGCTTTAGATAAAAGTATCTGGTTATTATATTGCCTTGGTAATATATATATAACTAGCTTGTGATTTGGATGTAATCCAGTCAAAAAAGTATTATCATTAGTAAAGCTAGACGTTTCACAGATACAAACGTTATTTTGTAATTTCAAAAAAAAACAGATTTGGCGTAGAACTGCTCCTTTGAATTTTATTACTAGAAGCAAGTGTTTAACTGACATAAAAGCCGTGATGTCTGATGAAACCCATTTCAAAACAAGTTGTAGCATCAATGATGACATATTGATATAATTTGGAGAGCTGTCTTGAGATCTATAGATTTAGGCAGTACTGATTATTTTAAACTACTAATAATAAAGTCATTACTGAAACTTGATAAAACTATGGCCTGCATCAATTAAATAAAGTGAATTAACTCATTTTTGTATTCAGAACTTTGCCATACAGACCTAAAGAAACAACCTCGCTGTGAACTTGAAGCTGATCTTCCGAAACTTACGTTGAAAGATTTATCATAATGAGACTCATTGTTGCACAACTTTAGACACATGTTTTCAAATTCTAAAAAAGAATTACCAGTCAAAAGTATTTGATTCCCAAATTAACCAATATACAACAAATATTGAAAACCTCAGTAACATCGTCAAGTCTACCATAACTTTATCAACAAGTAAGCATGCAACCACTCAAGTTGAATTTTGGGGATATATTTACCGAATGGACATGATCATTGATCATTGCGCTATGGTATTAATATCTTAGACCTGGCTAATTAAAAAACCTCTATCTGAACAAACTGACGCTGAACAAATCGAGTCTCTGGCTAGGTGAGAGAGATCAATGAGGTTAAATCAAAACTACATACGATTCCTAAATCACCCATCAACAATCGAGACAGCAGATATCCGCACTTGGCATCTGGTGCTTTGAACCAGTCTAAATCCCTTTCTCTTGACAATAACAAGGCTGGATCAAAGTCGGTTAGGTCTGACTTGTCTAAGCCACAGATAAAAACTTTAGTGTATATAAAAGTTTCTGCTAAGGATGCTCTTGTTGCATCATAGGCCTCAATACAGGCTAAATTCCTGTGATTAAGGCATGTATTCAATGATTTTATTCCCATCTAACTGATATTTCCAGCTAAGGTTCAGCGAACGATATCCATGAGGCAGAGTTGTATGTGACCTCTATATTGGGTGTTAAAAATAGAGAGAGAGTATGCTATCGACACCAACTTTAAAGTGAGGTCGAGGTTGATAAACCATTTGGCGCGCACCAAGGCAATTTAATTGTCATTGCTAAGAACAGCTCTTAGTAGTGGTGGTGTAGACAGAAGAAACATGCTAATGGCACTGTGTGCAATAGATGCAAGTCAATCAGTCGTGCCAGCAACTGCAATTTTCAGGCACTCATACCTTTTAGCACAAAACAATTTAGATTAGCTTTGGTATTCATGCTATGAATAGGAACCCAAGGGGCACTGTCGGTAGCGGTATAATCCACGTTAACTACGACAAAAAGAATATTAAAGACTTTTTAGGCGTAATGGATAAGGGAAGTTAATGAATTGAGTCTTTACTTTTCTGAAAGCATCATGGCCGCTGCAAGAATACTGATTGATGAGGTGAGAGTGTATGAGTATGTAAGTAGCTACAGCATTGTCATCATATAAATTGCAAAAGCAAAAAAAAAAAAAAAAAAAGATTAAAAATGTCAGGCCAAGGGAACATTTTCTATACCACTCTCTCAGATACAGCCTTTTTTAGCAAGACAATCTTTATAATATCTTGTATGGAGTGTATGAACACCATCACAGCTGCCATCGGCAACAATGCGTGCACCATGCCCGATCAACAGGGAAAAAAAGTAGCCACAATGACTGGCCCTATGGGAATCACTTTGGAAGTAATTCAGTGGACTGCTGGGAACCTCAAACTAGAGGCTGAAAATTTGAAACCATTGACTTGGGACGAGCGCTACTAAAATCATACTGCTACTTCGTCACATGGTAGCGAAGACCCGACTAAACCAGAATTTATCGTGGTACCGCTGGCAGCAACGACATCTTTGCCGTCCCGCGATCCACGCATAATCGACTTTGAAATTACCAGAGATTCTATCCAAGCTACCCAAAGCTTGCAATTTTAGTGAGAAAACAAGGAAGTATCCGGTGCTGCCGGGAAAAAACCAAAATTCATACCAATGCCGACCATACCCAACAATATATTATACATGACTTCAGCCGTGCTATCAGAAAACTCACTGGATAAAAACCAGAACAATTATCGTGAATTTGACAATCAACGATCTTAGCTTTTACAGCAAAGTGCATATCCCAGACATAGATTATATGGTTATGCTAGAAATCATGGCCTGCGGAGAAAAGTTACAAGCGAGAGTCGTCATCCACACTTTGAATCGAAAACCGTTTGGCACGGTGCCCTGAGATCCTACTTGAAGAAATTGGCGGGTCTTAAAAAAATTATTACAGCTGCAAATGCTGGTCAGTCTCTAGAATACGTCGATCCTTTCCTTCCATAGAACTGCCCCCTTTGTGTGGCTCTGGACGTTGATACGCGAGAGAAACCGTTCCAGAAATTGGCCCCAGTCTTTTTTTAAATGGCAAGACACAGTTACTTGTGATGGTTTGCTATAAATGGTACAGATGGGCTGTAACGGTGGTTCAACCTGGCAGATAAACCTTTCATGCACCAAACATTATTCAATACTATTGTATGTATGCCATTAAACTAGAACGGGTGTACTACAGACTGATTAAAAAATTCTTTTTTTAAAAAAACCGATACCTTGCATGAATATTATTTCTCTCAACGGCTTATCAATTTGAGTAACCCACAGTTTCAGGGTCTCAGGCACCGATTGTGCTTTATTTTTTTAGAAAAATTAAAATAACAGGAAAGTGGATTCAAGTAACTCTATAATACATAAGGCCACAACAACTATGGAGATTATTAAACAAAAACAAACATGAATACAAGAAATCTAAATGCCATTAATGAACAAAAGAACGACGAAGTAGTGCTAGCCAAATAGAAGGCAAAAACTCTGCTGAAAGGGAGAGCTTTTTTGTGGCACATCTACTGATGAGAAGGATTGAACTCGAGCTGCTTGTCGGTCCAGATTGGCGAGATTTTGTCAGATTCGGGCTCGGCAACACCGCAACGGCCGCCCTGGGCAGCCCAGTCGGCAACACGCAGCAGACCAAGCTCCTTGAAAGTCTCGTCCATTGCGGTAACGAGCTCGTCGGCAAGCTCCTTGCCATGACCCGGCGTGGGGGTCACACGCAGGCGCTCGTGACCAATAGGAACAGTTGGGTAGTTGATGGCCTGCACGTAGATGCCATACTTGGCCATCAGCAGATCAGATGCAGCCTTAGCCTTCTCGGCATCACCAACCAGCACAGGAACAATGTGCGAAGGGTTAGGGACAACGGGAATGCCAATGTTGGCAAACTGCTCCTTGACGTAGCGAGTGTTAGTCTGCTGAGCCACACGCTCAGACATGGACTGCTTCTGGTAGTCGACAGCAGCCTTGGCACCAGCCATGGTGGAAGGAGGCAGCGATGTAGTGAAGATAAAGCCAGGGGCGTAGGAGCGGACCCAGTCAATAAAGTTGGCAGAGCCAGCAACGTAGCCACCAACGCAGCCATACGCCTTACCAAGGGTACCAGTAAAGATGTCAACGCGGGACATGACATCGCGACTGCGGCCAGCCTGCAAGGGAGCACCAGATGCGTGGTAGTCAAAGTCAAGATGCTCAGCCACACCAGCACCGTGGGGGCCGTACATACCGACGGCATGAACCTCATCCAAAAAGGTAATAGCGCCGTACTTGTCAGCAAGATCACAGATAGCCTCTATCGGTGAGATTGAGCCGGACATGGAGTAGACACTCTCGAAGGCAATAACCTTGGGCTGGGACTTGGGGTACTGTGCCAGCTTGGCTTCAAGATCGGTCAGATCGTTATGCTTAAAGATGACCTTCTTGGCACCGGAATGGCGGATACCTTCGATCATAGATGCGTGGTTGAGTTCGTCGGAGAAGTACACCATGTTTGGCAGCTTCTTGCCGAGCAGCGAGAGAGTGGCGTCGTTGGCAACATAGCAGGAGGAAAAGACGAGAGCACCGTCGGTCTTATGCAAGTCAGCGAGGGAAGCCTCGAGATCAAGGGCATGCTTGTTGTGACCAGCAATGTTACGGGTACCACCGGCACCGGCACCATACTTGTCAATAGTAGAATGCATAGCTTCAATCACGGAAGGGTGGCTACCCATGCCAAGGTAGTCGTTGGCGCACCACACGGTGACCTGATCTTCTTCGGCAGCGCGGTGGGCGCGGGGGAACTTCTTGGCCAAACGGTTAATGTTGTTGAAGTAGCGGTAGGACTTGTCCTTGTGCTTGCGGTCAAGCTCCTTTTCGTAGAGTGACTCATACTGGAAGCCGGGGCCATTAGTAGCCTTGGTGGGATCAATAGGCGCCTGCGCCTGCTGCTGCTGGTTCTGCTGCTTGAGGAAAACTTCCTTGGTCTTGACGAGATCAGCAATATTGTCCTGGATCTCTCTAAGAGTAGAAGCGGAGCGCTTAGCAACGTCGGGCTTAGAGGCAACAGAGTAAGCACGGGTCTGCTTGTGCTGAGTAGCAGTCATGGCGCGCGCCATAACGGGGCAGTTGCGGGCCACCGTAGCGATGCGGGACTGGGTGGACAGAGATCTGAGGGAGTTGGTGGAGGTCTTGTGCAAAAAAGGGCACAGAGCCTTGGACTGACGAGCGATGGACTCCATGGCGATACTTGGATATGTGCTGGGTAACTACCGATTGACGCGATATGAGGTTTGGGAGTTTTTCAAAAAAAAAAAAAAAGATTTCTGAAAAATTTCTCGGAATCGCCAACATAAATAAACCATCAGCCTCGACTATTCTCAGACCATACACATACAGTGGCCACTTAGAGTTGAGATGTTTTTGATTTGAAAGCTTGTGATATTTGCCAAAACCAGCAAAGTCAACCAATCAGCACCAAGACATCATCTGCCATGTCAGCTGAAATTCCTAAATGTCCCAAACAGGCAGGTCAACTGGAATTTTGCCAAAGCCCTATTGGGCCAATCATTTCAAAAGCTGTGATAAATTTCCTAATAAGGTAGTTTGGGGTTTCTTAAAACCGGGATTGTCCGGTTATGGCCAATAATAACGCAGTAATTAAGATTTACCCATAAACCCAGACGTTATCGATGGCGTGCACGGCTTGAACGGCTAGCGGTTACCTCGATATAAAGGTCCAAACCCTGATTGTTTTGGGTAATAACTAAAAGCCGCACGGTTCTTCTTGCAATGTTTAACCAGTAAAAGACCAGAATTTACGGGGTTTGTTGGTAGCTTATACGAGCTTTTCCCTGAATGTTCCGTCAAAGGGCAGTTAGGCCCCGGGGTTCGAAGGGAAAATGCAGTTTCAATGATTCATCGGCTCCCCCGGAAAAAAGATTTATTGGTAAAGCTGAGTCAAAATCTACTTTCGTACTGCCATTGAAAGCAACTATAACCTCAATTACCAATTGTTTTGATATAAAGATTTGCGCCGTTCACAAACGGGCGTTGGAATAGAAATCAAATTCAATTAATCTGACCAATTTCACTGAATATAGTGACTCGTTGGCATTAATTGACCTTACCTTTTAGACAATCATAAGTCGCCCATATCTGTTATTTCCGGTTCCCACTAACATCCGTCAACTATACAACTAAAGCCGCGGTTTTTAAAGCGACCAAAAATAGATCTGATTAGTGTATTATAAATCCTTTAGCCTTTAATTATTGTTAAAACCTGTGACTTGCTGGTGTAGTTGATAAGAATAAAATATTCGAAACTCTTGATCCTTTTCTGTTTGGATGTAGTTTGCTTCTCCGGTTATCACTAACCTTGGTGCTGTGTAAAATTACAATCCCAAGTGTCTGACCAGCTCTATACAACGTTAACGCTATAAACATAAAAGATTTTTTAAGAGATAAACGGAGTTTAGATCATAAAAAAAGAAAAGAAAAATCTAGTAATAGGTTTACATTGAAGGTAATACAAATTACAGCTCACAAGTTTCACCTATCAAATTCCGATTGTTAATTTACATCCATAACTGCAAGTATTAATAACAGAAGGTGGTGTCACAAATAAAAAAAAATGAATTGGAATGTAAATTTTGTTGAGTGGTTCTTTTTAATTCTGTACAAACTTCAAATGTTACTTATCAAAAAATCTTTTGTTTTTAATGTATAATCACTAAGCTACACGGTTTTATTGTTGTGTCCTGGAATACATGTATGTGTATAAGCTGTTTTTACTCTCGCTCACTTAGCTCATTATTTTGATTGATGTGGGTTACACAACAAGCTGCTTCCTCACTATTACCAGAACTTTTGTCTAGTACCTGAGCGATATCTAAGTTTCTTAACGTCTCTCTTCCGTACCGCCTCATGCCTAGTTTTATATAACCATAACTGTATCGATTGTTGATATGTAATTCACTCAAGGAGTCTTTTCCCAAGTTGACTATACGTGGACTTACTCTCAGATCAAACCTATTTGGTGGACTCGCTGCTTACTATCGTTCCGTTAATTCACATATTGCGTTTTTTCCTCAGGGCGTGGCCAAATCATTCGCTCTTATTCCCCGTCCCAGTCTAGAAAAAGTCTACGAAAGAAATTGGTAAATCCGGGGCCAAGTGCAGAATTGACAGTTTGGGAACAGCGAGGAGTGCACATCAAATGCATTTTATGTTTCTTCCGGATTGCCTGAATCCAAATTACCAGATCACTTTTTATAAGAGAGCCTTGTGGCTTGTGACATATTCCTAGCATCAAATTTTTGCGCCTACAGGTACCCTGCGGAATAGTTCTAGATCGAGGTAAGTCAGATGTTTTGTTGATGTATAAGTATATATAGAAAACTTAGACAATCACATTCTACTAATTTTTTTTTGCTTTATCCAGAACCAGAGTGGTTAATGTAATAATCCAGCTAGTTAATGGTTTTCACCAATTTTACGCTCCAAGAAAATGTTTTTTGACTAGTTAAATCGTAAGTGAACAAACCTTGTATTCTCAACGCGATATACAAAGATTACTATTATATTCATATTTAAAAAAAAGCATGCTTGTAACACAAAAAAGTACAAAAACATAAATATACATGAAAAATAGCAACCAGATAACTTTAGTGTTTTTTTTTTTAAAATCTACAATTGAGTTAAAAGCAGGAACACAAACTGTGTGTCAAACCACAGAATGCTTTCCAGATATAAGCACCAGTTGAAACTAACCAAGCTTCTAATCAAACTGGAACGATTGGGTTAGCTTTTTAAACGCCTCTATTTTTGTTTAGTCGATACATTATGAATTTTTTTTTTTTTGTTTTTTTACATAAAAAACATTCAATTTTTTTTGATAGATTTTGCTCTTATGAAGCTTAATTATATCTAGTATATGGATTTTCCACAAGATTAATACTGGATTAAATCCCCACAAAGACGGATTATTTGGACAATTATATTAAACCTCAGAAAGAAAAAAAAAAAAAAAAGCATATACCTCTAAACCTAAGAACAATATTAGAAAATGATTTCTATATTACATTGGCCAGACGCCAGATGATCAATGATAATTTCCGCACTTAAAATCCTGTGCGAAAAACGAGTCAAAGATTGAGGTGGCAACGGTCAAAACCCCTAGTCCAACAACTCAAAGGAGCCGGAAAAAATAAGATCCGAAGGCTGTCTCAATATAATTTCTGCAAACATCACTTGTAACACACGTGCTGCTTGTGATATTTTTTTTTTTTTGCAGTGAACAAAATTTAACGTACTTTAATATATATTTTTGATTGGCATTTGAATAAAAATTTTTAACAATTAAATAAATTATTTATCATGGGACAGTTTAAGAGGTCATGTAGGTGGACGGATCAACGCCCTCCTCGGGGAAGGGAGGAATGTTGACTTCGAAACGCTCCTGAATCTTGTCAAGAACAGCCTGGTCCTCCTCAGTAGAAACAAACGAAACAGCAAGACCCTTGGTACCGAAACGGCCAGCACGACCAACACGATGAAGATACTGGTCGGCCTCAGCGGGCAGATCGTAGTTGATGGCAAGGTTGATACGCTCAATATCGATACCACGGCCAAAAACATCGGTACAAACACAAATACGCTTGTTGAACTCCTTAAACTCCTTGTATCTAGCAATTCTCTCTTCCTGGGGGATACCACTGTGGACGGCGATCGAGGGGAAGTTGCACTCGTTAAGAAGACGGTTCAACTCGTTGGCTCTTGAGGTCGACTTGACGAAAATAATGACCTGGTTGAATTCGAGGTTATCTAACAGTTCGTTAAGACGACGGTTCTTCTCCTTCTCGGCAAGCTTGATGTAGTACTGTTGCAAACCGTGCAAAGTAAGCTTGGTCTCGTCATCAACGTAAATTTCTAAGGGATTTTGCATAAACTTCTTGCAAATAGGTCTCATCTCTTGCGAGAGGGTCGCAGAGAACATCATAACTTGCTTTTGGTGAGGGGTGGCACGGAAAATCTCCTGCACATCGCGTCTCATGTCTAAATCCATGTTAATAAAAAGAATGTAAACAGAAAAAAAAAAAGCGTTATAAAGACGCGTTAAACATACCGGTAGCTTCAAGAACCTTGTCACACTCATCAATGACAAAAGTCTTGACGTTGCCGAGACGCAGGTGCTTGTCTCTAACAAGCGCGTTCAGACGACCAGGGGTGGCAACAATGATGTGAGGGCACTTGGACTTGTCCTTAATGAGGTCAACATCCTTCTGAGTCGGGGTACCACCGTAAAAGACAGCGGTGCGGACATCAGGCAAGTATTTGGAGAAACGAGAGTACTCGTTCTTAATCTGGTAGGCCAGCTCACGAGTGTGGCAAAGAACCACAACAGAGACCTCACCATCAACAGGCTCAATCTGCTGGAGAGTGGCAAGCACGAAAACAGCAGTCTTACCAAGACCAGACTTGGCCTGGCAGACAACGTCAGTACCTAAAATTGACTGAGGGATACAAACTTGCTGGACTATTTGGGGATGATTAGCGCGAAGAATAAAAAATAAAAAAAAGACAAAACGATTGACGGGAATATTTGGACAGTCGACAAAGCATCGAGGACACTTCCTTCATTTGAAGAGAAGAAGATAATAGAACATCGAGAAACGCGTAGCTCGCGGGGGGTAAATTGCGGGAGGCATGGGAATGTCTTTCGACAGATACGACATCAAGGACGTCAAATAGGGATATCAGCAAGACGATATCTTGCGATATGTGTCTGGGGATACCCCTTGGTTCGATGGATATCTTGTTCTTTACAGATGGGTCGCGTCGCCAATGGTTTGATAGACGTGTATCAAATAGCAAAACAAAAAGAAAAAAACAAAAGGAAAGTAACTAACCCTCAGAAGGATGCTCAAAACCACAGTCAACAATGGCTCTGAGAAGTTCAGGCTTGAGGAGGAAATCACGGAAACCGGTGGAATGGATACCGACGTAGGAACCCTTCTTGTCGCCATTCTCCTGCTTGATGGTGAGGACCTCGTCGCCATTGAGATCGTCAGCGGCGCCAACGGCCTCCTTGGTGTCAGTCTCAGCAGCAGGGACGGCGGGCTGGGGGACGGCGATATCTTCGCTGTCAGAGTAATCGAGGAGTTCTTCACCTTCGTGGGACATTGTGTGGATGAGTTGAAGAGGGGGTTTGTTTAATAAATAAGATGATGATGATGATGAGGAGGGGAGGAAGAGAAGAAAGAAAAGGTGGTGGTGGTTGGTCTGAAAAATACCCACAATTGTGTGAAATTTTAGTTGAATTTCGCGAAATCCGTTGACCTAAAATGGGAATGGCGGATAAAATGATGCGTATACAAATAACAAGCGTAGAAATATTAGTATGTGTGGGTAAAATGGGTGGGTGGCGGTGGTGGCAGTGACGCAAAAACAAACAAACAAACAAATTAGTAATTTTTTACATGATCATGTCATGTGATGGATTTGAAAAATCGAGTCCGGGTAATATTTAGGGCAAGGGTATTTTGTTTGAGGTCTTTAAAAAACGTGACCAAACCTTAATTTGGTCTTTTTATTTGTTTTGTTTGTTTTTGTGACAATGCGTGCAAGGAACAGAAACCGCTGGTCTTATGAAGCGTTGATATGGGATCTACATGTATGTTTATATATAGATGAAATATATACAATGTAAACAATATAATGAATGACAATCATGATAACAATAACGAGAACCAATCATTTGCTACTGTAACAACAGCCTTTATCTAATAGTTTCATTTATTTTGAAAATCTCATACTCTCGTTTGTATTTAATTTACGCATGTTAACTAGCCTTTTTTGACACTTCAACTGCAATACCCAATACGTTAATACCATAATAACCAACAACGGTTCCACTAAACAATTTATAAAAGCTTGGCTGGTTCATTTGTATTTCTCTTCTCCACGGCCTCTTTTGTTGTTTCTTCTTGGTTTCTTCAATTCAAATCGCCAGAATTCAAATCACCAGAATTCAAATCACCAATACCTTTCAATCCGCCTTGTTTTGCTGCTTCACTATTCATTTTTCTTCCCATTTGTAGCTGTAGCTTTTCAAACGTTTTGCTGATTTAGTGCCCCAACGTATCACTCATACCCAACCCAGTCAACGGACCTTTTTTTTTTTTTTTTTTTTTTTTTTCCCTCTCGCCTTGTTTCATTCATTCGTTGACTCTCTGTTTATCTTTGTTCAAGCATTATTTCACATAGCAGCTTAGTCTTCCTCAATCACATAACCGCTAGTCAAGATGATGAAAAGCTGGACCAAAAAGGTATGTTTTATCACCTCTTTTTCTTCCCGAGATCTTATTGAACTAACATTCTCTACCCCAGCTCACGCGGTCGAAAAGCAGCGGTGAAAAAAGCTCAAAGTCGAAAGAAAAAAAATCATTCCCTTCACTGAAATCTGATGCTAGAGAAAAAGAGGTCAAGGACCGAGAGTCGTTCAGACCCTCTGACAAGCCCACTGCACCGCTTGTGATTCACCCGCAGCAGCAGCAGCAACAACAACCACAACAACAACAACAACAACCACAACAACCACAACAACAACAACAACAACAACATCGAGAAGATCCCCCTCCCCAGTACTCGCACTCACAACAAAATGGCCAGCCTTACGCACAAAACATAGCTTCTGGTCACCAGTGGCATGGGGATTTGACAGGTTCTCTTACTCATACATCACACATTGATACAGGACACGCGCCGCCACCCGGGTCGCTTGAAACCATGCCTAACGACCTCGATGTAGGCAAGCCTGGATACTCCGCGAGTCCCCATCTACTGTCCGTGGAGCGGTTTGGTATTGACGGCATCAAAACACCCAAGCGCCATAGCTCATCCCACTTTGAAGTCTCTGAGAAGCGCGAGCTCCAACCGCTCCCTAGCTTTAACGAAGTGCCGCCCACGGACCACAAGGAGCTATTTCTCCGCAAAATCGAGCAATGCAAGGTCATGTTCGACTTCAACAATCCTGCTTCGGATCTTGCTGGTAAAGATATCAAGCAAAATACCCTCAATGAGCTTTCTGATTATGTCTCCTCAAATAGGATCAGAATCACCCCGGATATGTATGGCGCCGTGGTTGATATGTTTACAAAAAACTTGTTTAGACCCATTCCGCCTCCTGTCAACCCTGTAGGTGAGCTTTATGACCCAGACGAGGATGAGCCTGTTTATGAGCTTGCGTGGCCTCATATGCAGATGGTCTATGATTTTTTCCTCATTTTTCTCGAGTCAAGTGACTTTGATCAGAGTATCGCTAGAAAGTACATTGACCACCAGTTTGTGCAAACCCTGATATCTCTATTTGATAGCGAGGATATTCGTGAGCGTGAATGTCTCAAGACGACGTTGCACCGCATCTATGGTAAATTTCTCAATCTTCGCGCTTTTATTCGCAAGTGTATGAATAATGTCTTTTTCCAATTCATCTATGAAACGGAGCGCTTTAATGGTGTGTCTGAATTGCTGGAGATTCTTGGTAGTATTATCAACGGGTTTGCGCTGCCACTTAAAACTGAGCATAAGATATTTCTCAGTCGAGTACTGATACCTTTGCACAAGGTGCGCTCGCTTAGTCTTTACAAGTCGCAGCTTGCGTATTGCATTGTCCAATTTCTTGAGAAGGATCCTACACTTACAGAGGAAGTCGTTATGGGTCTTTTACGCTATTGGCCAAAGATCAACACCTCCAAGGAGGTTCTTTTCCTTATTGAAATCGAGGATATTTTCGAGGTACTGGAGCCGGATGAGTTTGTCAAGATTCAAATTCCGCTGTTTGTGCAGCTGGCCAAGTGTATTGCAAGTCCTCATTTCCAAGTGGCCGAGCGCGCGCTTAATTTCTGGAGCAGTGAATACTTTTGTAGTCTTGTGTCGGAGAACTCTGAGACCATTCTACCCATTATCTTTTCGGCCCTGGTAGAAACTGAAACAACGCATTGGAATCAATCTATTCACCAAATGGCCTATAATGCGCTCAAGTTATTTATGGACACAAATTCGGTGCTCTATGATCAATGCCAGATCCTTTATCGGCAAACTAAGAATTCTGCTGAAAGTTATGAGGAAATCCGCCGTGAAAATTGGAGATTTCTCGAGGATAATGTTGAAAGGACACACTTGTAGGTTGGGGTTATATATATTTAAGTTATTTTATGTATTATTATTTGATTTATTTTTTTTTTATCAAAAAGAGTTGAATACCTACAACAATAGTCATTTTACTTTGAATTGGGGGTAAACTAGATAATCCCATTTTGAGGGATTGTGCTCTACAGAACACAGTTGGCTGAGGTTCTTTTGTGTTTCAGCCTTTGACATTGATCTACTAGGTGTCATGCGCCTCAAACTTATCCCTAGAATCAGCGCTTATAAGATATTTCCGCATTCGCGGGCACCAGATTTTTCCATCAATAGTTCTATTAATAAAAGATAACGCCAATTGGCCGGCTATCGGATCCTTGATAAGAAATCATTGGGAGGAGTTTTAGGTCTTAGCTTCGCTTGTATCTTGAAATTGCTTTCTTTTGTTTTTATCATTATTATTATAGGTATTTCCTTGAGACAGATATTAATGCGTGGATCAGCAGTTAATTATAGATGGATGGGCAGCTGTGTTGCATAGTAGTCGCAACTGGAGCCATGTTTGAAAATTTCTATACTTGCTTGAAGATAAGCTGTTGTAAAATTACAAATTTTTTCAAATCCTTTTTTTTTTTTTTTTTTTTTTTTTAATTATTTGATTTTTTTGGGGGCAGCTTCTCAGGTACACCATTATTGGATTTATTTGCTTCATGCATATAATTGACCTTATTATTTTTTGACCCTTTTTCAAATACCTCAAGGTAACGCGTAAAACAACAACAACAAATTTCAAATGAGAACGCCGTCAATGGAGTGTCTACAGAGAAAGTATTGGTAATTTAGCATACCATAATGGGAGCTAATGTCTACTGTTTCGTGTATCCTAACCCAGTTGCCGAGCGCGCCGAGGCGCGTCTGTTGAACGGCCTTATCCCGCAAAAACCCTTGTGAAGAAGTCCAAAAAAAAAACACCCTCGTCAAGTACGGAACTTGACAATGCTTAATTTGGCTCAATTGCTACCAACAATACTAGTGTTGCTCGTATATACCCAGGATAACTTTTGGGTTGTCAGCACGAGTCCGCTTATAGACCTCAAGTAGATTAAAAGTGTTAGAGTCTTGCTCAATTAAAATCACTGAGTAACAAACATTGCTCTCTTTCTTTTTTTTTTGTACCTAAAACCAGTGATCCCCACAAATGTTTGCCGCCGTGATGGTAATCGACGGAAGAGAGTAATGCCCTTTTGTTCCCTTTCCAAGTATAGATAAGAGACCTGCTGACAGTGCACGACATATTGCAACGTATTGTGCCATACACGTAGGGAGCCCTTTTGTGCCACCTTGGTTGATTATTACATTGGCTCGCAAGACCTCGGATGCAGATAACCTAAAACCCAGCAATTATTTGGCAACTTGGCTGGGGATATCTGATTGGGGTGATCAGTACTGCCAAAAAGAAAAAAAGCAATAAAAAATAAATTTGTTATGCATCAAAGGGCTCAAATCCAAACCAATTATGCTTTAATCGCTTCTAGTAAATAATAAGAGAGAACATTGCACGAATGTCCTTTTGTTTTTTGTTTAGTTTTCTTCAAAATGCATGGACCAATAGAATGATCGAAAAAAGGTTATACCAGACCTGATGGAACCAATAAGACTATAATATGCAAATATTGAAGCGACCCTTGAAGGTTAAAAAAAAAAAAAGAAACTGAGCCCTGTCTTTAGTTTTATTCTTGCATTGGCACAAAATTAAACATTAGTCCACTGTGTATTAGGACTTGCGGTATATGTTTGTTATTTAAATCATGTAGTTGAAATAATATAGGCACGACAGTAGGGCCTAAACAGTTCAAACTGTCCAGGCACTCCCGCCTTTCTCTAGTGAAAATATGGGCTCTCTAATCCTTTCCCACCTGGCCTTGCATTATATAATTATTGGCCCCCCGAAATGCCGTACTCATTGTCTGATAAGAGTTTTTTTTGATAGGTGTTTATCAATGATTCTTTTGTTTGTTTCAATTGCACCTAACTGGATGCCCAAAAGAGCCCTTTTTGCTCTCTAAGACTACGTGCAGGTTTATCATTAAAACATTGCTTGTCAACACACACGGGCATTCACCACTAACCCAAGGTTTTTATCAACGGCACTAAACCTTAACCCGCAATGAACACAGCCAGGCTAGAATCGTGCAAAACAGACCTATTGATGGGGGGTCACTTTGTCGGTCTGGGCGGCTACGCTTGCGGGGAGGGCCTAACAAGTTTCTATGTGCTATATGATCTGTACCTGCGAATTTCAATATAAAAAAACAAAAAAACTTTATACACACTGAAGTCCCAGAACTCGCGCGCAAGAGCTGAGGAAACACGGGCCAAACGACTTGCAAGGGGATTCCAAAACACCAGTTAGCGCAAGCGTGCGGTGAAAACTTTTGGTCAACCGCACATCTGTGCCAAAACAATGGGCCTAAGGCCGTCATTCTAACGGCGTTTGCTCGTATGTCCTAACTGCCACGATCAAACAAAAGAAAAAAAAAAAGCATGAACAGTGGTAAGAATTGAGTTGGCTTTTAACATTGATAGGTTCTGGCAAATCCCCCTTTGCCATTTGTCTCCAGCCAGAATTGCGCGCAATATCACCAAAAAAACAAAAAAACAATTACGCAAGCTGATCAATCATAGAAATAGATACACAGTAAAGGATAGCTGGGAGACCATATGGGTTTAGTTGCTTGCCTGACCATTTCGTTGCTGGGCATTTCGTATGCCATTTACTTTTAATTTCCATCGTTTGGATATAAATCCGCATCTGATTTTGTGTTTATGCCAGGCAACGATGGCACCATCGAACGTCTGGTCATCTATCCATCTACCAGCTACAATAGCAAGTGATAGTGTTTTAAGATTTCTTTTGCATTATGGTTTTGGGCACATGTAAGATTAGAATCAATCAGATTTGTACTTCTGTAGACAAGATGTCAATAGAAACCTTGGCAGCTCCTACTTTTTTTTTTTTTTCCTAAAGATGTCAAGCAAACGGCTGTGTTATGGGTAAATACCCAAAATAAAAGGAAATGACATCCGATAAACAAGCGTTAGTGGAGGAGTGCACATCGTGCTTGTCATGTGTTATTCCCCTGGTGTTCATAAGAATTTGTCTCAGATTGGTGCCTTATTTTCGAGCCCCCAACAGTAAGCAGTGTCCGTCAGGTATAGCAGAAAAAAATCACTGTCTATCATTTCAGATACTCTTGTTTTAAAAACAAATGTAAATTATATTATTGAGTCTGCTGGCTAAGAAAGCGAGCTTTGGCATGTTTGGCGAGTTTCTTTTTTGTCAACCCCTCCTAGTCAAAAAAAAAAAAAAAAAAAAAAAAAAAAAAAATTTTCAGATTAATACCTAAACCGTTTTGGGAACACGCATTTATAGTGTATCACAAACATGGCTTTGAAAAAAAAAAAATTGACAACTATGATAGTCCTTTTTGTCATTTCCCTAAAAGACACTGTAAATACATGAACAATATTACAACCCTTCACTTGCATGCTCGTCTCCCTAACCTAACTGCATTTCCAAAATGCGATAGACGGCCATGGTGACATAATATCTTTATTCCGTAGTTACTTTTGATACTTGTTTCCCTTGGCAGCCTGAGTTCCCTTCATTATCTCACAAGCATTAAAAAAATTATTTAAAGTCAAGCATTTCCTATGCGCTGAAAACATTTCTCAAGTTCTTGTTTTATTCGAATAAGAATTTGTCATTCAATTTCTCTCTACATATCTATCTACCATGGCTGAAAAGGCTGAATCTCTCAAGGATCAAGTGATCACTGACAACACCGAACTGGCCGGCGAGCAGGTCTTTGGCCCCAAAAATGAACTTCTTGGTCTCACTCCCACTGAGGAAGAGCTTGCTACTCTGCGCAAGGTTTCCGACAAGCTTCCTTGGTCCGCGTGGTCCGTAGCTGTTGTTGAGCTCGGCGAGCGTTTCACCTACTACGGTGTCACCGGTCCCTTCCAAAACTACATGCAGAACGAGCGTGGTGGCCTTCGTCCTGGTGCCATTGGTCTCGGTCAGCAGAGTGCTTCTGCCCTGTCCTACTTTTTCCAGTTTTGGTGTTATGTTACTCCCATTTTTGGTGCCATTATTTCTGATAAGTATTTGGGTAAATTCAGAACCATTTGTGTTTTTGCTGGTGTTTACGTTGTTGGTATTTTTATTCTGTTTATGACTTCTCTGCCTTTTGCCATTGAAAACGGTGCTGCTCTTGGTGGTTTGATTGCTGCTATGATTGTTATTGGTTTAGGTACAGGTGGTATCAAGTCCAACGTTTCTCCTCTTATTGCCGATCAGTACACAATTACCAAGCCTTATGTCAAAACCTTGAAGAGTGGTGAGCGTGTCATTGTTGATCCTCCTACCACCATTCAGTCAATTTTCATGATGTTTTACATGTGTATCAATGTTGGTTCCCTCTCAGCCATTGCGACTACGGAGATGGAACTTCACATTGATTTCTGGGCAGCCTATCTTTTGCCCTTTTGCTTTTTCTTTATTGCCATTGCTTCACTGATTTTTGGCAACAAGTACTATGTCAAGCGTCCTCCCATGGGCTCCGTTCTTCCCGATACTTTTAAAATTATTGGCATTGCCGTGACTAATGGTTTCAAGCTTGACGCTGCTAGACCCTCTGTCCGCCGTGAGCGTCAGCTTAGCGAGGTCGGTTGGTCTGATGTTTTCGTTGATGAAGTTAAGCGTGCTCTTATGGCCTGTAAGGTTTTCATTGCTTATCCCATTTACTGGGTCGTTTACGGCCAGATGATCAACAACTTTGTGTCTCAAGCCGGTACCATGAACACACACGGTATTCCCAATGATATTATGCAAAACATTGATCCAATTGCTGTCATCATCTTTATTCCCATCATGGAGCGTGTTATCTACCCGGCTTTCGGTAAGATCGGTATCAGATTCAAGCCAATTACTCGTATTTTCTTGGGTTTTATCTTTGCATCCCTAGCCATGGCCTACGCCGCCATTGTGCAGCACATCATTTACAGTACTGGCCCCTGTTACGATTCTCCTCTTTCATGTCCTGCCTCTGAAGACGGTACCATTCCCAACAACGTTCATGTTGCTGTGCAAACCCCTGCGTACTTCTTTGTTGCCATTTCTGAAATTTTTGCCTCTGTCACTGGTCTAGAGTACGCCTACACCAAGGCTCCTGCCAACATGAAGTCCTTCATCATGTCCATTTTCCTTCTTACTAACGCTGGTGGTTCCGCTCTGGGAATTGCTGTTTCTTCAACTGCCGTTGATCCCAAGCTGACTTGGATGTACACCGGTCTTTGCGTTTCTACCTTTATTGGTGGTTTGATTTTCTGGGCCGTCTTCCGCAGCTACAACAAGGTTGAAGATGAGCTCAATGCCATTGGCATGGACTACGTGGAAGAGACTTTCAACCATCGCCAAGCTTCTGGCAATGACGAAATGGCTACTGACCCCAAGTAAAAAAAATTTTTCATTTGCTCTTTACAGCAAAACAAATGAAACCAAAAGCCAGCAAATTTCTGTTTTTATCATAATGTCAAATGTTTATAATATCCTAATGTAATTGTTTTTTTTTTTTTTTTTGCACCTTATGTAACGTAAAATATTGAGTTGAAGCCGTGCGTTTTTCTCATAGTTATTTGTTAATGGGAATAACACGGCTCTATTATGCCCAGATTAAAAGGCAACACAGTTTGGTGCAAGAACAACTCCCCTACCCCCAGCACCCTCACTTTTTGGCTCTATCATGCAATGTCTTAAACCAACTGGGCTTGGGAAATGGCATCGCTTGGCATTAGGTACCAAAAAGGGCAAGCAATCTGGTGCCGGAAAAGAAGAAGGTGACCTCCAAATTTGTGTTTTTCATTGACAATTTCGAACACTCGCGTTTGATTTCCAGGTTATCGGGCAGGAAAGTAAAAATAAAAAATAAAAAGCGAACGGCACTGATTTCAACATTCTCAATTATCTGAGCGATTATTCCCTAAAACCCCACGAAGCTTGTTATCTACACGTAGAAACTATCAGCGATTAAAATAAGGCTTGATATCGAGTGCCGTGATAACAGCCGTGTCACTCTGGCCACGCCGAGATAAATAAGAGCTGACTTCCTCTCGTTGACACAAGAGACAGTCCTGATGTCTTTTTGGTGCGTGTATGTTGGTAATGGCTTGGCGTTAAAGACAAATTGTATAATGATTTTTTATTTTAATTTTTGTGTAATTTTATAAACGGCTTCATTTCTTGGCACAGCACCAACAACAACAAAAAAAAAAATACAATGTACAGCGCATAACCGGCTATTGGCAAGCCAAGCTTCGTTCAAGGTAACAACGCCGGATGAATCTGAAAAATATCAACTATAGTAACAATCAAAAAAAAAATTAATCATTGTCCGTGAAATCTGCCGAAATTCTTCAGGGCTATTTTTACCTTCTCTAACTGGCTTGTGTTTGAGTCGGCAGAATCAATCCTAGGATAAGCACCAATAATAACACCATTATTTTTTTTATCATTCTAGTCAACAGCAGTAACGACAGCAACGCAAATAATAATTACCCAAAGTTGATGCATAGGTATTAGTTGTTCCTTTTTTTTTTTACGTAGCTACATTGCCTGCGGTATATTCTGCATAGTTTGTGCAGATATGATATATTCAGCAATTAGGAGCTGTGCGAATCATGACTTGAAAGCTTAAAGCACATCATTGGTCTCGACCTTTTTGAACTATAGTCGTAGATAATATCCTTAACTGAACCCAACAATTAAAAGTAAAAAGAGAATGCATTGGAAATGACAAATATTTACAAGTCATTAAACAGTTGAAAGATAGCCGCGGTACAGCTATGCCAATCAACGGGAATGTAGGCTTCTTTTTTTCATTATTATCATTATCATTTAGCCAGTTCTGTCCTTGATTTAACCTGGGCCAACGGATTTAGATTTTTTATTCCTTTTTTTAGACTAAGTTTTACAAGTGTTTATAGTATGAACAATGTATAAGTTATAACTATCTTCTTTCAATTATTAGTGTATAACGTTCGGAGATGGGCACAATAACCTGATTTATTGATAGATTATATTTATACTTTATTTACAGGCGTTATTTCTGCCAGTTGGTCTGTAAGTTGTGAATTAGAGGTATACCAAGTATAAAAGCAAAAGCGCTCATAAATGCAGCTGGAGTTTATCTGGTTATTAGCAGACTTGTTAGCAAAAACAAGCATCACCTATACATCCTGTTAGTACAGTGAATGAAAGTTTGACCGTTGTAGACAAGAGCTCAACCCAATGGGTTTGCTAGTTTTTACTATGATGATGGTTGATTAAAGCTTTAGTTTCAAGTCAGCCCAAAACAAAAACAAAACAAAAAAAAAAGTGGTTAATAAATTGGTTGAGCTTTTGCAACCCCATTGAATCAACTTTTGTTTTTTATATGAAAAAAGAATCCCTTTTTTTTAAAAAATAGAAAAAAGAAATAGTTGTTTTAGCATTTGATGGATCAGACTGTAATGCTTGAAACTCGTACGCAATTTGGGTCAAATGCAAACTGTCCATTTTCAGCTACGATCCAAAAGACTAATTTCAGATCTAGCACACTATATACCAGCCAGTCAATAAAGCGTATTTCCAAGCCATAAGTGTCTGAAATTTCTGGCTAAACTGTCTCAGACCACAGTATTACTCTAAAGTCCAAGTCAATGTAACCGAGAGTTAAATTATCATTCTAAACTTTTTTTTTTTTAAAAAAAGTTTCATATCTTGTAATATTTGATTAAGTTAAAGCAGTTTGCTTCCGTCGTTTGTGAGGTTTTAATCTGCTCGATTAGCTATTTTGAAACCAGCTCCTTTTTTATTTATTTGTTTTTTATATTATAAAGAGCATAAGAAGATACTTTGTTCTATATTTTGCAGTTTAAAGTTCATGTCTGATATCTCAAGTACTATATGTAATGTTTCATAAATTATGTGACATGTCATATCAACCGTTTCTGGCAAAACGCGTATTACTAAGCTATTACAGACACCACTTGCACAATCTTTACACATGCATTTAAACGCACCAGCGCCACCGCCAAATACAGTAGCAACTACCAACACACCGAAAGAAAACAAAAACAAACAAAAAAAAACACGAAACCTTCGGGTCCACAGGCTTATGCCCTTCAGCACCAATATTACTCAATTAGGAACAACAATTGAAACAGAACTTGATACAATTGATAAAATGTGACGGTGAAAAAAAAAAAGAGAGAATAATAATTATTAAGAATACAAAAAGTTTGACGGGTTTGAATCGCGCTAGCTATCCTGTAGCCACAATCACTCCACACGCGCCATCATGATATCAGCGCCAAAGCTATAGTAGCAAGGGCGTGAGTGTAAAGTTGATCCCATTTATAACTGCTTTTGCTTAAAAGCCTCAAGCTCCTGTTGGTATTTAACCTTTGCCTCCTTGGAGAGATTGACAAAGGGCTGCTTCTCGGAATCAGAGAGAGCTCTCCACTGAGCTCCGGCACGCTTGGCGACATCGGAGAAAGAAATGCCCGGGTTGGCCTCGAGAATCTTGTTGCGGTTTTCGTTAAAGAAGTAGAGGTAGGGCGGCGAGGAGCGCTTGGGCGGCGTGGTAGCCTCCTTGTTCTTGAGGTAGACTTCGCGTTCGCGTTCATAGCGCACCTTGTCCTCGCGATCGAGCTGCTCGTACTTGGTGCGCTCCTGGGGCGACATGCTCTTCCATGCCGCACCAACAGCCTTACCAAGCTCAGTGACCTTGGTGATGTTGTGCTCCTTGGCGTATGCCTTGAGGAAAAATGAGTATGCAGTCACGCGGCCCTTGGGCTTCAAGGGATCTGGGGAAAAACAAAAAAGAAGAGAGTTAGCATGAAATTGGTAAATTAAAAGTCAATTCACCGCAATTTTACAATGCGAAATCAAACCATTACATACCTTTAGCAGGTTTCTTGGGCTTTGCGGGCTGCTTGGCCACAATTTTGGCCTTGGCGGGTTTTTTGGTCTTGGTAGCGGAGGCAGCGGCCTGCTTAGGCAGAGCGAACGGGCTCGAAGTGCTGAAGGCGGGCGCAGCAGGCTTGCCAATAACAAGACTGCGGAATGAAGAAATCAGAGAGCGTCTGGCGTTAAAATTGAGCATGTTGATGACAGGGATCGTAAGACAGTTTATGGGGTGTGTCGATGGTGATGGACAGAGAAAGAAAGAAACCTGGAGGATGAGGTTTCTTTTAAGAACAAGACGATTGGGACTTTTTGGTTCATGTGGTGTTTTTTACTTGTTTGGGGCGACTACGGGGCAATTCTTAAACGGGAGCACATTGGGGCTTTTCATGCGGATTGGGAATTAAATCACAGTAATATTCAGTCTACCAGCGTAATACTCAGTCTGTTACATTCATTTCAGATCACATAGTCCCAATGCTGGAGAAGCCAACACAGCCCAAGAGTTACAAGATGAATAAATATATAAAGAAATCATAAGAGCAAGACTACAGAAAAACCAAAAGGTCTTACAAAGAAAATTACAAGATATATATTAAGTATCTATGTTACATGGAGCTGCGAGTGAAAAGAAGTCACTATGGAAGACTCCAAGCCCAAGCATCACATAGCCGACAGTTGTAACAAGCTATACTTACAACGGCTTCAGACTTGAAGACTCCGCTACGGTGTAATACAAACAGGCATGTGAGCTACGGAGTGTATATCGCAATCAGAAAACAAAACAGCCATTTGTTACGTCACTGGGAATTACAATTCTAAAAGAAACTGAAGTCTACAGATATTAGTAGGGACTTGATTAATCCGTATGTTTTTAATTTATGTAAGCCAATACTGATCTCGACAAAAAAAAAAAAAAAAACTAATAGACTCACTAAAACCATCTCTTCTGCAGATCTTGGACTGTGAACGCGTTGGCGAAGAAATCCAGGTAGCCAGGTAATACGCTCTTGTGCCGTAAGTTAGTAATAATCCAGTTAACAATAACCTCCAGGTATTCAGTTTTAAGAAATAGCAATTGGATATCCAAGATCCATTTGTTCATTATCTTACCATTGATAGTTGATCTTATCGCGGGCGGTTCAGTGCCAGTGATGGCCTTGTAATTAAATGATATCATAAAGCCCAAAATGATAAACCTTACAACAATAACAATACTCAATGCCTTTCTAATAGAATTCAGGTCGTAAAATATCATCATGATTGCAACAAGATCTAAAATATATGGAAAGAAAACCATCCTCAGAATTTCCACATTATCCTGGCCAGAAAAAGCAGGGTTCTGCAAAGATCCGAATATAATATTGGAAACTTCAGCTGTAGAGCACACACAGGTAGAGCAACAACGACCAATAGTGAAAGTATTACCACAGTCGGTCTGGACATTTGCATTGCCTGAGTTGACGGAACCATGGTAATGTCTTGCATTATCTGAGTTTGATAGTGGTCGGCTGTCTTCTACATCTTCTACTCTGTTCAAACTTTCGCTGTCAATAACAGCCATTTCATGAAAACGAATCCTTTCCATTGTGGTTGATACGACAAACAAAAGTAGATGTTAATAGCAGAATAATTATATTTGTTTTAGAATTAACGCTAACAAAATTCATGCAAAAAGAGGAGTACGTAATAATAAAATGAAGGGTTGCTGTAGATCAAATAAAATGTTTTTTTTTGACCAAGTCAGTACATGTACCCAGTTGCTATACTAAATTTACAAACATAGCTTTATCTAAAACATCTGATTTCTGGTTTATATGATAATAGTGTTACTGTTAATGGATTCTAAGTGTTTTGTTTAGTTATGTGAGTTGGTATACAAATAGGATAATGATCCCTTGTACATAGCTAGTCATCTTCCTGAATCTTGACTGTTTCTGAGGCTTGCTAGTTTTATAGCATTGTCTTCCAGGTTGGCTATTGGCTCAATGGGATATTTGTAGTTGTGCATTACATACTTGAGTAGACTATAGTTATTATGATTAGAACTCCTCTCCAACCCCTTGGAATATTCAGAATCTTTGCAAAAAAGCATGAACGCTCATGTCGAATGGTGTTGAGTTTCTCCTTTCCCTTTTTGTCAGATATTGAGTCGTCATGTTCTTTTCTGACATTGAACCCTCAACAAATCTTTGATCTTTAATTTTAATGGCTTTTAAAAGGGTCTGATTTTATCTTTCAATCTCCTTTGGAATATTCTTTCATTACCTGTTTCATGCCATTAGTAATATTATAGTTGCTCATTCTTTATGCGGTGCCTCATTCTAAGACAAGAGATGATGTGACATCTGTTTATAGAGTTACCAAGTTTATGACAATCCCGGTGACTGTAGCATTGTGTAACCAATAAACTAAATTGAAATAAAATAATCTTCCATTCAGGTTAATAATCCATTTTCAATTCATCAATCAATTTGGCTTTATTCTTTATATACATGTGTTTATTATATCTATAAGAACTCAATCAAGTATTGTGGCCTTTAAAGCTATATATGAGCACACAGACTGAATCGGGCTTGTCTCACCACCGCTCACTCCTCCATCAAATTATTCAACATAGGCTCCAAGTGTTTTTTTAAGCCCATGACTCTATTCAATCTTCAAGTTAACAAAACATATTTTTAATTCATCATCAAGCCTACCTGATTCCAAAAACTTATCAGCAACAGTATTTATGTATATCTAACAATGGATATTTATTAGGCTTACAATAATTATAAACATGGTACCAATTTATGAATTATAATTGCCAAAGTTGTAAAAGGTGTCTTTATCACATGAATGCTATTGAATTGTGTTGATTTTCAATAAAGTCAAATGAGCCGTAGAAAACCGACAAAAAAACACGTACTGGGCGGATGGGGCGACCCCAGCCAGGGCCACGAGCTCCTACCCGAACATCACATAGCCTATTATCGGGGCAAGCTGTGCTTACAATGGACTCAGCCTTAAAGTATCTCGGACGGCCCAGCACGTGCTGGCATGCAAACGACCAGATTCCTGCTACATAAGAATAAACCAGACAACCAATCATTGGGGACTTGACTAGAGACTACAAGGCCAAAATAACTGAAGCCTGAAAAATAAGTTAAGACTTGACATAAACTTGAGTATTCAATTTATATTAGTTTAAGACTAATAAAATCTTAATAAAAAAAAGTTTTTTTCATAAATGATGCATTAATTTAACTAGCTAGTAATAAAAAATCATAAAATTCTATAACAATAACAAAACAAAAAAGGTCATCAAAAAGTTGTATCTAAAACTGCAATATAACAGGCCGTTGCTCGTGGCTAATGTATAATTACTTAACAAGAAAGTTCCTCGTCAGGCACAGTCTCCAAAAGAACCTTTTTCTTTGGTGATGCAACGGCTTTAGCTTCGTCAAGCAACGATTTAATGGTTTTAAACAGTAGCTCTGTTTTATCAGCATAAGCAACGGCGGTCTTGGTGAGCTGCTGCTTGAGCTGTTTGTCCGTGGGTGTCGGAGCAGGGGTCAGGTCGTCGAGCGTTTCGTAAATCTTCTCAAGCTCAATCTGGGCGCGCTGCACCATCTTTAGACGCGAGTTCAGCTTATTTGTATCGGGGGTGCCGGTATCGCGAGAAAGCGCAGAGCTGATGCGGTTGTAGATGTCAACGTTGACATTGATCTTAGATTCTAGCGTTTTCAAAGTAGAAGTGTAAGTGGAGTGATCTGACTCAGACTCGGAGTCACTAAAGCGTGGGCTATCAAGACTGGCATTATCTGAAGCAGTGTCAATAACATAGTTAGGAGTAGAATAACCAGATTCAGGCTTTGTCTCGTTCTCAGTCTCAGACTCGGTAAAGTTCCCAGTAAGTGCATCAAAGAACATATCGTTGTCAGACTGCGGCTCGGTCTTTCTGTTGGGCAGATTAGGCTGATAAACAACCTTGTCTTGATCAATTTCATCTCTGGACTGCTCCGCCTTGGCAACAGGAATACGCTTGATATGACGGTCCTTGCGATGGTGACGCTTCTTCTTAGATTTTAACTGCTTCAGGCGCTGCTTTTCTTCCAGCATCTCCTGCTCACGCTCCTTTTGTTGTTGCAGACGCTGCTGCTCTTCCAGCAGAGCCTGCTCATGTTCTTGTTGCTGCTGCAAGCGGTACTGCTCTTCTAACTGCTGCTGTTGGCGGAGGTAGGCGTTACGGCGTTTCTCCTCACGTTGCAACTGGGCAAGCCGTTCGCGGTACTCTCGTTCGGCTGCAGCTTGCTGGTCGTACTCCCAGAAGTTTGGTTCCTGGAAGAAATAGTTACCTCTAGGGTTGCCCCGGCTGCGAGCTGGGTAAACCGACTGTCTGCTGCTAGGAGCAATGTAACTAAACGGGCTGCTAAACATTTTTAATGTATGAATATATGCGAGATTGTTGTAGTCGTAAGTTTGTTGTAATGTATTTGAAGATTATCTGATGTAGAGTAAAGATAAAAAAAAAAAAGATTTACTTGTTGAAAAAAAATACTCATTATATAGACGGTGTCAAACGATGCTCCGGGCAAGTGCCGGAGCTCATTTCAAAGCAAGAGAACATGCCCGTTTATTCTTGATTCTTCTCGGTGATCTCGAATGCAAAAGAAGGTTTGAGCGAATTCGAGAGATTTCTAGAACAGTCCATCAAGGTTAAGTAATAAGTCTTAAATCTTATGTAAGCAACCGAGGGTCTCTCAGCCGTGCCTACCGCCCACCCCATAGTTACGCCAAAATGGGTACGTCAAAGAGCATAACTGGACGGTATATGAGAGCATATTCACGGCAAACTATTTTTGGAACAAGATCAAAAAACCAAGGTCGCTGTTGAACTCTTCTAAGTCAGGACTTTAGCAAGCAAGCAATATTAGGTGCTGACTGATAAAACACTATCACAGCGAAAGGGTTTTCTTTTTTCTTTTTTACGTGCTTGCCAAAACCTCAGAGACCCCACGTATAATGGCCAAGGGAACAGCAACCTAGACAGCAAATATTAAAGCTTATAATCTGCGTAATTTGAGTATTTCTAGCTTTGAAAAAGAAAATTCACTTTTATTTCTAATTGAGAAATATATTTGACAAATGCCTAGAATTTTGTGATTGCGGTTTGCCGTTACCAGTGAGACGCACAGCATTGAGATTGCTTTGAAGTTTTATGATATGTCGGTCTTCTCTTCATAACATTTAGTAATAAAATGGACATGGAAAGTAACCGTCTAAGAGCTGATAGATGAATAAATAATTACTCCATCGTTCTTACATTAAACACCATTAGTTGTATAGAGTTTTGCAACACTCCACATCAACATTTACGTCATCAACATCCAGGAAATTTACAGCAACCTTCAATTCTTCGCCACATTTTTTCACAATGTTGAATCCGTATGATTTTGGTACCGAAATAACTAAAGATTGAAATGAAAATGATCCTCTCTCCTCAGAGGCACGAGCAGCTATTTATGCAAGTGTACTAGCTGGCGAAAACAAGACAGAGATCGCACGTCGCTTCCATATTAATCGCTCAACTGTCTACGACACCATAAAACGGTTCTCAAAGTGCCATACTTTTAAATCCAGGCCCCGTCCAGGACGTCCGAAGACCTTGACTGACCGTGACGAGCGCCATTTAGTTTGATTAGCTTTGCGCTTTCCTACGGCGACATGGCGGGAACTTTTACAAATGAGTGGAAACCGTGTGACTGAGACCACTGCCAGAAAAGTCCTCCGCCGACATAACATCCGCAAGTTCCGCTGTAAGTAGCGTTCGAGACTCACAGCTCTACATACTGCAAAAACACTTGGATTTTGCTGCTTCTGGAAGGGGTGCGAGTTAGAGGCAGTATTTGGATGTAAGCCTTAAAAATTGAAGCTATCGTGAGATTAACCCCCTCTCTAGAGTCTATTTTCTGATGAGTACTTAATGCAATTAGTTTCAACTTCCCAACCATAGATCTTTAGATATGGCTGTGAAGTCTGCCGATGCGAGTTGGTCAAACCAATCGTCCAAGGAGAGGGAATCAAGGCTATGGTGTGGGTTGCAATTAGCCTTGAGATCAAGACACTTTTAATCCTTATGTTGGGATGAAAAAAAAAATAGGAACCATACTAAACAGGTCAGCCATTCCAGCAGGATAGCCCCCAGATAAATATTGCAAATATGACCAAAAAGTTGCACGAGAAGCATAGTATTTGGGTGATAGATTGGCCGTCTTGCATTCCCGATATAAATCTCTATTGAGCATGTATGGAGCGCCCTGAAGCATTAGCTCTATCGGTTCTATCCTAATCTTCATGAGCTGAAAAATAATACAACTGATATGGAGACTTTCACATCTCGGATCAAGAAAACATGGGAATCTATAGACCAAGCACATATATGGAGGCGTGTAGCATCTATCCCTGCACGGCTTGTACGTTGGGATGCTGAGGGAAGATATATAAAATATTGATTAGGAGCTCTTCAGATATTAAATATACTATTTCTTTAATATGTAGTACTTTTGTTCGTTAGGAAACTTGATTTTGAAGTTCTATATTCGATTTAGGATATCGAATGCTTGTTAAGAAAAAGTAGAGTGTTGCAAAGCTCATTACAACAAACTATAGTTCAAATAAAACCACAAAGATATTGTTATATAAAGAAGACATGAATAAACATTTGTCTCTATGAGGCGGACAGGATAATAGTGTCTTCATGTTTAGGCTCTGATATTTGACTATCTTCATGATAATACCAAGAAAATAACACCACCATAAGCATTTCGTGAAAAACTTTTGAAAGCAATCTGTATCTTCATTTTGCCAATAGTTTGGTGTTTGCATTCTGTAACACAAAAATAATAACAAAATCTCAAAATCAGATATTGTTTGTGCCAGTGGTTAGAACACGAGCTTAATGACTTTAACTTGACCTTTTGTTTATTGAACCTCATTGCCCATAAAATTAATTGTAAAAAAGCCAATTTGAAATTTGACAAAAATTTGCATCCTTCTTTGTGACAAAAAAAATACCATTCTTCACTAAATTTTAAGCAAAAGCCTGGATTGTATTTATCAATTGACTCCTTTTTTTTTGTCTCTCTAGTGTAAAAGTTTTGATAATAGATCATCGTGGTCCTTAGTATACATTATTACTATTACTATTAATATTATTATTATTATTATTATTATTATTATTATTATTATTATTATTATTATTATTTTTCTTTTATATTGTTACAAGAAATCAATTCATTTGTAATAATTAAATACGTCACATAATCATCTTCATTCAACACCATAGTAGTCGGATGCTACAAACACAAGTGGAAGGGCACAGTTTTTACATAATGGGATCGGTGACCGTCCGGCGGCCCCTATTTGTAACCATTTTGAGACTTTTCACGCGCCGCAGAAAGCTGTTGCCTCTAGCCGGTGAAGGAGAAATCGGCTGTTGTGGTGGGGGATCGATATCACGCTCGCTGGGTAACTGTACTGGCGTCGGCGGAATTGGTGGCAACGGGTCGGCGGTAACGGCAGCCCGTTTTTCCTGTACTTTTTCAGCCACGCTGCCGTTGCTATTACTATTTCCGCGCAACCTCTGCATAATTGACTTTTTGCGCTTAATTTGATTTTGCTGCTGCAGGGGCTGCTGATCCTCCTCTGCCTGGTCGGTCTTGACAGGTTTTGGCGCTGGCGCACCTTCAAGAAAAGTTGATGTTCCAAGTCCCATAGTGGTGTTTCCATGGACAGGATTGCTCTTCATTGTCGGGTCAAACCCGCCGCTATTATCGCGAATAAGCGGCTGGGCCTGTTGAACTTCTTGCTGCTCCTTTTGTGGTACACCCAGCGAGAACTCCTCAAACGCTTCGTTATCAGCCCGGCCCATGATACGATTCTCTGTGTTTTGATTGCCGCGTCGATAGTCGACTCCATCAAGAGTGTTGTTTGGCCCGTTCACGGGGAACGCAGCCACGGGCGCACGCGAGGTGCGCTTGTTGCGATGTGGCCGGCATGCATCAAAGGGGCCGTCATGGTGGAATGAGCCTTGCCCGTACATACCAGTGATATCGAGCTTATCAATAGAGTCAAGTGGTGAACCCTTCTTACGGCTCGGCGAGGGCTTCTTCTTACTCGATGAGCTCTTGGGCTTTCCAGGTCCATTGGCCTTAATTTTGGGCGGATAGGCTAGGTTTGTAGGCAGCCCGGGGATGGCCACAGTGCGCGCCTTTTGTTTCATCGTTAAGGTATCAGGGGAAGATGTATAGCGTTCCTTGGCAATATTGGCTTTCAAACTGTCAGAATTTGACTTTGATGCCTGTGTTGGCCGAGAGGGAGGGGGTGAAGGGGGTGATAAGTGTTTGGCTGAGGACATGATAACAACTTGCGATATATTGAAACTGATAGTAAAAGAAAAAAAAACCACAAGCCTTCCAGAAGAACTTGGTCTCTTTATATTTGATACCAATGTCAGTGATAACAGTGGAGTTAGATGATTATTGCCGGTACCTGAGTTTCAGAACTCAAACTTAAAACATGAAACGCAGGACAGTTAAGACATCGCTTTCAGCGGCTGCAGCATGAAAACAATGGAGAAACAGCAAACGCAATAGGAAACATCAGGATATCATCTGTGCCCCGTCAGATCAGGGTCAAGACATTGGCATTGTGTGTGTACAATCCGTCAGAAAGAGTAGTAAAAAAATCATACATCGTTAAATGCCGTTTGGCCGCGCGTTAACTATCATTATTATCCTACTCCACCAGCGATCGCTGTTCTAGCTCGCTTGCTACCTTTACCAGCTCATCCAACCATTGCTTGCGGGTCTCGCCATCAAATCGACTTGTGGCGCTACTCTCCTTCAGAATTGTTGCTACCTTTGGTGGAATTAGAATCGCTTCACCCTCTTGTGTCCAGCCGTTCTCAACACTATTGAGCACACGCAACACGTCGTTTGCGCAGATAGTCTCATGCTCCTCCGAGATCGGCAGGTACTTTGCCACCGTGTCAACGCGAATCCGCGTAAACCGGTCACGGAGCACTACGTAAATTTCGTTCTGAAACACGCTTAGTGCATCCTTCACCAATTGCGCCAGCCCAAAGCTACCGCCTTTGCTAGTGTCCTCCCACGGGAACATGCCTGCTATGCGGTAGATCCCCTGAAAATCAAGGGTATCGTTTGTCGTCTTGCGGTGAAAACGTAAGGCACTGGTAGTCGATGCACGCAACACCGGGGATACCGCAAACAAGACTGAATCACGATACCGTTCCGCTACCGTACACGCCTCGTAGTACTGGCGGAAGTAAATAAGGGTCCAGATATACGTAGCAAAGTATAGCTCGAGCTCATGGGGAATCCCAGCCAGTACAGACTTCTCCTCGGAGGGAACAGTCTGACCAAACTGCGCCTGCTGTGAAATTTGCTTGCCCTTTTCACTAGCAGTGGTTGCCGTTGACCCAATTGTGGGTTCCCTAATATCAATCTCCATTTTATCTTCAGAAGAGAAATTCTCGCTATTATCACGACTCTTTTGTGTAGTATCATCCTTTATCGGTTGCGAAGTTCCCTTTTTATCATCAATGCTTTCAGCGTCCAACTCATCATCCTGGTCCCTGTCATCCTGTTCACCATCATTCTCCGAATTGGATAAATCTTCCTCATCAAGAATCTCCTCATCATTTTCCTCATCACCTTCAATGGTATTCTCACCATCCTCCTGCTCATGGTCACTCTTTTCAGCTTCCCTGTAGTCGTTATCGATGCTGGCCTGGCCGTCGGTCAAAAACTCGAGCTCAAACGCGGCGCGCGGCTCGCTTGCCACCACGCGCTCATAAAGCGCATCGTAGTCGTAGGGAATGAACTGATCAAGCCCAGTAAAGTCTGGGCCTAGTATTTCATCTTCAAACGCCATTGTGTATCTCTATGCGGGCGGAGGAATACTAGGTGCAAATGTTGTGGGTTTCAATGCTGTTGATGAGTGAGGCATCAGAACTCTGTGGAGACCGGCCATTTAACCAACGCCTCAAGTGTATGCCCTAACCCACTATGTTTTCATAATACAGTATGGGAAGTAACGTCTACTTTTTAATTAGACGATGGTTTATTCAAAGCCTGAGTTACAATGCCTGCTAACATATGAAATCACTTTTTTTATTTACAATAAATGCCATACTGGTTATGTCTTAGATTTTGAAATATTGTTAGTAGTTGTTTTTGGCTGGTCTCACAGTTGTAAATACAGTATGCATTTGATACTGAATTTATCTAAGACATGCTTAGCCCACGCACGGTTCGTTTCAAGTTGAAGCAAGTCTAGCTGATAACTTCAGTCCATATAACTATCAATTTGATATTCATTTATTCTCACTAATTATTTGTACTACACAAATTTGCATACTTTTTTTCATATTAAAACCTATTATTCTTTCAACAGTACCTACTGGATGTTTTTGATGTATGTGTAGTAAAACACAATCGTTTCCAGATGTACGTCTAAGTTCAGGTGTTCATCAACCGTGTGGATATTAGAAATCTTTGTGTTTAGTAAACGCATTGGCGAAAAACGGTAAATGTTTTCTGTCAGGTCCCAGTAGTGCTTCGTATCAGTGTTACCTGTCATCAGACCAGGGGCGACAATAACAAGGTCATTTTTCACTGTTGATAAGTCAGCAGGGGGCTTCACGGGGTTGATGATCGGACCCGCAAAGCTTTGGTAAACGTGGCGGATTGATCCAGCGTACGCTTCCCATGTTGAGCCCTCGGTTACTGATACCTTAGCTGGCTCAAACGGTTCTCTGTAATCGGAGAGAGTAAAGTAGCCTTTCTTCGTTTTGGGAACAACCTCAGTCAGACTAAAGGTGCCATCCTCAAGGGTCTCGTTAACCACAATACCCAAGCCATATGTGGCGGCAATATTTTGCGTGTTGTTAAGCAATTTCTGCTTTGTTTGCGCAACACTAGAGTCAATAGATACACGAAAGTTGATGACGGCAGAAACCTCTTCTGGAAGGGCGTTGGACTTAAGTCCACCGTTGATGATGTCCAGAGCTTGCGATGTTTGAATGCTGTACTTAGTCAATCGGTTTTTAAGCAGATAGTTTGTCACGAGAGAAAGAGCCACGGGGTCTCCCTGGTCCGCACGAAACACTACCTGGCGGATGTTATCATCAAGTTCAGGCGATCGGGCAGCAACACACTTGAGGAACTTGAAAAATGGATTGTAGTTGGTCGTCAACACAGGTGTAAACGGAGTGTCCTCAATTTCCTTTGCAAGGGCCGCGAGCATACCAATGGCGGTATGGTCTGGTGGCATTGAGGAATGACCACCACCGGTATGGATAGCAATTTTCTGAGTCACTGATCCCTTTTCGGTTACGCCGGGGATTGCGACCTTGATACCTTGATATTCGTGAACACCCTGACCTCCCTCGTCAACAATTGCTTCAAATGAGTTAGGGCCATACTTGTCGAGAAGCAGCTTTCCAATATGCCTAGCACCATGATTACCACCACATTCCTCGTCAAAGCCAAACGCAGCCACAATGGTGCGGTTGGGCACGTACCCGGGCTCTTTAGTCAAAATATACTCAATGGCTTGCAAAATTCCAATTAGTGGAGACTTGTCATCAGCAGAACCACGGCCCCAGAGCACTTCACCATCAAAATGGGAATTGTATGGATCGTTGGTCCAGAGGTCACGCGTTTCAGGCAGCACAGGTACAACATCTTGGTGCGCTGCCAAAAGCACCGGCTTTAGCGATGCATCCCTACCCTTCCAAATGTATACCAAGCCGTGTGTATTGGCATGCTCAAGTTCAAGGTGCTCATGCACCGCTGGGAACGCTTCTTTTAGAAATTTTTCAAACTTGTAAAAGATATCCCAGACAGGGTCTTCGCCGACTGGACCGGAAGTGTCAAAAGACTCAGTGGGGATATCTACTGCGTCTTTAAGTGTCTTGAGCGCAAATTCACGATATTGTGGGCTGCCAAAATATGAATAGGGTGTCTCATACCCTTTGGGAGCAAGTGCCGGGACAAGAGGGCAATATTCAAGTGCTTCTTCTTTGGTCACAGGCTCAGCGTTTAGTGATTGCAGATATTTTTTGATAAGAAGATTTTGGTCGGCGCTTGAGGCCGCAAGCTGTACAGCAGACTGATGCTTTAACAGCGGCGGCAGGCCGAGTTTGAAGCAAGCACCATTGACGTACGAGTGAACAAGACTGCTTCCAGGCAGATTATGACCATAGAGGTTGATTACCAGAGAAATTAACAGGATTACAGCGGTGTTACGCCATGATATGATGGAGTTTGCCATTATTGCTACAAGGTAACTGCAGTAAGCATCAATTATGGGTCAGCGGAGAAGCAAAATAAATAAGATATGTATATAAAATAAAATATTTTTTTTTTGTGAATTCACTTTGCCTTTATATCTTCGCTCCGATGCCGAAACAAAACAAGAGGATCATTGGCAAAGGTGGCGGCCAATGGTGTTCTTTTACCAGTGTTTTCATAGAGAGTCAGTATAAGGTGACCAAGAACGGAAGTGCGACTAAAGTCCTCCAGATCTTATTGAACAAAGAAAAAGCCTACTTAGAGTAGCAGCTACCTTACATTGGGCCTTGGCAGCAATCAAGATGAAGATAATCTACCAGTAGCTGCAAACAAGACCTGACGTTTGAAAGGTCGAGAAACTGTGGTAGAATGGCTACTGGTGGCTAGAAATCATTAGCATTCTTTTTTTCTTTACCATTGAATCAACATCATTCAGCTAGTTCTAATTTCCATGTCTTATGGTGATTGCTATTTCCTGATGGGATGCAACATACGATCAGTCAAAACAAATCAAAACAAACAATAAACCGCTCTTTGTTTCTCTTTTAGCAGTCCCATTGGCACCTTTCACGTGTCTCAGTAGGAGATGCCTAAACGAACGCCAGATCTTTCTATGTCTGAATCGAGGAGATTAATCGGTGTTAGTGCGCCAGTGCAGGCCCTGAAATTAGAATAAAAAAACGCCTGATTGTTTTTATGTGCTGCTTTTTTTACGACCCGAACTAAGTTGGTTTTATGCGATGTAGAAAAAGTTTAAAGGTTATGCGAAGCAGCCATTAAATACTTGATGAATAAACTATGTTTTAAATTGCAGAATAATGATGGTTGCAAAGACTGATCTGATGATGATTCCAATTTTGAATCTGACATTGCTGTTCTAATGCTACTATTATTATGTCAATATTCAATACCATAGGTTTAGATAAGCGATACAGTCACCCTCCAAAAGTCTCCATAATTCCCCGAAGTTTCCAGTAACGACTTTGGTGAGAAACTTGCAAATCTTGAACATATTATGGCTTTTAACCGTAGTACAATCATGATATTTCAGCGGGCCGACCGTATTTTTTACTTGTGTTTCCCTAGATATCACTATTCTACTACTCCATGCGCATTTAAAAGGAAAAGGAATGGAAGTATTTATACCATTCACTTCTTGTAATCTAATAATTTATATAATTTTTAGATGCTCGTAATTCATTAATAGTAACAGAAAATGTTTATTAAAAAAAATTTATAATGTAGTTGCTGAGTAGGACACCCGCTTAGACATCAAAATACAGAAAGACCAGGCTTTCATTAACAAAGTTGCGGACACCAGCACGCCAATATGCATAACTCCAATCAATTGTAGTTTACTGCTCATATGCCCAACCCGTGCGCACAAATGGTCATTGGATAGTGTAGATCGGTTTGTTCATTCATTTTATCACGACTTCTTTGCAAGATTTCGCATGGGTATACCCAGATTCTTTCAGCATGCGAGAAACAGTATCTGTGGAAATCAGCTTATCAAGTGCTTGGCAGGTCTCTCCTATTGTTATACAGGTCTTCTGCTTGACTAGTAGATGAATGAACTCCTTATCACTCTCAGTCAGGGCCTTTGGTCATCCGGAGCGGGAATTGCTGGCCCCCGTAGTAGATGTCTTGTATTTTCCAATGGTGGCATTTATTGTTGAATAAGACAACCCCTTGGCACGTTGAATATCAATTTTTTTTCTTGCCGCCAAGATGTCAACCAGTTATAACTCCACACAGTAATGGGACCAATTCCTTTCTGGTAGTTTTGTTTGAACTTGTAGGCTCTGAAGGTATCTGAGGCATGATTTAGGTGGTGATGATGAAGAAGAGGCAGGATATTAGGATGCGTATCACAGGTTTCAATGAATATATTACTTCCACAAACAAGAAATTTTTCATACTCAAATAGGATCAGAATAACCTTACGCAAAACATTCAGATATTCAATATCTTATTGTTTTGTGTCACATTATTCTGCTCCTATCTGAATACAAAATTTTGTTGGTTGGTAAATAGTATAGCCTTTTGCGGAGGACGGTAATTCAATGGTAAGAAATCTAGAAAAATTCTAACCTGGGCTTTTATATTGTCACAAACCAGATTTCTGGTCCAAGACCACTAAGCCTAAATCGAGATACAGGAAGTAAAATACTTGAAGTCTAAGTTTATTTTACTTGGGATTATAAGCTAGTTTGGCTGAGTTTCAAGTCACTTTTGGGGAGTGATTGTACGTAGATTTCATTTTCATTCTAGTACGCATAGTTAGGCATAGTAATATCATGGTTCCAGGGTATCCAAAGTGTAGAATGGTTTAATTCTTTTTTTTCAGGGAGACAGTCTTTGGAATAAACCCACTTTTGAAAGAATATGCATTCAATATAACTCTCTTAATTTGTAACTACTGGGTTAGGTCTTTCTTTTCTCCCAACTGCACAATTAAAGTCTCGGACCGTGATTCAATCTATTCTTCTACAATAACAACCAGTCTCAAGTCTTTAACTTGCCTTAATACGAGTACTCTAAGACACGCGTCTCAAAAGACATAACAGTTAGTTAGT
Organism: Geotrichum candidum; assembly: GCA_013365045.1. NCBI lineage: Eukaryota > Fungi > Ascomycota > Dipodascomycetes > Dipodascales > Dipodascaceae > Geotrichum > Geotrichum candidum. The sequence goes on along the minus strand of QQZM01000046.1, from coordinate 96,823 downwards.
TTTTTATTACTTCCCTGTCTTAAGTGCAATTCATATTTACAAAGCTTCCCCATGACAGATAGTAGTGCCACTAGAACGAGAAATGAACGGTCACGGTCGCCGACACGTACAGACAACAGAGCTGTGAGGTTCAGGGATGTTCCTGACAAGACAGAGTAAGTCAAAATTTTATATTCATTAATTTGTTTCAAGGCCTAACATGGTATAACAGAAACGAAGAACAGGGTCTGAGTGAAAATGAGATCATTGAGATGCGGCGCAAGAAGCGTGAAGCGCTGATGAGACAGCTCGAGTTTCACAAACCTGAAACTCTTGATAACACCGCCGCAGAGGTGGATACCCGAGACATTGAGAGTGGGGCTAAAATGAACACTGACGCAGCAGACAATGACAGCGCTGTCAATTATGATGAAATGATCGATTCAGATGTCCAGCGGTTCTCAAAAGTGACACCCGTTTCTGAGGTAGAGGAGACGCACTCAGACTCTGAATCTGACGACATGTTTGCGGACTCACCGGTACAGCCCAAGTCAAAAGCAAAAAAGAGCGGCAAGCAGCTTGATTCTAGTCTGCTTGATAACTGGGACGACGTTGACGGCTACTACCGCATCATCCCCAACGAGCTCATCAACGGTCAGTACCACGTCTCGACTTTTCTTGGCAAGGGTATGTTTGCATCCGTCGTGCGTGCACAGGATAGTAGCAGTAACAAAACTGTCGCCATAAAGATTGTTCGCAATAACGAGACCATGTTCAAAGCCGGCCTTACCGAGCTTAGCATTCTACAGAAACTCAATGATCGTGACCCAGAGGATAAGATGCATATTGTGCGACTGCTTACCAATTTTGAACACAAGAACCACCTTTGCCTTGTGTTTGAGAATCTCGAATGCAATCTTCGTGACGTGCTTAAAAAGTTTGGACGAAACGTGGGCATCAATATTATGGCAATTCGGTCGTACACGCGGCAGTTGCTGCTAGGACTGTCACTCATGCGTGAGTGTGGCGTACTGCACGCAGATCTCAAGCCTGACAATGTCCTGGTTGATTCCAGCCATAAAGTGCTCAAGATTTGCGATCTGGGCTCGGCAAGTGTGTCTGGAGAAAACGAGATCACGCCCTACCTGGTCTCTAGGTTTTACCGCGCGCCCGAGCTGATCCTTGGCCTGCAGTATGGCCACCCTATTGATATGTGGTCCATCGGCTGCTCTCTGTTTGAACTCTACACGGGCAAAATTCTGTTTCCCGGCAATTCCAACAATGAAATGCTGCGCATGATTATGGAGACGCTGGGAAAATTTAACCACAAAATGCTCAAAAAGGGCCAATTTGCGGACCAGCATTTTGACGATAAATTTGACTTTATCAGTACCGGCCAGGTTGACAAGGTGACGGGCAACAGCGTGTCAAAGGTTATCAAGAACGTTGGCCCACTCCCAGATCGCACTATCAAGGCCCGGCTGGCGGGGGCAGAGGGCGAAGGCATTAACGAGAAAACCAAGTTGCTTGCGCAGTTTATTGACCTTCTTGAAAAGATGCTGCTGACAAACCCTGAAAAGCGCATTACGCCGCTCGAGGGCCTGAAACATCCGTTTGTCAAACTGTGATATTCAGCGTATCAGCGATAGTTAGACAATTGATACTAATGGTACAAATATAGATGTTACTGATGTGTATAGATTATAATAGCTTGATTATGCAATTATTATTATTAATATTATTACTTTATTAGTGAATGTTTTATAGGAACGAGGGTGAAACAAGTATACAAATAACGGACAAACAGAGAAACACAGGCGAGTGGTATAGATGCTAGGAAATTTTTTTTCTTTCTTTTTAATAAATAGCTCGTAACTTCCATCCAGTGGAATAGACACGGGCGCCGAAAAACATCGCTGCAGAGGCAATATAAGATGCCGCACTGAAGCAGATGAGACCGGTAAAGTTGGATCCGCCTTGGCGGTTAAGGATCTCGCCGGCAATGGGCATGCCCGTTAGCACGCCAATGGAGACAACCGAGTAACAAGTGCCGTAGCGCTTACCATAATCCTCAGTCTTGCAAATTTGTGAAATACACACGGGGGTAAGACAGATACCGGTGCCAGAGCATAAACCAAACACAAAGGCAAAAAGAACAATAGGACCCAAGTGGTCTTGGGATGGCAGCCAAATGGCCAGGCACGTTATCGCGCACATAGCTGCCGTCACAATCATGACGTTAAAGCGACCAAACACATCAGACATGTAACCCGGCAAACATCGACCCAGTACAGAGCCCGCGTTGAGGATGGCAAGGAGTTGGTAGGAAAACGTTTGATCTAGTCCCTTTTTAAGAGCATAAGAGGTAATGTAGTTGATAGGGATGAAGAGGGCCCATTCAGCCAAAAAGACACCAAAAGTGGTGAGACCAAAGCGCACATCCTTAAATGCCTTGAGGTCAATAACCGCACCGCTCTTAGACTTTTCGAGCGGCAGGCGTGTGCGCATAAGCGCCACAGCAACAACTGAAAGCACCAGGTTAATAAGCGCAATAACCCGGATGGACCAGCCATAGCCAATCCTGGGCATGAGGTCAATAAGAACAAGGGGAAAGATAACGCCACCCACAGCGCCGCCAGAGGCAGCGATACCCGTGGCGAGGCCGCGTTTCTTGTAAAACCAGTGGCCAACAATGGTCACACTAGGCGTAAACACCATGGAGCACGAAATGCCACCAAGAATGGCAAATCCCAGGATAAATTGGTAATACTGCGTGCACAGCGAGAGAAAAACCAGCGACAGCACAATGCCAATACAACCGGGGATAAGTAGTACCATAATACCGTAGGAGTCGAAGATAGGTCCAACTTGGACGCCGCCAAAGAACAGCAAAAAGGAGAAGATTGAAAAGATCCAACTGATTTGCGCCTCCGTGTAATCAGCGAGCTGGTGCGTGGTAAGCCAGGCCTGGAGAAATCCGATTGTGTTGCAAATGCCCATTGACGCGGTCATGGCGCACCACGCGCCAAGCACCACTGACCATGCCTTAACGCCGCCCTCGGGGAAGTCGGTGTAGGTCTCCTTTTCAAGGTACGGCGAAGACATGTCGCTGTCATCGTCCAGGGACAAATCGCGTGGCGGACCCTCAAGGTCCTGTTCTGGAACTGTTGTGGATGTAACCGCGGCAGGCCGATCGGCCGTAGCAACCGCCGTTTCATCGGATTTGTTTTGGTTCAGCATTTGGGTCTACAAATGTATAAAGAGGTAATATATGGAAATAAACCCGGGGAAGAGAAGAGAGAGAGAAAAAAAAATGCAGATATGCTAATATGAAATATATTCTTTTATTCTATTTTATGTTTTATTAAATTAGATTAAAAATTCTTTGAGGAAAACGCTTCGTATATATATGCATAATATTTTTATCATTTATTTTTTTCTCGAAAAATTTTATTATTTTTCATTAAAGATTTGGGTTTGGCTTGTACTTGCTCCTTCGGAAGGTAAACGATAAATCACTAGCTGGGGCCTTTGTAAGCCTCTGCTGGTGCGGCGCTTGCTGCCCATGTACTTGAAAAAAAGCGCCCAACCCGCACGGCAGAAAGATACCTAAAACGGGCAAAAAACAACAACCATCGACCTTTTTTTTTTTTTCAACTCCAAAAATAAGGATATACAGGCTGTCAGGGCGTTCAAGTACGCAAAAGTGAGGGCGTGCCACAGACCTTAACGAGCGGCTAATGGCCGGAATAAAAATGACTGTTTTGGCCGTGGCCAAGAGCGCGTGCACGCGGTTGTGTAGTTACATCGGGGATGTAGTTTATTTTTATTTTATTATTGTTTTTTTTTATTTTTTTAGCCAGAGGAAGTAATAAGTGTGTTGTTGATGCCATGGCTCTGTGCTTAAAAAATGAGCCGGCCTTGTTTTTTTGCGTCGGCCGTAGGGCAGGGCCGCCAGAGGCCCTCGGGCAAACACTGCGCGGCGGTTGGGGGCAACGCCCAAAACGATGGTGTACAAAGAGAACAAGAGCAAAAAACAATAAATAGAATAATAGACAACCACAGAGCTTTCTGGAGAAGGGACCAGCGTTGATTTGGAGTGAATGGGGGCTATTATGTGTCATACTCGGGGCTGTTACGGCAAAACCGAGTATTGTTGTCAGCTACGGAAAACTCCGGCAATCCGAGGTTTGATAAAGCTCGTTTCATTTTCTACTTGTTCTGGGTCAACGACACCGAGAGATGCAAGGGCATCGTGAGAGAGGGCACCGAATGTCACTGCTGGCTTGCACAATAGTATCTTCTCACCATAATAGCCTGTTAAAGTCATGAGAATCTTTATAATAAAGCTGACACTCAAATGCAACTTCTTTTTGTCCCTCTTAACACCTACACATGTCAACTATTAAATACCAGCACCAGAAACCCTATAGCAACTTTCCTTAAACATTAACAACATGATTGCGAGTTACTGCTTTGAGATAAAATGCAACCATGATGATTCATGGGGGAGACCCTTGCTTGATTGAGTAATTGTTTCCGAAGGGCCTTTGGAAGATGCTATTTTCTTTCGGCCGAGAGAGACCCAAAGCAGCTGTTAAGTCCTGATAAATTTCGTACAAATCACCTCGTCCCAGTAGTAGACAGCAACGGATCGCAGGGGATTTTGGCATTTGGAGCGTATACAATGCGTCGACTTTGAGAACACGATAATTACTGACCGATGTGGATTTTTTTTTTTTCAGCTGAAAGAAAGCGTCAAGGCCCTGTCATTGAAATACCCACGATAATCTTGGATCAGCGGCCTTTGATAACAACCCAGATCGCCAAAACACAAGGGTATAAAGATAGAACTTGTCATGTTTCAAAGAGACTGCTCCACTATAATCCTTCTTAATCTCGTATTATAGAGCCCTGACTAGAATACCTTGCTTTGACAAACCTACACTATCCTATGACCTCTTGCCTAGACCTAATTGATTTATGCCTCCATTAACAAGGAATAAAACTCAATTAATTATATACAATAACTATCATGACTCGTGACAGGGTTTTGAAGAAGAAAAAACTAGAAGCCATTATAGCTGTTTAAACAGGAGCTGAAAAGGTTTACTCAAGCTTCTTCTCCTTGGCTGCACTCTCATCAAAGTACATACGCGCAGCAGCAATACCGCGGTAAATGCCTAAGCCCAGAACAAAAGAACCAAATCCCTTGACGGCAAACTTCCAGTTCTTGGTGACGTTCGGGTTGGGCGGTGCGCCTTCCTTCTGGCGGAAAACAAGGCCACTAGCGAGGTATGTGCCGGCACCAATCATGACAGCGGACGAGACTGTGAGACATTGCAGACAGGGCTCGTCCAACTTTTTGTCGGTCGAGTTGTCCGGGTTGTTGCCGGGGTTAGATTTCGAAGGGGGGTTGAAAACGTCAAGAATGTTAGAACCCATGGCAGTTATTAGCTTGGTGATGATTGTTGAATCCAGAATTCAGTGTGAATGGACATTGGAGGCGTAAAATGACAAATTTTCAGGTCTGAAATGTTACGTAACATATGACAAACAGTCCCAAGTCTTAAATCGTTTTTGCCATTTGAAAATTCAAAGTTCACCACCAACTTTCTCTTCTTTACACGAATATTTTTTTTATTTTTTTTATTTTTTTTTTTTTCACTCTTCCTCTTTACCTCCTTTCTAACGCCAAATACCCCCCTCATTCCAACACTACACCCTTATTTATTTCTACAAATGTCTGATTCGGACTGGAAATTAAACTTGAATCTCCCCGCTAGAGATACCAGACCGCAAACCGAAGATGTCACCGCCACCAAGGGTAACGGGTTTGAAGATTTCTATCTCAAGCGCGAGCTTCTCATGGGAATCTTTGAAGCCGGTTTCGAAAAGCCATCGCCAATTCAAGAAGAGTCCATCCCCATTGCCCTGGCAGGCAGGGACATTCTTGCCCGTGCTAAGAACGGTACTGGTAAAACCGCCTCCTTTGTGATCCCGGCGTTGCAGCAGGTCAACCCTAAGCTAGCAAAAATCCAAGCCTTAATCCTCGTCCCCACACGTGAGCTTGCGCTCCAAACCTCACAGGTCTGCAAGACCCTCGGTAAGCACTTGAACATCAACGTCATGGTCACCACTGGTGGAACTACTCTCAAAGATGATATTATTAGATTGAACGATGCCGTCCATGTTCTGGTCGGTACTCCTGGTCGTGTTCTCGATTTAGCAGGCAAGAATGTCGTCGACTTTTCAGAATGCCCCATGTTTATTATGGACGAGGCTGATAAGCTTTTGAGTCCTGAATTCACCCCTATTATTGAACAGTGCCTGGCCTACTTCCCCAGCAGCAGACAAATTTTGCTTTTCAGTGCGACGTTCCCACTGGTGGTCAAGAGCTTTATGGACAAGCACCTCAACAAGCCTTACGAAATCAACTTGATGGATGAACTGACACTCAGAGGTATCACCCAGTACTATGCGTTTGTTGAGGAAAAGCAAAAACTGCACTGTTTGAACACTCTTTTTTCCAAGCTGCAGATCAACCAGTCAATTATCTTTTGCAACTCGACAAACCGTGTCGAGTTGCTTGCCAGAAAAATTACCGAGCTCAACTACTCTTGTTTCTACTCTCACGCTAAGATGCTGCAGAGCCACAGAAACAGAGTCTTCCATGAGTTCCGCAACGGCAACTGCAGAAACCTTGTCTGCTCCGATTTACTGACGCGTGGTATTGATATTCAGGCTGTCAACGTTGTCATCAACTTTGATTTCCCCAAAAATGCTGAGACCTACCTTCATCGTATTGGCCGTTCAGGCAGATTTGGCCATTTGGGTCTTGCCATCAACTTGATCAGCTGGAACGACAGATTCAACCTTTACAAGATTGAGCAGGAGCTGGGCACTGAAATCAAGCCCATTCCCTCTACTATTGATACTTCGCTGTACGTTGCTGATTCTGCTGAGAACATCCCGCGCCCCTTCCCCATGCAGGAGCTCCCCAAAACTTCTTCCCACCAGAACAGATATCAAAACAACAATAACAACAACAACCAGTATCAGCAACAACAGCAGTACCAGCAGCAATCGCAATACCCTCAACAGCAGCAATACCAACAACAGCCACAGTACCAGCAGCAGCCGTACCAGCAACAACAATTCCAGCAGCAACCGTACCAGCAGCAGCAGCAGCCATACAGACAGCAAATTCCTCCTCCCGGCTTTAACGGCGGTAATGGCAATTTCCCGCCTCAACAGCAGTTTCAGCAGAGACCTAGCGGTTACTAAACGACTAGTTACCTCGCTGAAACTGAGTAATGGTTGGATGATGAAACCTGCGCTGTAATGTTCAATCAAGTGCCTACAGCTGCTACATATCTCGGCTATATCATTGTCTATTATTATTATTATTATTATTATTATCATAAAAGTTTTTTTTTTACTGTCTTTTTTTTTCTGGAACCAGAGATCGGGTTGACCCTTATGACTTTGACGACAAACTACCGCCATAACCACTATCACGAGTATATTTACAACTAATATATCTAGACTCTGCGATGCCTAGACGCACTATCCTGCGACTAAAAGAAAAAAGGAAATTATTTTTTCAAAGAAAAGCAACACAGGAGAAGAAAACACGACTAATGAAAAAGTGTGATAGATTTTGTTTTTATTTTGTTATTCATGGTTTTTATTACGTTCTTGCATTTACGGGTTTTCTTTCATTTTTCGAATTTTTTTTGTAATATTAGAGGAAGGTGCTGCTTTTTGTGTAAAATTTTTTTGTTTTTTTCATGTTCAATCAAGCCATGGTGTATAATGTCAAGTAATAAGAGAATAAAACTGCAACTGTTCTGTAAAAAACAACAACTAGCATTTGGAATCAAACGTCTTGATAGCAAGGATGCGATTGATACCCAAGCAGGCTTTGAATAGAGATTGTTTTAACATGATTTGATTGTAGTTTCTTGTCAGCTCTAAACCCCATTCATATGATATTGTCTCAAGGTTCTGGTTACATCAAGATGTAAAAAGTACTCGGAGTCTTCCACTGAATAAACAATCAATCCGTTGAACACGCCGTGTATGCTTTTAAGATAACTGCACTGAATGTTTGATATTTGAAAGGACTTCTAATTGGAGTTTCTTCGAGTTGACAGTGAAGATATGAGTCGATTAAAATCCACCCATATATATAACATCTTTGATTCTCTCCTAATTATTATTAGATTAAGCTGTGGCATTGTCTAAAACTCCAGACAATCTAGTTTAACGACTAGCTATCATCTAAACCTGAAGGAAAGTTAAGGGTTTGACTAATTGAGACAAGACCAAGATACTTTACTATTGTTTTATTTATTCCATCACCAAATGTAACCATCTTTTTGAAGTTGCACTTACCTGGTTGACCGTATGACATGAGCGCGAGAAACCAAGAGATTGATGCAATGGCGTGCGTGCGGCTGCAGTTACAGTGCACACCACAAGTAACAAACTTTTCAATGGTCTCCGACGTTGCTGTTTTTGACTCATTCACGCTCCTCGAACCCGCTGTTTTTAACCACCTGAAATTTTCTTTCCTCTTCCTTCTCCTCTACCAGTTGCTCACAACCCTACCCTACCCATTGCCCAGTTAACCATGTCCAAGCTCATCAACCTCGCCATCATCGGTAAGAAAAAATGCCCTCCTCAGATAATCACAGCATTGAGGTTTGCTTTGTCCGCATTGTAAAACTAACAATTGTTCAGGTCCCGGTCTCGTCGGCTCCGCCTACATTCGCCAGCTTGCCGCCATCAAGTCCAAGGCCATCTCGTACAACGTGATCCTTATTGCTCGCTCCAGCAAGGCTCTTGTTTCCCGCGACTACTCGCCTTTGTCGCTGCAGTCTTGGGAGGCTGATCTCAATGCCTCTACTGACAAGTTGGCCGAGCCCTCCGAGATCCTTGCGTTCTTGAAGCAGTCCCCCAACCCCGTCATCCTCGTCGACAACACCTCCAACGAGACTCTTGCCAAGGCTTACCCATCTTTTGTTGAGAACGGTATCTCCATTGCTACCCCCAACAAGAAGGCGTTCTCTGATGACATCTCCCTCTGGGACGAGATTTTCGATGCCTCTGCCAAGCCTGGTGCTGGTCTGGTCTACCATGAGGCCACCGTTGGTGCCGGTCTTCCCATCATCGGCACTTTGAACGACCTTGTCAACACCGGTGACGAGATCCAGAAGGTTGAGGGTATTTTCTCTGGTTCGCTCTCCTTCATCTTCAACAACTACTCCACCGTCCAGGGCTCTGACCTCAAGTTCTCCGACATTGTGCTCAAGGCCAAGGACCTCGGCTACACCGAGCCCGATCCCCGTGATGATCTTAACGGTCTTGATGTCGCTCGTAAGGTCACCATTGTCTCTAGACTTGCTGGCTACAAGGTCAAGAACGCCTCTTCTTCGTTCCCCGTTGAGAGCTTGATCCCCAAGCCCCTTGAGAGCGTCAGCAGCGCTGCTGAGTACATTCAGCGCCTGCCCGACTTTGATGGTGAGCTTGACAAGTTGAGAAAGGAGGCCGAGGCTGAGAACAAGGTTCTTAGATTCGTTGGTTCTGCCGACCTCAGTGGTACCCCCGACGTCAAGGTCAGCATTCAGAAGTAAGTTTTATTATTTTTTTTTTTATTTGCCAAGGGCGTTCGATATTTAGCATTGACTAACCACTTTTTTTTTATTATAGGTACGACGCTTCTCATCCTTTCGCCTCTCTGCAGGGTTCCGACAACGTCATTGCCATCTACACCAAGAGATACACCAACCCTCTCATCATCCAGGGTGCTGGGTAAGTTCACACTTGTTATTAATCACTTTTTTTTTACTAACATACATTTTCTTATTAGTGCCGGTGACGACGTGACTGCTGCTGGTGTCCTTGCTGACACCATCAAGATTGCCCAGAGATTGTGAACGATTGACAGTCGCAAATCTGTATTGTGTAATCTCTAAAAATAAATAATAGTAAAAAAAAAATAAGTTTGTTTTATAGTTTTGTCCTAAACTTTGTCCAAATGGCTTGTATAAATGTCGTAGCTCAATTCATACTTTCGAAATTGTAGATCTAGCAGCTGTATTTATTATTACTATTGTTATTATAATTTCTTTCATTAACTTTCATTAAAAGCATTGTAGTACAAGTCTAATTAACTTAGAAGTCAAAAAAAAAATAAAAAAATAAAAAAAAAAGGTTGTGCTAGTCAGTCGATACAGAGGCTAGCCCGTTGGCGTGGAAAGCCCACTTATGGAGCTCGGGGTCACCGTTACATCAGTGCCATCGGCCCCACCCGTAGCGTAGGTACGACGCCACGCACGTCGCGCTTCCTGGACCAGCACCATAAGCTGCTCGCGCTGGCTGCAAACGTCGCGCAGCTCCTGTAGCAGCGATTCCGGCGAGATCTTCTCCTGCGACCCGTTCGCGGTACTGTTATCACCACTAGCAGCAGCAGCAGCAGCCGGATTCCCCCGGGATGGTGGTGGTGGCCGTGTCAAATGGTAAGGGTTGTTTGGTGTGCGTTGAGTACCGGAAAAGAAAAATCCGGCTTTCGAGGCAACCAAAAAATTAGGCATGTAGATGAATTCATAGTCCTGGAGCAAGCAGTCTGTCACCGCCCAGTTGGTGTCATTTTCTGCTACTCTGATTTTTGGTGATAGTTTTGCAGCAGGCTTACCACTTCTCCCCTTGTTGCTACCAACGCCAGTATTGGCGCGGGCCTTTGTGGCAATGACCTGCACAAGCCCAAGTCCCGAGTTGTGTAAGTATTGGACGTTGCGGTACGACGGTTTGCCCCACGAATACGAAATATCAAGCTTGGCTTTCAATTCTGGCGATACCGGCTCGGTATCAAGGATATATCCAAGCCGCCGCAGGATGAACTTGTGTAAATACTTAGGATTTTTACGCGTGACATACTCGCGGAAAAGCATTTCTTCGTCTTCAACAAGACTGACAGTGCTCTTGTTATTGGTGCTACTGTTGTCATCTGGGTTGCTATCAGTAACCAAGGGATGTGATTCTGGTGCACGCTGGAGCAGGCGGTGCAGAATCGGCACATGGACAAGCGATACAAATGGATTGTATCCCTCAAGCAGGCCAATCTCCCCAATCGGCACCTGGTAGAGCCGCAAGCCATACCGATCAACAAGCTTTGCAATGTTATTTATTGTTTCGTCGATAAGTTTAGGTGTGCAATTGAGCCACTCAAATCTAACGTGGAAGCCATTTTTGGGGTTGTGGATAAGGTCAACATGCACAATCAGGTTTTCAGGGCGCGTGGATTTGGGTGGGTGGGATGTGTCAAGATTGTAATTGATAGCTTTGCTTAGTTTAACCTTGGGCAGCGTAGTGCCCACGGGAATCTGCTTAGTGCTACCACTATCGGCCACAGTAGTGGCAGTAGCGATAGTATGCCGGTAAGGAGCAGTGAACCGGTACATGTAGTGTCCGTTTCGGAAAGGGTGCCGGTTCTCAGCATGCACAAACAGACCCTGTCGCATTAGCTCATTTCCATAGTCCTCCGCTTCCTCCTCGGTTGAAATGTCTTCAAAGTTACGTAGAAGCCAGCTTACAAGGTTTGAACCTTGAAAGCAGTGCTTGTACATTTTCCAATGCCACCGGATGTCTGACACAATCAGGCCAGTTTTGGGGGTCTGCATCTCCTGTGCCAACACTGAGAGTGTCGCTGTGTCCTTAGTAAATCGCTCAGTAATGTGGCCTATGTTGTTTGTTTCCTGGGGCTCTAACTGCTTTTCCAGAAAGTTTTCAATTGAACCCGTGTAGTAGACAATCTCCGGTACTGCTGCATCTGTGTTGATGCTTTTTGTTGACACCTGGTTACGCTCCTTTGGTGTAAAGTACCTGTTCTTGTATAGCATTGACAAAAACCGTTTGAGTCCCTCGAGCCGTGTCTCCTCGACACTGAGTATATCGCCATTGATCTTGGGTAGGCTCGGGATTTCTACAGGAACCATAATTAACCGCAGGGTATACATGCCCTGGTCTTCAATGATGTCGTGCTGATTACCCATCAAGATCCGATCTATTGTATTCCAGTTAAAATTCTTCAAATTGTTGCTGAAAAAGTCAATGGTCGCGGGGGCATATTTTTCCGCATACTGGGTTTTAATGTAGGGATGATACTTTTTTCCAAAATTCCCAGCAAAAGACAAACTCTCATTTGTATACATTTGAACATTGAGGCTGCCGTAAAGGTCCCAGGAAAGACGATGGATTTGATTGCCCATGGTCATGTAAATTCGGCAGCTGATAGCGTCAGGTTCAAGTACTTCTACTAACGCATTGGGGTTGCGAAAAGTTGAGTTCTGCAATTCTGCATCCCGCGCGCTATTGCGGTACACAATCTGAAACCCAAGTGCCAGCCGGATCGCAACCATTTCTTCCAGTAACTCAAACGTGTTTTTGTAATTGCTTTCACCAGGATAGATGGTGGCATCATAAGTCTGGTTTTTAAACCTGCCATACAAATCGTCGGTCGAGGGAAATATGAGAGTAACTAGCGGCAGCGACGCTGGGGTGTTTAAGCTCCGCCACTTGATGGCCCGCTGTTTGGTATGAGGTGGGTAAACGAATTTCCACCTACCATAACTCATGGTTGAGTCAATATCGATATGACGGGATGGGTTCTCAACATTTTGCCACATGAAGTGGGGGATTTCTCGTTCCTTTGCGCTAGATGGGGCCGAGTCCATAGCCTCAAGCCTCCGGCGCATGGCCACAAAGTTGCTCGTGTAGCGAGATATAGGCGGGCGCCGTTGTGTCGCTGCCTTAGTAAAAGAAAGTTTAATATCTTGTGTACCAGATGAATCAAGATCGGGTGTTGGCGCTATTACTGGTTTAGGTGGAAGTGGTTTGGTCTCAGCAGATGGAATTCGGGGTTCTTGTTTGAGGGATTTGAGCTTGGAGAGCAGCTGATCATTTTCAACTGGCTTTGATTTGCTGGAAGATTGATCCAGATATAAAGATCTAAGAGACGACGTGCTGGTTTTGGCTGCAAATGGCCAGTGATGCGAGTCAGATTTGACAGGTTCTAACGTATGTGACGTACTGGGCGAATTGTTTTCAAGTACATCTTTAAGAATGTTCTTAAGCATTGAGTTTCTTGATTCAGACGACAGTGCTCTGAGCTCAGGAGAACCAGGCTGGCTCTCAGTGTCAGATGTTGGTGCGATAAATACTGGCACGGCGGTCACTTCTTTAAGAACTTTTGGATCAGATATTGACGGCTTAGGCTTCGAGTAGTTGAGCGTCGGTTCCAACTTTTTGTTTGTCTTTTTTGGTGACTCGGCATAACTGAAAACTGCATCATCGTACTGCATCATTAAGCTGTCAGAACACTCTGCCAGCAGAGTTATGGGCAGTGGTTCAATGCTAAATGGACTCATGTTATCCTCCATCATTCCCATCATTTGCAGCTCGTAAATTTTACAACGAGGAATCCATTGTCGACCGTCAACGTTAAGAGAAGCCTCCCAGTAAGAAATATCTAGCCAGGTAGGCACACAGTGCTTCACTAGGCCCTTCTTGTCCTTGTACCGAAACAGAGGAGTAACGTGAAGCGGAGGTTTTCCAATACAGAGCAAGTCAACTCCAATCTCAATTGTCTGAAGCTTTAAACTTGTCTGGTAAAGCAGATCGTAGTTGACGTCAAAAAGCCCCGCGCAGGGCGTAATAATCACTGTCTGAACGCCGGTCCGCCGCAGGTCTCTGTCAACAAATTTCTTCGATGCCAAAGACGTTGCAATACTAATCGCCTGTAGTAGGTTGCCCTTAACTGCTGGAAGAAGCTTTCCCTGGATCTTGCCATCTTCGTCCAAAAGCACCTCCTTGTCGAAATTGAAAAATTCATACCTTAGTCGCTCCATGATCTCGTTCCACTGGCTCGTATGCACCTGGTCCACAACGACGCGGAAATAGTCCTTGGTCTCTGTCGGCACCTCACCGTGTCCAAGTACCTGTCCGTTCTTAGAAACATCAATGCTAGTAAAAAGCACAATTGTTACGACGTGATGTGCGCCGGTATCGCTCCACCGCTTAAAAAGGTTGGGGAGCAGCGAGTTGATCATCTTATGAAAAATGACCTGGCCTGTCTCCTCAAAATGCCACATCTCAGCGGACATTTGAATAAACCATACCATGCGTGAGGACTCAGAGCGATACACGATGCGGGTCTGGGCCCCAATATAAGCCGAGGAGACCTTGTGGCCCCGCATGGATATCTCCTTAATTGACGCACGAACAACGTCACAGTACTCGATCCGCTGTTTCTGGTAAACACACTGCCCGTTGAGACGCGACGAGATGCGCCACATGTCGGCACGGTTGAGATAGGCATCCTTGAAATGAAGCTCAATGGCGTCGGCCTGGACTTTTGAGGCTTCGCGCTAATGATCATCGCGTGTTAGCCCTATGGCACGGAGGAAATTTACTATGTTTGAACAAAGAAAATAAAACCCAGGAAATTAAATGTGATACATACAAGCTTGACTTGAACTCTACTCCGCGCAGGGATTTTAACAATCCCATCCCAATGTCCGGAGAGCAGTGAAATCTAACAAAAAACAATGCATTAGCGGCAAGGCCAGAATTTATCTACCCCAGAGAAACTACTAACCTGAAGCTCTGGATTGTGTTCCAGCAGCTTTTTCGATGGCGCTTTGACGACAAAGAGCACCTTTCTATGGCGCTCAGCACCCATCAGTACCAGTTCCGCAATGTCGCCCTCGCGGGTACCCTTTGGAAGAAGAGACAGATTTACAACAACATGATCAGTTGAATATTTCGCCTCGTGCGTCCACGCTGTAAGTTGCACCGGCGGAGCTTTGAATCGGTTGAAAAGTGGGGTTGGTTTCGCGTTACTTTTCTTGTATTGCGCTGAGCTGAAGCGATTCACAATAGCCATGGTGCATTTGCATCGGGGTGCATGTGCAGCAGCAGAATCAGACAGAAAACACCGGTCAAGAGGTTTGATGTGGATGTGTAAAGTCAACAGGAAAGATTGGGGGAAGTGAGAAAAAAAAAAGGGCGTTTCAAAAAGAGTTTGAGAAAAGAGAAAACTGAGATGGGTACCTGAAGTGTTTAAAGTATGTCTTCATTTTAATTGTCATATAATATTAATAACTGATAACTTTGAACATCTTGGAAACAGCTCAAAGTTAAAGAATATCGTGTACTGTTGAGTTAGAGATCTGAAAAACAGACGTACAGGACAAAATTACAAAATCACAATAACTACAATGGCATCAGCGCAGCCCCAAAATGAGACGAGATCCCATAGGTCTTTAACGATGTTACCAGATAGTCACCCAAGCCTCGTGGTTTTGGCCCATCGCTAAAGAATTTCAAAATATGCTTCTTAAATGCAGATTCTATTACTATGTAACTTTTGTTAAACTGGGGACATAGAGTCGCCCAACAGTAGGGTGATGATGGAACTTATAGTGCAACTTGATTAATGTTTGCTCTTTTTTTTTTTTTTTTTTTTGTATCTTCCCCCCAGCTTCATTCGAATGAGCGACCGAAAAACTCTTCCAATAAGAACCGGGTATCAGTGTAGCTCTGTCGCATCTGAAAATATAATTCACGAATCTCGTCCACGCGGGCCTCGGCGCCAAGGGCGCTGATAGCTTCGCACAGCACCGTCACACTCGTAAAGCCGAGAGCTGCAGATGAGCCTTGAAGCAGCAGGGCCAGTTGCACAAGCTTGGCAGCGTCTGATTCTGCCAGTGCCGACTCTATATTCTGAAACGTTTGGTGTGCCTGATCAAAATAGTTTCGCAGTAGATTCCGGCTAAACTCGTGCGCCATTTCATCCTCATCCATTTCGAGAATCTGGCTAAAGACTGCCCAGTCAATATATTTTTCGTCAAGTAGGCTCTTCTGGATAATTTTGGTTGTCTCTATCGGCTCAGGATCCTGCGACTGCGCGGCCGCAAGAATCTGTTCCTCCAAGATCGCTTCCGGCTGAATCACGGTTAGAACTGTTTGAGATGGCTCAGCGTAAGCACTGAGAATAGGGGTGGTGTATGCATTAGAAATGGGGTCGGGATATATGCTAGATACGGGGGGTGCGATGGGTGACTTTACGTTAAAATAGGAGCCGCTGGACGAGTCTGACACAAGGGGGGTGAGCGTGTCTTCAAACGGCGACGTCGACGGCGGCAGATAGAAATGCTTAATGTTGTATGTTGGCTTAATGATGCCCTTCTTGAGAACGGGGTCTCCAAACGAGTCGGAGCTTTGGTATGGCGGACGAAGGTCCTTGAGGTCTGCGTCGCTGCCGGTATCAGGCTCCACCGTAGGCGAGACGGGGAGGACGACCGGAGTTGACAGCTTCATTGTTGGTGATGAGGATGGTTGTAGCAGCATATTGTTTTTATTAAGCAAAAGAAAAAAAAATAAAAAAAAAAAAAAGAAAAGGAAAATCTGTAGGCTATATACCAATACGTTTGATGTACCTGTCCGAATATCTATCCATTTAGCGTTGTCAAGGTTTTACCAAAATCTCAGTGTACTTTTCCTTGCTTGACAGTGGACGCGAGCATATGACAGTCCAGCAAAGTGACAGGTTTGGGAATAACTAGCAGAAATGGGACAGGTGCAGACGTTATACATAATGCTGCTTTTGTTTGTCATCCTGCGCATTTGCTCAATATTGACAGCGACACTGTTTCTTGTCAAGATATATATACCTATTATAGCGAGTTATGGGCCGTAGCCAGGTTACTGGCGATCTTTGCGCCAAGAGGTTTAAACGAACAAGGCATCGCGCAGAGAGTCAATGGATTCTTGCTGGCACCATGCAAAGTGAGTTTTCAACCAGCTGACTAGACACTGCACGGCTGCGCATGTTGGAACTGTTGCTCTAGTCATGCACTTTGCGAGACTATACGGACCCAAGTGATCTCTGGGATGCTGGTTTACTCAAGTTCTGAAAACAGATGAACATAAATGGCTACGTTTGGGCTTTGATGCGTTTTCAGCGTGTGGGTTTGTTTTGATTAGCTAGCTATTCACTACCCACTTAAATTCTACTGGGTGGGCAGTTGTATTCGGATACGGACGATATATTAGAGGCAGTTTGATAACCAAAAACAACAACAAACTATCCAGATACAGGGCACAAGGTTGTGAAGAGGTATATACAGAAGGAGTCGCAACTTGATGAGCCTTTTTGTTCGTTGACGGTTTGGTATTAAGCTTTTGTCTTCAACGGGGAAATCGCAACAACTAAAGCATACCAGCTTAAACTTTGCTCTCGCAAGTAGTGGGTAACAGAGAAGCGAGACAGTATTCCAAAAAACAAAAAACAAAAAAAAAAAAAAGCTAACGGGTCGATCATGTCGGTTAATACATGCTGCTGTTAAAAGGCAAACTCCTGTAGAAAGGATAATTTGGACTTGGACATCATTCAGATTACCAACGTATAGCCTGACAAGGGTTTCAAAATCAGTAATAAAACCAGCTGAAGAGCCTTTCAAACCGAAGGGCTTGTCAGGAGTCTCTACCGTAACCACGCAACCCACCGCAATGCAAGCTGCGGAGCTCACTAGGAACCGGCATAACCAGTCAAGGTCTAACCAGGTTTAATCAGCATCTTGAGAAGAATAAATCTGAAACACCAACAAACATTAAACGCTCACTTTATTTTGACTTTCAATCGTTTTTTCTTTTTTTTTTTTTTTTTTTTTTTTTTTTTTTTTTTGATTACGTGTACCTGTCCAGTAACTAGTAAAACTGACCAGCACGGAAGCATCATGCCTAGTTTAGTGAGACACAGAAACCAGCTCTGTTGGCAGTATTTCTTATGATAATAGGAAAATGCAGTAACCCCCGCTGGTAAACCATGGGTGACATTCCCCAGCATCTTCCTCCACAACCTCTTGCAAAAAACTAGGCCCTTGATCATCTTACTATGGCCATTATTTGTAGTCTGCAGAACTGGATCTCAAAAACCAGTTTAAACAGATGAAGAATAGGAGTGAGCTAGATTGGAGAGTCATACTGTACCAGAGTAATCATCTCACAGTCAAAATACCAACAGCCAAGTGTGAGACACTAAAACGAGAACTTACTACGGATAGGACTACAAAGACAAATACAGTGTTTTAAATAAAAAAGCTGAAACTGTGTGTTGCAAGAACTAAAGGGCTTGCTTCTCACAGATATCAATGACAATAAGACTCTTCGAGGATTTAGAAGGTTTTTGGTAAAGCCGTTTTGGCAGCTAGTCAACAACATAATATTTGACCATCAGCTGTCAAGAACTGACAATCTTACACTACTCTCTCATCATATGATTCCAATGTGATTATCTATCTATCTATCCATGATTCTGATAAACCTTAGCTACGGTTTCCTGCTTATCTGTCATGTTCTAGACCCAGCGTATTTTATAAATTCGGAGTAGTAGTAGTCAAGAGTTAACTCTAGAATCTTAAACATTGCCCCCGGGAAGAGTAATCTCCCAGGCTGTGAATATCCTTAACTACAAACTTGCTTGAATACTGTCTTATTGAGAAGTTATTAGCATTCTACAAAAATCTATTTCTGAGCATAAACAACGGCGGTTTAAATGGCGGGTGTCTTATTTTGAAATAGACTGTTGAGACCTCCACACATTTCATCATTGCCACTGGAGCTCACCAACTCAATAACTGTCTATTCTACTTCATGCTAGGTTACCACTTTCACTGACTCCAAAGTGACAATAAGGGTTATGCCCGGGTTATAGGATGCTCGGCCCGAAGAGGTATCCTTGAACCTTTCTGCCAAAAATCGACTTTCCTCGATTTTGACTGGTAAGCCCTGAGTTATTTTTTATTTTGAAATTCGACATTAACTTGGAATTTAAAAGTTGTACGTCAACACCTGATGTGAATTGCAGTACATCATCATCACCATCATCTTAGAGTCAGAAGGTTCTAACTTGCTGACTTTTAATTTATTTATATATTCACGTATTTATATAACTAAATCGTCATTCTAAGGAAATGAAATTTTTTTTAAAACGGTTGACCAACTTTTTTTTTTATTTAATTAAAATTAAAATTTGCCGCCCATAACCTTTCTCGACATATCGCTTTGCCCTTAAATAATAACGTAATGGTTAATGAACAAACTCCATTAATACCATCAAGAGACTTGAGCGGACATGATATTTTAAACGTACCTCCGGTTCCCCAGAAATCCCGGCACATGCCGTCGTGGAAGTCCAGAATCACCGGCATGCTAGTACTACTAGTGCTTGTGATACCATACGTGACTTACCTTGCACTCTACGAGAAAAACTATCTGTTGCCAACGGTTCCCGACCTGACACGTGTGCAATCCCTGTCACCCCAAGACGCGCCCAACTACGGTACAGGCCAACGGCTTATTATTGTGGGGGATGTGCATGGTAAATTCCACGAGCTACGTAAGCTTGTAACACAAGTTAGCTTTGATCCGACCCGGGACCGCCTTGTGCTGCTTGGCGACATGATTTCAAAAGGACCTCACTCGCTACAGGTGCTAGACTACGCCATGAGTGTCAAGGCCCTCTGTGTACGTGGTAACCATGCCAATGCCGTGCTCAAATACTATGCTAAATTACACGGAATTCCGGCACCAAAGATCAAACCTCCACAACGTGGCCAGTCTGACAACACTGACAACAGCAAGGAAACGGTGCTCTCAAACGACGATGCCAATGAAGATGCCATTGACGATACCAATGACGAACCTTTGGCCACTATACAAAACAAAGCCAACGATAGGCTTATCAGCCATTTGCTGGAGCCGCGCCACGTCGAGTACATTGGCACTTGTCCTGCCATCATGGATCTTGGCGCCGTCGGCTTTAACGGCACCGATGCCGTTGCCGTGCACGGCGGACTGCAATGGAACATCACATCACTCGAAGACCAGGACCCGCAGGTTGTTTTCACCATCCGCTCGTACGCACCCCCAGACTATTCTCAACCCTTGGAAAGTGCAAGTGGCAAAAGTTGGTCCATAGTTTGGAATCAAAAGCAGCGTGAAAAACCGTTAGATGATCGACTTACTGTGTTTTATGGTCATCATTCAAGCAATGGACTGCAAATGCGTGATTACTCCGCGGGGATTGATACTGGCTGCTACGGCGGTGGCCGCCTTACTGCTATTGTCATTGCCCAGGCTGAGTCGGGTGAGCTCACTCACACGCTCGAAACTGTGCCCTGCACTTAAACTCATCAACAAAAGTTTGCACTAATAAAACAAGTCTCTTCCTTTGCAGCTACGATAGCTAAAATATAAAAGATGGAAAAACATATTGTTAAACGACTCTTATAAACTATTAAATAACATGACATTTACGTGAATTTTTTTGATCAACCCATTACACGAGCATCTTGGACATGTAAGGGCCGTCGAGGTAGTAGCCCAGCTTGGCATAGTAGTTTCTAACACCAACACCGCTAATGACACTAATCTTCTCACTACCATGTTCTTCACGTGCTATCCGCTCGGCCTCTTCCATTAGTAGGGTACCAAAACCTTGATGCTGGAACTTGCGCGGGTCGCGGCTATGCAATGGCACCACCGAGCCATAAACGTGCAGCTCTCGCACCAGCGAGGTCCGCTGTGCCGTGAGTTCCGGCCGATAGGTTGTGCGCTCAGAGCAAAGTCGCAGTCGCAGCAGACCAATTAAAATGTCCTGCTTGGGGTCCTCATAACTTAAAAAGGTCTCCCAGCCGCCGTTGGCGGTGTAATCGCGCCGGATTAATTCAACCTGGTCAGGTCGAACTTTGTGATGAACCTCCTGGATACCAACCTCACGCGATCGAATGTCGCGACAGGTTGTGCCAAAGTCCTTCATGCGTGAAAGTGCCAGCTCTCGCAGGTTACCATTGTCAACACCGGCCGTGACAAGGGGCATGGGAATATCGCGCTGCACACGGTAGATACGCGTCCAGGGCGGCACAAGCGCAAGGATACGCGCCACCAGGTCAATCAGAGCATTTGCATTGTATGACTTGTACATGCCATTCTTCCACAGCTCGTATAGACCAGTACCACGGATGACAAGAGTGGGATAGAGCTTGAGACCGTCAGTACGGAACGCCGGATTCTCAAAGTACTCGCGGAACTGATCGAGATCACGCTCCATACCAACGTTGGGAAGATCCGGCATCATGTGGCTGACAACCTTGTAGCCTGCGTCCTTAGCGTAACAAAACGTCTCACACACGGCCTTGACGGTATGACCACGGTTTGTGTCTCTGGCCACATCCTCATACACGGACTGCACACCAATCTCCAATCTAGTGCATCCGTATCGAAGCATATCTGTCAAATGAGTTTCTGTGCAGTAATCCGGTCGCGTTTCAATCGTGATACCCACACACTTGGTCACAGACTGCTGCGAGTAAAGAACCGCTTCGTCGACATCTGTGCCCGTAAATCCTGAAAGTGCATTGTGAAGATTGGCAATAAAGTCTTCGCGGTATTCCTTCGCAAGACTCATAAATGTGCCACCCATGATGATGTATTCGACCTTGTCGATAGTATGGCCAAGCTGTCGTAGCTGTTCAATTCTGCCACGGGCCTGCTCGTAGGGGTCATAACGCGCCCTGATCGCGCGCATAGATGTTGGCTCGTAGCCAGTGTAAGATTGCGTTGAGTACTCGAAATCGGAATCAGGTCCGCCGGGGCAGTAGACACAAATATTACCTGTGTATGCAATGTGGGGACATCTATGGGGCTTGCACATGACGGCAACAACAGCAATACCCGAGGCCGTTCGCACTGGCTTAGCCTTCAGCTTTGGAAGAAGGTACTTTTTGTATTGATCGGGGATGGAGGAGATAATGTCGGTGAGTCGTGGCTGGGCCTTGAGCTTGTACTTCTTAGACATTCGGCCGACGAGGCCATTGAGATTGACGTCCTTGTTGTCCTCGAGGGAGGCTACGAGCTCGAGCGAGATATCGGCGCAGCACTGGAAAAAGCGCTCCTTCTCGGGAGCCAGGTTCTGCTTGCCCTTAGGTCCTTTCTTTTGAGCCATGATGAGTATATGCGATGGGGTATGATATATAGCAAGATTAAAAGATATCGGTCTCAGATCAAACGGAAGTTGCAAAAAATTTTTTTTTGATATTGTATCACGTGCAAGATATTCCCGATCGGGGTGCCAGTACATGATGGAGAACCAGCGGCAGCATCATCATCATCGCCAGCGGGTTCTCCTTTTTCTTTCACTGAGCCTTCTGTTGCCAAACTTCATTGCAATCACCACCCCTGAACGTGAAAATTAAACAAAGGCTGAGATATATAATTCTATATTAGCATCATCCTCGATAACCAGTGCAGACTCTTCTGCGATCCAATTATAATAGACCCCTGCGTCAACATTAACTCAGTAAGTTGTAATCCTTCTGGTGCCTCCTCCTTCACGTCATAGCAGTCTAGCCAATGGCCTGTTTACTTGGTTTTGCCAACGGTTCGCACACACCTCTACACCGACAACCACGGCTCCTATAGAGCATCTGCTAATGTTCATTGCTTTATTTTATTTTAGTTAGATCCCACCTCCAAGCCTTATTGTAATTGCCACTATCTGTACTCTACCTCCCCCCTGAGCTGTTAATTTGTCACTACCACGCCATGGCAGAACCTCAGGAATCCCATTGGCACCCCATGAAACGGCCTAGCCAAGCCGACCTAGATAAGAAAAAAACTGAGTTGGAGACTCCGTTGCGACCTGTAGAACGGACTCCTCACAACTCTGAGATTGCTGCCTCACCAGAAGAAGCTTCTCACGCCACTACGCCAACTCATGACGAGGCACACGCAGATATAGACCATGCGCTCGAATCCTCTACTATTCGTGAGACCACTAGGATCGGTGATCGTGAGTACAATTTTTTTTTATATTGTGCAGTTGCAGTTCACTAACCTTTTCAAGACGACTCTTTTTTTGACAATATGGCTGAAAGCTTGAACCAGGAAGCTGGTCTCATTGTTGAGCCTGAGGAAGCGGCAGCACTAGCAACGGCTAAGCATGAACCAGCTAAATCAGAGCAATTGTTGAATAGAGCTCACCAGGAAGGCTCATCAGAGATCACTGCAGATCTTGACAATTCTGTTGTTACTATCAGCCCATCTGCTTTGGGTATCTCTAACAAGCCTTCAAATATTTCAGATCTTCAAGCGGAACCGGCCGTCATTCCAACTCGATCATCTGATCCATCTACCAGCGAACCTATAATGGCAGCAGATAATAATACCGATGAAGTTGACAATTCGCCTAACTTTTTTGATGACGACGACAACGCCAGCTCGGCATTTTTCGATAATATTGGTGGCCAGGCTTCAAATCAGGGCACTTCCGGTACTAATGACCCTAAGGAAATGACCACAAAGGAACCGGCTGAAGACCC
The DNA here is from genome assembly GCA_013365045.1 of Geotrichum candidum. Taxonomy (NCBI): domain Eukaryota; kingdom Fungi; phylum Ascomycota; class Dipodascomycetes; order Dipodascales; family Dipodascaceae; genus Geotrichum; species Geotrichum candidum. Next base: position 73,397 of record QQZM01000046.1, on the reverse strand, counting down.
ATTCAAGGCCCTTTTTGATGACAAGCTTGAAGATGAGGCCGACTTTTTAGGCAACTCGGTTGATCCCGTTGCTAATGACTTTTATGAAAAGCTTGAAACCAAAAATACCAAACCAGCTAAAACAATTGACGAGGCTGCATTGAGTAAGATATTTGAAAACGACAGCGAGGAAGAAATTACAAATACTTCAGTCAACCAGAAAAAGGATTTATCAAAATCTCTGGCCTTTTTGGACGATGATAATGACTTCCTCCCCGATGATTACGTTGAACCCACGAATCGTAGCCGTACGCCCAAGCCATCTGTCAGCTCACCGTATAAATCTCCTACGGCACAGCCTCCAGTTTCTCACATCTACTCGCCTCAGACCTCACCGCGGGTTCCTAGCTCTAATATTATTCCTCCCCCAGCCAATCATAACTATAGTCCTCAATTACAGGCCAGTGTGCCTTCCTCTCAATATGTGCCGCAGACCCAAACTGGCCCGCCCATCTCTCCCTATGCCCCCAAAATACAACCTCATTTGCCCAATTCTACGTATGTACCCAAGGTACAGCCGGGGCCTCCCACTTCTCCATACGCTCCCAAGGCTCAAGTCGCCCCTCCTCGCAAGACTCATGTGAGCAGACATTCCATGCCCAACAATGCCTTTGATCTGCCTACAGAGCTAGTATCAGAAACTGCACGTATCTACCAGAGCCACCACCCTATTCATTCCCGACCCCAGCCTTCTAATACCTATGGTTCTTTCAACCAAGCCAGCCACAACCCAGTATACCCAGGCGTTGCTCCGGCACCCGCAGCTAAACCCTATTTTTCTGATCTTCCAAAGATTTCAACACAACTCGGTAGCTCTACTGACCATTCTGTTCAAAGATCTGGCAGTGCTCCTACATATGCTCACCGCGCTCATTTTAGAAATTATTCAGGAAGCTTACCTGTCAATAATCTAAACTCAAATATGTACCAGCCGTACTCTAAAAGTCCTGCGATCGGCTCGCCACTGTCGTCAAACGCTCCAATTGATAGTAGCTACATTCAAAACAACAATAACCCAACTCAGCAATTTAATAAGTATGAACCTGCTGCTGCTGCAAGTCCCACGTTGTCGCGTTATGATCCACGGGGTAATGTTACCAAACCGCCTATTACTCAAGTATCTCAACACTCTGCTTCTAATTCCAATGTCTCTAGCCCAGTTATATCGCAACCTCGAAATAGCGCTTTTGGCGATATGCCGGCTGATATTGGTTTAAAACAGGCTGAACTCTATCGTTCACCTGAGGTGCAACAAGCAATACAAAATGCTAGACATTACCGATCAATGTCTGGTTCCAACTGGAACTCGTCTTTATCCCCAGTTACCTCTTCACCAACTGTTGGATTCTCTCAGCTGAATGAAAACAAGAGGTACTCAATGCCTGCTAGTTTTGGTGGCCCACCTGGCCCTAATTCCCTCTCCAGTCGGCCAGCTTCAGCTGCACCTGCTATAATTGATAATGAAACACTTATGCGCCGACAGTTCCCTATTTTCCGTTGGGGAATGGGAGGCAAGGCTACCTGCCTGATCCCGCCGCAGATTGCTTTTGGTGGCGCTGCTCGCGCTCCTGAAGTAAAAGTTATCCATACATCAAGCGTCATCAATGCTGACTCTGACATCAAAAAGTTTCCATTTCCACTTGTCACTGGTAAAGGTGTACAAAAGAATAAGAAAAAAGAACTTGAAAAGTGGATTGAAAATCACATTGATAACTTGGAAAAATCGCTGGGATTTCAGCGCAATGACGATTCATCCCGTTTTGCCAACAGGGTTTTGCTCTGGAAAATTTCTCTTAGCCTACTGCAGGGTGAATCAAATACACAGAAACCAGGAATGCCTCTCAAGGAAGCCATTAGAATGATTCTTGATCCTCACATTGTTGTTGAGGCCCACAAGGACGAAGCTACATTTGCACCTGCTGTTGATGTTTATAAAAAGCTTCAGAGACATGGTTCTAATGGTGGCATGCCCATGGGCCGAATCTTGAAGAGTGAAGATATTAACAAAATTGCTGATCTTTTGAAGGTCGGACTCAAGGAAAATGCTCTCAAGTACTCACTGGATAACCACCTTTGGTCTCATGCATTCATTATTGCGAGTTCTATGAGCCCTGCTGAGTGGGTAAGTTCTGTGGCTGAATTTGTAAGAGAAGAAATTAGAGAATTCCCATCGCAATCTTCTCGCGATCTAGCATTGATCTACCGAATTTTCTCCGGTGCTGGTGCTGATGCAGTTTCCGAGATCTTGCCTGGCCAGTTTGCCACTGCTATTAATGAACCTCAGGTCGGACCTCAGTTGAAGGCCTCTCTAGCTAGCTGGAAGTCTACCATTTCTATGATGTTTTCAAACTCATCTCCTGCAAACAGTGAGGCTGCCAAAATGTACTCTTCTTTGCTTTTGAGAGCTGGAAATGTTGAGGCAAGCCATTTATGCGATGTTCTCTTCAATATTGGCGTTTTTGGTTCTAGTACAGAAGATACTCCCTCTTTTGAACTTTTTGGGTCTGATCCTGAGTCGGGTGCTGGTTTAGGCCGCGATATTGACTCTATTCTTCTGAGTTTGGTTTTAGAGTTTTATAAAATTAGTACCGAGCCGGTTCTGCCTACTATTCCGTACTATCCTCATTTGGTTCTGTACAAATTACAGCTGACCTCTTACCTTGCTGATCTTGGAAGCGTCAATGAAGCCCAGAATTTGTTTGATAGTGTTTCCAGTATTGTTAAGACCGCTGGAAAAACTATCAGATATAGTCAGCCACTTTACAAGTTTATGGATTTTGTGTCACAACGCCTTAGTCTTACTTATCAAGATGAGACTTCGTCGAGTTGGCTTAGTTCTAAGCTCGGTAGACCTAAGCTGGATAAAATGCTGGGCCAACTTGATAAGAGCTTTTCTAAGTTTGTAACCGGAGAGGATGACACTGAGAATGCTAATGTTGGTGATAATGGTATTTTCAAAAAGTTAGCTGAGACACCCACAGCCTCTCGCATACAATCGGCTGTTGATATCTCAGCCATGAATCCACTTTCTTCCCAACCCAATATGCTTGACAACTACGGGGTTCCAAGAGCAGAAGGTTACTCCAGAAGCTCAGTCAATTTACAGTCTTACGCAACTCACTCTAGAAACTCATCACTTGTCAACTTATCTAATATTGAGCCTGTTTTAAGTCCGCCTCCCTCAGGTAGATATCAGGTTGATCAGCGCGCACCGTCTCCAGCAAACAGTCATAGAGCACTAATGGGTCGCGCTTCTGCTTCTTCGGGGTCCCTGGTTAACGATTACAGTGCCAATAGTTATAATTTGAGTCGTCCGGAATCTGCTTCCACCAACCGATCGCGCCGTTCTAGTTTCCGGGATGGTTACGAGAAACAACCACTGCAACAGCAACAACAACATCCTTACAATATGGGGTTGAATGCTACACCTGGAACACTTGCGCCAGGTTTTGCACAGCTTGCTCCCAATCTTCCTGAAGAGCGCACGCATAGACGGTCTTCCAGCAACGTCAGTATTTCGAGTAACATTACCGGGTCTCCTAGGAAGTCCCAGTACCAACCTGCGAATCCATACGTGTTCCCAGATAATCAACCGGTTGTTTCTAGTTCATCTGTGAACAATAATAAATATGCTCCTCAGTCAACTGGCTATGCTCAACCGGCTCCTTCTTTGTCTTTCAACGGTAGCATGCCGCCATCCCCTCAACATGGACGGAAGACGCCAAATTCAATGATTTCTAAACCAAATGTATATTCACCTCAAAATAGTCAGCTTTTGTCGCCGGGTAAATTGCCATACTCTGAAAAGTCTCATGGTTCTCATCATGCATCTATCGCCAATAGCCCTATTCCCAGCTATCAGAATGTTTCCAGACCTGCTTCTATTCACCAGCAGGACCTGTCTCGTCCCGGATCTACACAGCCTCAAGAGCTTTCAAGACCAGGGTCTACACAGCCTCTTGAGGTTTCAAGACCAGGCTCAGCTCAGCCTTTGAAACCACCCAGACCAGCTTATGGACAGCAACAATCCTCTTCCAGACGTGGTTCAATCCACTCTCCTGGCTCATCAAGACCAGCTTCCACACATCCCGATGAGAGCCTGGCCCTGAGCCCCAAACGCAATTCCGGTGGTGCTACCAACCCCAACCCTGAATCTACTTCAATCCACCATACCCCGACAACTCCAAGGTCAGTTAACAGTGTCAGGAAACAAGTTGCTCCGCCAGTCAACCCCTATGCTTCGTTAAGTAACAACCCCTATGATCCAGCTGCTCAGTTGCACGAGAAGAGCCCATATGCACCATCTAGTGCATCCAGTTTGTCTCACGCTGACAAATACTCGCCTTCTGCCAGTGGTGGCTCGGCTGCCAAATACGCGCCTGCTACTGAGAAGTCTTTTTCAGCGTCTAATGTTGTTGAAAATTATGACGATGTTTTGTTTGGCAGCATTTACGGATACACTCCAGCGAATCAAGATTCAGCTGAACCAGCTGAACCAGCTATCCCTGAGGAGCCTGAGACGGTGGGTGACTCCAAAGTCGATGACATCAATAAAGAGGGTGATAATGAAGAGCAGCAGTCAGAAGAGGAGGAGCCTTATGAAGAATACGAAGCACCTCAGTATGGAAACAGCACTGATGAGGATAATGACGATGAGGGTGTACTGGATGATTTGCCTGAGGCTTCAGATCGGATTTTCACTCCTATGAGTGCCCCGACATTCACACCGTCACCTGCCATTAATTCTGAAAAAGACTCACTTAACGGTAGTGCCATTTTCCACGAGAGTAAGGAGTCAAAAGAAGACGATGAGGATTTTGGACTTAGCAACAGTGCAATCAAACCCAGGAAACCTGTTGAAAAGTCTGATAAGGAGGAAACTGCCAACAAGCGGAGTAGTTGGTTTTCATTTTTCCGCAAGTCCAGCAGTGGCGAGAAAGCTACCCAAATTAATCTTGGTGAGGAAATGAGTTTGGTTTACGATCCGGTACTCAAGCGATATGTGAATAAAAACGCACCAAAGGAAAGCCTTAAGCCTGAACCTAAGCATGCACCGCCCCCACCCGGACCTAGTATGACGCCTAACCAGCCTTCAACACCCACATCGGTCTCTGCCACAACAACCCCTCCATCTAATGGTCCACCCAGGTCTTTATCCGCGCAACCACATGCGTCTAGTCCCATGACGGGTGGCAGCCCTGTTAAGCCTAGCTTGACTCCCGGGCCCTCGCTGACTGGCGATCTGGATGATTTGTTGTCTAGTGCATCAACACCCACAGGGCACTCCCGGAAGCATGGCAAACGGAATGCTCGTAGCAAATATGTGGATATCATGCATCAGTAATCATCGATAATTCAAATCTTCAAATTTTATTCATTTTTTTGTTTATTTTATTTCTTGTACATCGTTAATTCTTTTTCTTTTGTTTCTATTTGATAGTAATTAATATTCTTTAACTTGTTTTTACATAAGGTACAACAAACTTGGATTATACGGGACACTGGCAACAATAGTCATCACTGGAGCGTCCTATTAAAAAATAAACCGTCACACGCTTAGTAAAGTGGAACAATTGGGAACTGACAAGAGTGCCATGTGACCCTCCTTCAGTGGAAGTCTCCGAGAAGATCATTTATGAATGCGACCAACTGGAAAACGGTTAATCGTCTCCTGGAGGATTACGGCCCTTGTAAGCTTGGACGTGGAAACTGGAAACAACATTTCCTAGAACTTGACCTAAATGTTTTCATTGATGAAAAAAGGGGTATTGAAGTAGTAGTCAGTTCTCTCTAATTGTTACTGTCTCTACTAATTAATGGCTGGTTTAGTTTCTCAAGGGTTTATCAATTTATTCTGTCACTTTGATACATAGTGGTGATCTTGAAAGATTTCTCTTCACACACGACCTGAGTATATACAAGAATTTGGTGCCATCAAAACAATTAACCTCTCTCCCCTTTTTGCTGCCCATCCAAATGACTATTGGAATTGTTGCTTGAAAAGTTTTTTTAGATAAGTGTTAAAGTTGTATGTATTCCTTTTATGTAGTTTTGTTATTATATTATTGTTATATAACCTCTAGAAATTTTACCAGTAAACAGTTATCTATTTTTAAGTGACAGTCGTTGGTTTTTTTTGTGTAATATTTATTTCTTGTTTCGTCTAACTTAACAAGAATCTTTAAAAAAAATTTCTTTCTGACGAAAAATGATATTGCACCCAAATAACCCCTTTTGCCAGTTCACCGATTGGATAATCCAAAAAACCAAAACCAGTAAGAAAAATAAAAAAGATTAAAGAATTATTAATACGATTTGCTGTCCCAATACATTAATATTACAGAAAAAAAAAGTGTGTAAAATTCTATTCCGAAACACTTATCTCAAAAGGACTGGCCAAGCAAGAATTTCAATAGTCATTTGGGTGGGCGGCGAAGAGGGGAGAGAGGTTAATTGTTTTGATGGCACCAAATTCTTTATGTAAAGTCCTATGTGTTAAGAAGGCTCTGAAGTACATAACACTTGGTAGATCAAGAATACTAGAGATTAACAAGCAAGAATATCAAAAAGCTGCTCTTATCCAGCAAACTATCAGCAAGTAAAGTGCTATAAGGAGTCTGAGAGCTTGATTACTGCTTTAAGACTCTTTTTTGTATTAAGCAGGAACTGAAGATCAAATTCTGAGGGAACCTTTTTCAAGGCAACTGCGTTCTGTACAATATAAAACCTGGTTTTTTGAAATGTATTCAAATGTTTTCAGTTGGCCACATTCATAGTAATGATTTCTTTCAGAAAAGAACCTTTTCTTCAAAGAACTTTCACGAGAGCGATGGCTAGCGCAAAGTTGAAATAGTTGAATACAGGTATGGCGAGATATGGTAATCATGAATGGTTTTAGTACATTAGAACACCCTTTCCCATATAACATAGAGGAGTAAAATTATAAGAGTTCTCTAAATTCTCAATAGTTTTCTGCCATTCATGACTTGACCTGTTCCGCACTGTGTTTTTCAGATAGAAGCTGTTAAGCGGGTTTGTAAAGTCTAGTAATGGGTTGAGACAAATGAAACCACAAAACAAGCAACCCTGGTGACACGATTCAAAAAAGCGCTTATCAGGTAAATAAAAGCCAAAAGACGAAGCATAATTTGAAAAGAAAGCTGACTGTGGGCCCTGCAGCAAATAAGTAATGCAACGGCAACGATAACTTCAAAAACGATGGATTAAAGAGGATCAATGATTATTGATAAGGGTTAATTAATAAGAAGTACACAGTTTCCAAAAAAACAACAACCCCCAACCATTTGAACATTATGAAAAACTATCGACATTGCCTACTGAATGATGAAAGGAAAATTCTATCTTACAAGATCATAAAACCGTAAATAAATATAGTCAAATGATCATTTAGATCAGGCGAAGGGATTATGATAAGTGAGCCCCTAGCCGCTTTCAAACTGAATAGACTTGTTGGAGGGCTTTCAGTGGGTAGGATTAATCTACAAGAAAAAGTCAGAATCTTTTCTTTTAGACCAGAGATGCTGTTAGGTAAACCCTGCAAGGAATTGACTGAATGCTGTTTGTGATCAATTTTGTAATTGTTTTGGTTTTATCAAATAAATGAATTCTGTTTTGGGAAGGCCAAAAAATTAATTTTTTTTTTTTCTTCCAAAATTTTTTTTTTTTCCTTTCCCTTTTCTTTCTTCTTCACCACCTTTTTTTTTGTGATTTCCCAAACGCGTCCGACATCACCAAAAATAAACAAAAAACTAAAAAAAAAACTAATCCACGAAAAAAACAAAATATTCACTAAACTCCAAATAACAGCACATCTGTAAATTGATTAATCGCCAAAGAGACACTCAAATAACTACGCACTATTGCATAAATACTATCTTCATAAGCCTATGGATTTTTACTACTAAAAAATAGCAGAACCTTTCTACTTACAACATAACCTATTCGCTAGTTAAGCTCTGATATTTTTCTACAACTACGTGCCCCCCAGGATACCTCAACAAACCAGATCATTGTTGGCCAGCATAGTTCACGCATCTTTTCTCATCGTTACTGAATCCTTTGGTACAAGTTCAATAGTTTTAATAGTTTTTTTCATTTTCCTATTGAACACAAACGACAAGTTGCAACACAATTTAAGGGTGTTTCATGATAATTAACTTTTCGTCACATCAGAATTAAATCATCGATATATCCGACACAAGTATTTGTGACAAATCAAACCACAATTTTCCTTTTACGATTACCAAAAGGTCGCAGCATTTATCTCACATCACACTCCGCCCTAGATGACGTTAGGCAGACCTGCAAAAAGAAAGAATCAAAAAGCAGCAACTTCGGAATCAACACCGTCGTTCTCCTCAGAATGGGTTGAGCCTGAGCCTATGGTCCAGCTTCCCGGAACTACGGGCTACCCGCTAGGCATGCCACCACCTGCCAAGCTACTTCCTAAGCCACGAAAGAAGTTTGAAAAGGTTCCTTTTCTCAGCAACAACTCGTCGCGTCGGTTCCCCTTAACGCGGGAGACACGATCGCAGTCGATAGAGTCTGACGATACCACACCGCGTAGCGCCGATGAAAGCGAAGGAAAACACACAACCAGGAGAACTAGCAGCAAAAGTCAGTCTCCAGCATTGAACGGAGAGGCATTGTCACCCTCGGCCGAGCTCCATCAAAACACAATTAACGCGATTCAGGATGAGCTAAACAAAAACCTAAAAACAACCATAAGTGACAAGTTGGTCAAGCCCTGCCACATGCGGTCATCATTAAAACGATTACATATCGATTTGGAGGAATATGATCCTGACATGTACGAGCGACTCACTAATCGCATTGGCAGCGAACGACTGGGAATAAAGCAGTACGAAAAGCCCTCGCCTACTGTCTCAAGGAATCGTAAACGATTTCGTCAAACGACCGCTCAGGATTCAAATTCAATTGGCAGTCGGAACAGACGACAGAAAAGAATGAATGGTTATCAGTATGTTGCAGCAACTGCTTTTTTTATTTTATGATATGTCTGATGATACTAACCTTTGGTGTAGACATGATAGTGGCAATGCATCGGGCACAGATATGGCCATGGTAAGAAAAGATTTTGCTCTTTACGTGATTGGGCAGTTGAGATTGGACAGCCCAAACTTACGAAAAACTTTGCTTTATTTTAGAGCTTACTAACAATAAGGAAAAAAAGGATAATGATGATTTTTGTTTTACATGTGGAGGGTTAGGCAGATTCTTATGCTGCGAGAGCTGTCCCAAGTCATTTCATTTTAGCTGCGTTGACCCTCCTTTAGACGAAGAATCACTTCCTGAAGGTGAATGGTTTTGCAAAGAATGCCGAGCTAAACGGGTAAGCAACACTACCAGATATATGGTGACCGATTGCTCTTTAGGAAAGTTTTGCTAACTCATGTTTTATTTTAGTCGCCACCACCCCCTCACAAAGGGATGTTTCGTGGGCTTCTGGCAAACCTGGATAAGCGCAATCCGGTGGTTTACAAGCTGCCAACTTCCATCAAAAATCGGTTTGTGGGCGTTTATGCAAACGAGTCTGGCGAGTATAGAGATCTCGACGTGAAAGTTTACAAAAGGTACGTGTTTGCTGTATTTGGTTTGATATCTCATTTTTTTTTTCCATCTTTTTTTATTTGCTTCTTTCGGTACTAACACGTTATTTAGCACGCGAAGCGGGTTTTTGGAAGATCAGGATCTCCTCAAACTCACAGACAAACAGGGTAATCCCATTTTCTGCTACAAATGCAAGGGGTCTACTATGGGCAGTATCCCCATGGCTCGATGTGACTACTGCTCATTAAGCTGGCACCTCGACTGTTTGGATCCTCCTTTGCCTACAGCCAAAACTGTCGGCACCAAGTGGAAATGCCCTAACCACGCTGACAAGGTTTACAAAAAGGCCAGGCGACCCAAACATGCACAAGTTGTTGACACAAGCTTGCGTCGTGGCTATCAGAATGATGGTAACGTTGATGTCATTGATTCCTCCGATGAGGAAAAACTGGATGTCTTCTCGAAGGATATCCCTAATTTTAACATTACTCATCGTGAGGGCTCTCCCGTGATCAAGGTTGTTGCGCCGCCCCAGCCAAGTCTGTTTCAGGAGAGCCAGCCACACGACACAAACGAAGTTGCTTTGCATCTTCCTTCAGATGGCGTGAAACTTGACTTTATCCGTCCCAACAGCCAAGTTGACAGTCAAAACGCGCAGGAGTCTCAGGTGCTCAACAACACTGAGATCTTGGTATCCCTTGACCATCTGGGCATCTTGAACAAGGACGTACGTGAGACTGTGCGTAACCTTAGCTTTCTCAAGTATGAAAACACAACAGACTATAAGGTGGCCTCATGCCGTTCCAACATTGAGCTACTACTGGAAACAGCGCTCACTTTCAATCCCCCCGAAGAGCCTAAGACTCTTCTTGAGGCACTCAAGCTCGACGGGCCAGAGGAGCCATATACGCCTGCGCATCAGCCCTTGATTAAATCCACGACCCGGGGTGGCAAGCGTGGCGGCGGCGGTCCATATAAACATATTATCACACTGCGCACAAATAAAGCTGCGTCCGCAGCCAAAGCCGCCGCGACAGCAGCGCATACAGAGACTAAGCCCCGCAAAGCTGTTCTAGAGAAGGCAATGCCCGACGATTTTGGCGATAAAGCATTGCATGACGCCGCCACTTCACTAACGGATGAAGAACGTAACAATCTTATTAAAATTCGGGAGCTCATGCAGGCCAAAAATAAAGATGAGCTTGTGCGGTTTTTGGTCGATGGCGCACAGTAAACGACCGGGACCTCGTCGTTTCTTCCTCTTTCTCTCTCTCATATTAGGTGTAGTAATAATAATTTACTAATAATATTACATCGATATATAAGACCACAGAAGTGTAATCCTCAAAGTAATAGCTAGTTAGCTAAACTTCATACCCCCAACTCTGCGACAACTAGCTAAGCTGTTTGGTTTCTTTTTCCTTGGCTGCTATAAATTAAGAGTAGTAGCATAAGCATCAATATATATACCAAAAATATAAGGTGGTGAGTTAAATAACAGTATACAGTCACTAAGCAAGAATTTATAAAATTTTCCAAAACAACAAATTGTCATATTCAAATAGGAGCAGCCTAATCTCACGCAAAACAATCAGATATTTAAAAATTAAGATATCCAACTATATGTGATGGCTGAGTGGCATATAAATAATAACATATATTTCATTTCACATTAACAGCGTGTATACTATCCATTGGCATCTAAAACTACATCAACACGGCTTTTCACAGATCTTATCACGGGATCAAAACAATCACCACCTAAACTCCCCCCACCCTATAAAAAGTGGTCATTTAATTGATTTTTAATATCGTCAAACTATTCAAAATCTGAATAAAACAGATATATATACGTTCTTCAAGTTTAACACAGTCATGCTTAATAGGGTACAAATCGGGTGAGTACGGCCCAGTCAACGAGAAGAATATTATTCTCATTATGCCAGTCTTCAATGATACTAGCGGCATAAATGGTAATATTATTGTGCATGAGCTCCATGCCAGGTTGCCATATGGCAGATAGATAATATTCGATAATTTGCAAATAGCAGCGTGATGAATACCCTCCTTGAGCCGATTCCTTAACCCTGTTCATTCGGTAGATATCTGTATGGCCACCACCCCAGATTGCCGCCCAAATAATAATCGATATTCCTTTACCTTTTTTATAACGGACAACATAAATTTTTTTTTTTTGTCCATTTTTCGTTTTGGTGGTTGAGTCACCATGCCCATTGATTTTTCTTTCCCTTGCCAAGGTCAATAGACCATCCATCACTCCACTCTTGCTCCACTGCTTGTGTGCTCAATCCTTACGCGCAAATATCCATCGATAGCGTAGTTAAGCTATGTGCTTATTTAACCAAGGTCCTTTTTGCGCTTTCCAATGGCCACACCTAGACTTTTTGAATACATGAGTAAACAGTACATGCGGAAGGTGGCTTATCAAGTGATTTACAGATATCTTCTAGTTTTATAAGGGGATCCCACTTGATTTAGAAATGCTTTATTGGCTATCATTATAAAAAAAAAATCTCCGGCCGTCTGGGGCGGAGAAAACTTGTCCCTGTAGTAGAGGTTTGATACGTTTCAAGATGGTATTTGTTGAATAGAGCAAATCCATTGTTCGTTGAATATAAGCCTCTTTCTGGCCTGAAAGATATCAGCCAGCTATATTCCAACGTTGAGATAGTTTTAATTCTATTAGAATTTGTAAGGTATGGAAGGCATGACTTAAGTGATTATAAAAAAGGGGTAGGATATTAGGTTACGCGTCACGCATTGCAAATTTTTGTAGACTTTTTCTTAGGGGCTGTATATATATATAAAGAAATCACTATGTGTTACAAAGAATACCAGGGCTATTTGCGAGCAGCGGCCCGCGTGGAGCGCCGCGTGCGCCGGACAGATCCTCTACCACTGCTTGCTGCTGGGCTTTCGTCATTTTCTTCTTCCTCAGCAACCACAACCACAACTTCAGATTCCTGCTGGCTGACATCCTCTTCGGTCTCGGTCTCAGGCACAGCCTTGCGCGCAGGTCGTCCCCGGCGCTTGCGCGCGCTGGGTGTTGGCGTGGCAACGGCCTTCTTTTTGGCGGGGGGCTTAGGAGGTGGAGGCGTTGGACTTTTGATAGCCGTCTGCTCTTGCTCTTCTTCTTCTTCTTCTTCTTCCTCCTCCTCCTCGGATACTTGTTGTTCATCCTCGCTATTTTCTTCTTCTTCTCCATCTTCCTCTTCATCTTCGTTTTCGGAAACTTCCTTGAGCGACTTGCGTGCTGTCACGCGGCTGCTACGGCGGCGCGAAGAGTCGTCCACCGGCGCTGCCTTGGCGCCCTTGCGCGTTTTCTTACCCGTACTGTACTCAGCATCGTCAGCTGCCTCAATATCATCGTCAGCCTCAGCGTCAGAGACCTCTTCTGCCTTGCGCTTGCGAACTGTGCGCCGACTATTACCGGTGCTAGTGTAGGTTCGGGCAGAGTCTGTATTTTTTGTTGAAGATTCGGCACCGTCGCGTTTCCGCGAGCCTGGTGCACCGCGCTTGCGTTTGGTTGTGGTGCTACCGCCATTATTGTTGCCGTTAGCACCAGCTTCGCCAGCTTCATTTTCCGGCACGCCGTTTTGGTCAGCATCAACCATATCCGTGTGCTGCTGCTTGCGGTACTTGCGGAATCGCCGACGCAGAATATCCTGCACGTCAGTAAGCACATAAGTCGGGAGGTATGTCGTTTTGGCCACTTTCTGGGCAACCTGAACTGAAGGCATGGGCTTGAAGATGTCTGCCGATAGCTGCAGACGACCTGGCCAGGTATCAACATTCCAGCCGCGGAATTCTTGGTATTTGATAATAATGAACTGTGCCAAATCTGATACTAGGTATAGTCTATCCGAAAGATCCTCATCGACGTTGTCACGGTACTGCTTAACACGCTGTGAAATATAAAACAGCATCGATACATTCTCTTCTGTTGCGACCGTGCCAAGGTAAAATGAAATGTAGGTTGCTGTCTTGAGCACATAGTCCAGAGTCTGTTTTCTCTGGAGCTCTTGTAGTTGCTCAGCATTGAGATTCTTATCAGGCTCATCAAAACTTTCCTGATGGTGCACAAGCAAATGAAGCAAATTTGAAAAAGTTTTTTCAATCGACATAGTTTTAACCTCGCTCTTATCTTCAGACGCGACGCGCGAACGAATCCATGTACCGACAAACTGAAGCAGTTCATTATCGGGCTCAAAAGCATCGATAAAAACTAGCGAGCCAAACCGCCGTGGAATCTTTTGTTTGGTCCAGTAGTCCATCAATGTATGCAAAAAGCGCTGACGCACCTGGAGCACACCATCTTGCACAAGTTGAGCCATCTTGATAATCTCATTTGGTCTGATCAAACGTTCAATGTTAGGGCTGGTTGCAAGCTCGAGAAGCAACAGACCTGACTCAAGACGAAGTCGGGCTTTGTAGTGCTGGGGCGTAAGACCAGCAGACTGACGGACAATTTCGCCCATATTACCAATGAGTGATGCTAGTAGTGCAAAAACCGGTTTGGACAGCTCCTTGACAACATCAGGGTCGACAATCTGCTTGAGTCTTTTCACAAGAATGTGTAAAGCAAGCAACTTGGATTGACAATGGGTATCAATTTTGTCGTCTTCAACCCATTCGGGATCATCAGCGTTAGCCGTAACTACATTAGAAAGCAATACCTTTTGTGTCAGGAAAGCTTGGATGGGCTGGTGCTTGGGTTCAATTAAATCCGGTGCACAAACGTAAAGCTCTGCAATCGCGGCGAGGAAAGTCGGAAGCTTGGGATTTTCCAAATCCAACTCAGTCACAGCAGCAATGATCTCATTGAAGTAAATATTCTTGTCATCAGCAAACGAAACAAGTCTAACAGCCTGTGTTGCCTCTTTGGGTGAACCCTCTAGCGCCAGTTTAACAACAGCAGAAAAGAAACTAAAAGTCTGTGGAATCAAATCTCTAAACTTGTCTGCCAGAGAGTTTGCGGCTTCTAGCGTCTCGACGCTACCATCAAACCCAGGCTTGTTGGTTTCGATGATAGTTACCAAATCAGTCATGTGTGATTTCACAAGTGCAGGCTGCGTGGCTGAAATATTTTTCAAGAACTGCTGCGCAGTATGATGTAGCTTATTTGAAGGGTCTTTAATCACCTGCAACATGGGCCCGATATTGCTTCTATTGAGAATTGAGTAGCTGGATCTGTAAATCAAAATGGTGAAAGTATGAAGAACAGAAGAAAGATTGTTGGGTTTCAGTCGTTTAATCTCTGCAAGAAACTCCTTGATTGATTTTTGGACTGTCGCATAATCATTTTCTGGGTTAACAGTATTGGCCAGCAGTTTCAAAGTTCTATCATTTGCTTTGTTGACAAAGTAGTCTAGATTTGCTTCAGTCTTATTGCTCTCTGCAAAAGAATTGGCAAGCCATTTAATGATACTGTCGATTCTTGCCTTGTTTTGATCCAAATCCTCCTTACTATTCTTATAATCTTTGACAACAGTCGCAAAAATTCCGACATAGTTTGCCACAGTGTGTTGACGCTTCAAGATAGCCTCAAATGCTTTTTGTTCTTGTTCACCAAGCGAGCTCAGCACAGTAAGAAATCGCTGGGTCCTGATATTATCATCAGGTTCAGGTACAAAAATGTTTTCATTAAGCGCAATATCAATTCTTTCAGAGACCTCTTTGTCGTTAAGGTAGAGCTGATACAGAATCTTCTGAGGAATAGGCCCAAACAATTCAATGTACTTTTCATCACCCATGTCGATCTGCGGGTAAGCATTTTCATATAGCGATCCAATGATTGGAAAAGCCTCTTGTCTCACTAGTTGCTTTGTGTCTCTCAGTCTTGAAAATAATGCATTAAATAGCGGCTTATTGTTGAGTTTGGAAGCAATAACATTGGTCTTTAGCTGACCAAACACAGAGCATGAAGCGAGACGGACTCTTTCGTCGAGATCATTAAGGCGATCAGTAAAAGCAATGGTAATTTCACTAATGATATCTGTGCGATTCTTTATAATATTAGGCAAAGCATTGGTCCAGGCAACTCGGATCTGATAGTTCTTATCTTTGATTCGTCCCAGCCACGCCTTCCACGTAGTAAAATGCTCCTTAACAAAATTGACTCTGCTGGGGGCATGGCCCAGCATTTTGCCAATTGAAATAGTAGCCAGTTCTCGCACCTGTAAATCATCAACTGTAAGATCCTGTTCAAGCTGACCAATAATTGTTACCAGCAGCTCAGGAACAGCGGTCCATATTTCGACTGCCAGCTCTTGAGCCTTAATATGAGCCGTTTTGGCCTTTACCTCAGTTTTTCGGCCACCCCGTTCCATCTCTTCCTCATAGTCTTCATTAACAGAAACGCTCATAATGTCAGCAAAGTACTGATTGACGTGACGTGTCATGATATCAATGTTTTCAGTGCAAATAGCTTTGGAAAGATTGTAGCCAGCAGAAACGGGAAGCGAATGATTGTCTTTTTGTGTAGACTCTGGAGGCTTACTTAGAAAGTGTGAAATTATGATGTCGACTATCCGCGGGGGTAAAATTTCAAACTCCTGGACGAGCTGCGTAAGGATCGAAGTAAAAAGATAGTCGAGGTCGACACTTTTGTTTTTTCCTATCATTCTGTAAAAAAGTTCAAAGATTTTAGTAGCTAAATTATCTCTATCACGAAGCTCATTGACAAGAGCAATACATTGAACGCGAACAATATTTTCAAGAAGATAGTAGTGTTGCTTGTAGTATGGATTATTGGGCTTTTCGAGTGACGCGAACTGGTTGACGAAAAAACTAAAAATTCTCTAAACAAATCAGCAAAAATTGAATCAACTTGTAGAAGTGAATGGAGCTTACCTGTAAAATTGGTAGAGTGAATGGGGCATTGGGCGCGAAAAGTCTTAAAATATCTATCAAACAGCAAGACACGTATGCTCTCACACCAGCATCGCGATGTTCTATCAGAGATTTCGAAATCAGACCTTTGCAGACATTTTCCAAAGAACTGAGATCAATATCACCTTGTTCAAGTTCACTAAGTTCTTTTTGCAATACCTTCAAAAGATGTTAGTTGCTTGTGCAAGATATCATGTCAAAATTGCATCTCACCTTTAAATTCTGGGTAAGCTGTGTTGTAGCGACGCGTGCTGAAATTTGACCATCAAACTGAAGGCGCTTGGGTGGGACTTCTGATTCCTCCATTGCACAAGAATTAATCAAAATTAATAGAAATCAGGCAGATAAGACTTGCTTTAGGAACTTCAACTGTAGCGTTGATGAGTTTTAGTAATGTGTGATAAAAGAGAAAAAAAAAAAGTCGTGACGTGCTTCACGCGTTTTAAATGTTGGTTGAAATAACGAGCAAAACAAAAGTATGTATTGCTTAAATGTAATTGTGACTTCTTTTCCAGCTGACGACACACGAATTGATTCTGCTGCTGCACTTTTGAAACCTTTCAATGAAAAAAACAGTGAAAAGATGGTCCTTGATGAAAGTTAGGAGTGCCTCTACAATGCCAAACAGGGAATTGGTGGAGAAGTGACAATGGAAAAAGGGTTGTGGTGGTGTTGAGATGAGAAAAACCCAAAAACCAAAACCAAAAACTAAAGCCAAAAAAAAAAAAAAAAAAAAAAAAAAAAAAAAAAAAAAAAAACAAAAAACCAAAAAAGCTCAGAAAATGGTGAAAAACTACACAGTACCAAAGAAAAAAAAGAGTAGTCACAAGAAGATTGCAAATCAAACACAGTCAAATATACAAATCAAACTGATCTTATTTTGGTTTTAGAGATATAGTGATGAGAGTAGAAAAGAAAAAAACTAATCAAAAAACAATCAAGCTCTGAAAGCGAATGCTCAAAGGGACAATTATTTTCAATAGAGGAGTACAGGGTTAATCACAAAACTGGATTCAATATCGCACTGAAATATCATCAACCAGTAGAATATTCAATATAAAGATAGGCCAATAAACAAGATTATCTACCAATTTATTATCTCTAAAAAGATTAATTAAAATATCACTATTAATATCTTTTATATAACATCTACATATTAAACTCAAACAATAGCAAAAAAGAGAAAATTTAAAGCACTTGATTTATCATGACTGACAGCCTTCTCGAGACGCATTAAAAGCTCATTTGTTTAACTCCATTAGTTAATATTTAATTGAATTTCTGTATTGAAATAGGCCGTAGACTGTTAGCAGAAATTGACAGCCAGTAACCGTTGAGCGAGTTATTCTAAATGCAACCAAAATAAGAGTTCAAGGGTCTAAATACACCTAACTGTATACCTTTTATGCCACTTGAAATACTAGAAATTTTCAATTCTACAAAACGAATATTGATTACAAAAATCCTTTTTGGTTCCATAAAATACTGGAACCTCGTTCTATGCTCCGGAAGTGTTACCTTGTAACCCTCATCGAGATATGTGTTAGGACCATATGGGTTTTTTTATATCCTTTTTTTTTTTTTTTCAATCTTGTTTTGTTATGTAGTTTACAGATACTGAAATATAAAATGATTTCCTATTTATTCATCTAGAAAATCTGTTTATTTCCTTGATCCTTCAAAAGTACATCTTAGAAGAGCAAGTAAAAACCATTGCCAATATTAGAAAGTGTAGAATGTAGTGACGGATATATATTGCAAAGCTTTCGTTGCAGACCTACAATACAAGAATAAATACTAAAGCCAAAAAAGTCTTTCTATTTCAACGAACAGATAAATGGTGAATACATAGATGGCCAGTCAGTTTATAGTCTTTATATCAAATAGTTACAAATATATATATATGAAACAAAACGACATACTGAGAAGAAAGCACTGAAAGGAAATCTGGTTAAAATGTCAGAACTGAGAAATTTATATCTCTGTTGTCTTAAATTCAAAGGGTAAGTACCCCAAACCGCTGAAATATTTCACTAGTACCGTGCCTCTTCATACTTTTAGTAAGCTGTTTCAGCTTTGCACAGGTCATAACGTTTTGGGAAGGTGATTCCAAATGAGGTACATCAGCAAATGATATCATTATTGCAAACATTGTCAGCTCGAGACAGTTGAGAACGTTCTCAAGAAATGTCCTCTGCATCCTGCAGAGCGAGACTTATTGAGAAAAGTTTTCTTAGATATTGGTCCTAAGATTCTTCTTGGTACCAAAAAGGAACTTTGTGTGGTACTCAAGTTCACAGTTTTATTACCACAATTTCTTTGCGGATGGTTTGCTCAATTAGAGGAGCTTGTTGAGGCTATACTGGGTATCAATCTCTGGTATTGATCTACTAGGTGCTATGTATCGCAGGTTTCTCTTAATACATGGAATTATTCATGGAGAATTCAGTGCCGTCGAAAGTGCGAACGCATAATACGCGCTGACATCACTATCTTGCCAGCCTCATGGAGACAAATGCCTTTAAAAATCATATCTTTTTTGTATGTCATTTTGTTTTATGATTTTGTTTGTGACTATTTAGTGTAAAAACAATAAACTGATTATATATATAATATTTCAAAGCTGTATTAAAGTTGAAAGAAAAAGATAGAAAATCAGTTTATTGTCCTTACACCAAATAATTACAAATAAACATTACACCGGAAATTTTTCGATTGCTTTGATTGAAGATTGATATTTTACTCTGATGGTTTAATCAACACAATGGTGATATAATTTTCCGTCAAAATGCCATGAAAGTGAACGATTCAAAAAAATATTCTCCTGAGGGTGAGTCGAACACCCGATCTCAAGATTACAATTTACCATTACAGTCTCGCGCCTTAGCCAACTGGGCCATCAGGAGATTTCTTGAAAAATGAAAATTTGAATCCATAATCTAGACATACGGAAACATAAAAGCACTGGTAATGACTATAGATAGATAGATAATCAGTTTATTGTCCTTACATCAAATAGTTACATAAAATTTACAAAACAAAACGATATACAAAGAAGACATGAAATTTCAAAAACATTTGTCTCTATGAGACTGGCAAAGTAGCGGTGTCAGCGCGCGTAATAAGTTCAGACGTTCGATGGCGCCGAATTCTCCATGAAAGTATCCATGTGCTATTCCCCCGAGCTTATGTTTTGTAATTTTGTATGTAACCATTTGATGCAAGGACAATAAACTGATTATCTATCTATCTATTCTATTCCATCTCTCTAGTCACTTTTTGTTACAACGATTTTCAAGATGCTTTCAACATGTCATCCTAAAGCCTTGGAGTAAGTTGAAATCCAACCTGGCGGGACATCAGGTTTGGAATGTAGCAATTTCCAAAGTATTTTACAGAACACGGGGAAAATGTCAAGCTTGTACGTCCCTTGCATGGCAAAAATCTGTGGCCAGTCGATCAATAACTTGAAGCCAGCAGTACTTCAGGTGGATATAAACCACAATTGGATGCATCAATACAAATCGTGCAGCACAAAAAATCTCTTTTCGATAACACGACACCAAAAATCGTTAAACTTGAAGGCACTCACGGGATGAAATAACGATATTTAAATTGTACCTAATGTCTCATAAATGCGTGATCTTAACAAGAAAAAGTTCATGAGAAAATGAAAGATTATAAATGTTCTTTTTTAATGCTTGCAAATGTTTGATGTGATAATTAGGGGGCACTTTAGTTTGAAACGGACAAAGAAGAAAGTATCAGTAGTTGAAAGCGTTACTCAGTCCGTACTACTATATCTTTGCATTCCTTTGGACTATTGATTACTTAAAATCTAAAATTCGCCAAACAACATTTTTCTACTATGAGAGTGCACAATAGAAATAATTATAATATGATTTTGTTGGAGAACGCATGTGTAGGAAGAGCTGTATGCATATTGGGTGGGCGGCGCAACCGCTATCAGCTGTGAATGGAAAGGTATGCTCTAGAGATGGATGCAAGAATGTTACTGACTAAATTTTTGAAACAACGGGTTTGTAGGAAATACATGAAAATACTAAAGAAGTATTTACACCAGCAACCAAAATTAGAAGAGCTGGCTTACTTAGGAAGTCATGTTCTTCTAGGCAAACAGTTGCAAAGACCTTTATCTAGTATAGTGAGGGTCCCAAATTTGGCTTTGACTTGGCTGGTCCGATTGGCCTCTCGCCGCAGACCATTCATAAAACTAACAAGAAGTGGTTTTGCTGATTATTGTAAGTCAAGCAGGGAGTTTTCTTTTTGCTAGTGTTGCTGGATGATTGGCAGCAACAACCGATAGTTCGACATCAGCTCGATCCAACAAGTTGACAGGGGGTTGGAGAAACAAACAAACAAAAAAAAAAAAAAATTATGGAAACCATTCTTGAAGCCTGGGGTTACAAGCTCCAGCCCACGCATAGCCAGCCCTGCGTTAACAGCACAAGGGCCTGACTCGTGCAGATTTTTCAAGGGGCAGTTGTACTACCGTGGATCGATCGGGAGGCTAACGCGCGTGCAAACCGCGAAGTTTGAACGTGTCGCCACCGTTGTGGCTGACTGTTTATACTGCCATTTTGATCAAGATACACATACATTCCTTGCGGATGACATGAAAGGTTTGTCGACGGCAGATACGAACCAGAATGCCGAAACGAATAAGCACAAAATTCACGTTCACGAAACAGCGGGGGTCACTGACCCCTGCTGTTTTCACGTTTATACACTGCCTAAGAAGAGAAAGTAGCTGTTGTAGTGCTGCTCAAGTGCAGCCCTGTCAGACTCGTCTGGCTTTACCCTGACAATGATGTTCTCCAAGGCACTTGACAGACATTGCTGAAAAGCCTCACGATACGGTACGCTAGATATACTTTTTCTTACATGGGTACATATATCATTCCTGCAGTCATTGGCTGATTGTACACAAAATGTCAAACGAACGTACCTGGCATCGCCTGATTAGCTATTGTTCCGTTGCTGCCTGCGTCCGAAGACCTACACCGCAAAACATTGTACGTTTTTTCTACCTTGACTGCCAGTTCTTGTATTGATTTACCTGTTGGGCCTGTCTGAGAGGTAGCATGCAACCCCGCGTATGTCTGTCCAGGACTGTAGTTTGATACCGTGCGACAAGAAATGTGTAGGAGCCTTGGAGCAAAACGTGTTCCCAAGCTAGCTCTATAAGACGCTATCTGCATCAATCATTTTCGATTATCTGTTCTCACGATTATAATTCCCATTCAACATGAGCAATAAGAGAGTTTAAAGCTTTGGGAAAGATCGGCCACAAACGCCAAACAAATTATAAAACGATCTGAAGGTTAAAATGGTAGAGTTTTCTGTTGCCTCCATTATTAAGATATCACTGTTAAAGTATTAAACATGAATATGCCACACCGTGGTTTCTAACACTCGCTGATACGGGTAGGTTCCCAGTTAGGTCAAAACTCCTTGTTGGGTCTCCGACCTGTTGAGCAATCCACCATCAGAATGCTGGCAAAGACCTTCAATCCAGCTCAAGAATGTCAGGACTGGAGCTGACATTACTGGCCGTTCGTAAACTAACTACACAGGGTAGGCGATATTTATCGGTCTCCTAAGATTGAGCTCATATTTTACCTTTCTCAGGAGTACACCAATTTCCTTCTTTGGTCTAGGATTTTCAAACTAAGTGACGGTCACCCCAGGGGTAAAAAACAAACTTTTTACTAAAGCCTGTTTTGTTATTATTTCCGTAGTGTTATTTTTCCAAGGGCGCGTAAATATGGTTTAGGTTATACGCTATCGAGTACAGTAGACGTATAGTGTATGTTTTGCTCAATCGAGTACCAAATTACCGTTGACCCCTTCCATCTACACTTCTTACAAGAGCGCAGTGTGCCTTTTGCCTTGATCGTGTATCCTACGATAGAGACAAATATTATCTTTCCGAGTGTGACATCACTACAAGCACCACCTAATGACGATGTAGTGACAGGCAGTTCAACATACACCTCTGCAGATGAAATCAACGGTCTTAGTGGTCTACCATAGATGTACTTTCTACTCTGTTTCCAGTATTTTGTTCACCTTCCTAAACAATTTAGTTTTAATGCCGTTCAAATTGTCAGCAAAACCCCAACTCTCGTACTTCATATTCTGCATAGTCAGATATATATATATGTTGGTACAGGTATAAACCAATTCGCAGAGAAGTTGGGGGTAATGCGTTAGACTATAATCTAATTGTGACAATATTCAGTCCTCGAGGCCTCGTTTACATCTGAAGTCTACTATTTTATACTCTCGGAAGCTACTTGCGTGATAAACGGTCGCTATGTTTGAAAATTACCTGCTATAGCTATTAATGGTACAAATACATTCAACTTATCGTAACACACAGGGTTTGTATTTTTATTATGTTTAACCAATACATAGTGAAAGATACCATCACCCCTTCATAACTAAAATCATGTGACAAATGTAGATTGTTGATTTTGAGATTTTCGAAAGTATCAAAAGCACATTGATTAAAATAGGATTAGAATAAAAAAGAGTTGAACCTAATCGTGCAAAAGAGGATAACAATAATTTCACTATTCATTTCAAGAAAAATATGGCACCAAGTGATTCAATTGCATCCTATTTAAAACATTACAAATCGAAAGGGGGCTTCATTCTACGTTCGTTGGAAAATGGCATATTCATAGTGCACAAGAGTTTCCTGATAAGCTAGAATATTATGTTAGACTCGTCAGAAAACATCTTGGTCACTTTTATCTCATCTTCCCTAAAAGGGTCGACAAATACAATGGATCAGCACAAAACAAGGATATTACTTTTGATCTTGGGGTCAGAACCTTTTGTTCTGGATACGATCCAGACGGTATCATTATTGAACTAAGAAAATCTGATATTTCGGGAATTTATAGATTCTGTTGTTCTATTGATAAATTGTAGAGTAAATAATCTCAACTGGGGATGAAACATATGCAGAAATATGAAAATAAAAGAGGAAGGATTCAACGTGGAATTCGAAATCTGCTTGATGAATTCCCAAAAAAAAGTAATAATGTATACCTAAAAAAATAGTTACATAGACACCTAAATAAACAAGATAACATTAGCGGTGTCAGCGCTATCTAAGTTTTATGATGCCCAGAGTATTCATAATGATATATTCTTACTCGAATTCCAGACCTAGAAGGTGGTTACTAGGGGCCAGAAGAAACTCAACTCAAAAACTATTAAAACTATACTTACTTGGGGTAACTACAGACTCAATAAACAATTAATGAAAAAGATCAGAGAGTACTCAAGCTACAGTACACTAGCAAAGCTTGCAGTGAATGTGGATCTCTTCGCCCCAATCTTGGAGGCGCAAATGTGTTCGAATGTCCATAACATAATCGAAAATCTGATAGAGACCTCAATGCAGCTAGAGATGTTCTATTGAAAAACATGAGTCTCATCTTAACAGATTAGACGTTGAGTTTGTACTCCTGGATTCCCTCGGAATCTTGTAGAACTTTTGGACTAGTCTAGTTTAAATAAAGAACATGGAATGTTGATCAAATCTATTAAAGTTAGCTAAATAACAAGCTATAAAGAACGGTCTTGCAGGAGTAGGTGTCAGGATTTTGATGCTTTAAATCTCGTTCAGAAAACCAAAAGATAGCAGTCGGAGGCGTTTATTAATGGTAACGTAATAAAAGACAGCAGCAATGGCTACAACGAGTTCAAAAAAAGAAGGGCTGGTCCGTAGTTGATCTATAGGTTAAGCAAGATGGAGAGTTACAAGCCCAGTATTTTACAGCTAATATTTCGATCACAGGGTTTTGATATTAAAATTTCTCTTACATATTTATCGTACTTGGGCATCTTCTCTGATACCTATCCTTGATTTATTCCTCGAAGATTTTTACTAAATGTTAGCAACTCCTTTGGCTCTAGAGCATGGGAATAATAACATAAACCGCACAGATCCTAGTGAAGTTGGATAATTTTTGTAAAACTAATATCTCTTTTGCATAACTTATAAATAGATATAGAGATAATAGCCTGGTAAAAATAATTATAATTGGCCATGGAAATAATGATAATAAAAATGAAGAAAATAAAATAATTACATCTCTCATGCAGACGCGAATAAAGCTATCACTGTAATCTGAAGTTCTCATTAACAACTGGTGACTAGAGCTCAGATCCAGCCGTATAATTCAAACCAATTCAGGCAAGATAATAAGTCTGGATTTCAATCATATTTTCAGATATAAAAAAAAAAAATAGTATATTCCAGGAGCTTTTTTTTGTTGATGCTGCTTAATAGTATACGTGATTATTTTGGACACCTGGTCTGCTTGAAGATCTGGGCGATTTTTTAATTTTTATTTTCTGGTTCAGTCCAATTTGGGTTGGCAACTTGAGCGTGTTTTCCTTTTCAAGTGCATTCCGGCACGTCAAATAATAATACAAATAATATTATTATTTGCTTCTCAGCATTCAAGGTTTATGTGCGCCGCTCAAAATTCAGTCTTTGCACCGCAAGTAGACTTTTCCTCTGAAACTCCAAATCGGGGTCAGCAGCTGTCAAAAAAAAAAAAAAAAAAAAAAAAGTTATGAATCCGTGATATTGCTGAAACTGATATTATTTTTCATGATGAAAACAGAACATCGTGGTCTTACAATTTGCTGTAAACTATGCAGACAGTTAGTTGCAATTAATTCCTAAGTAAAAAACAAAATAAATAAATGAATCCCTTATATCTTTATAGAGCGCGATGCGTGCTCTACCATAAGTTGGCCACCAAAGTTGCCGAAACAGCAAGTTTTCCAAAAAAATAATCTTGAAAAATCAAGTACACCAGTAGAGACCAATATTTGAACCGGGTTGTTGCATGGTATCGATTTGTTCATCTCTTGTTAACCCTGTAACAAAATGCTAGGGTTAGTATAATCTTGTATATTATCAGCTGTAATACTTAGATATTCATAGTATTGCCAATTAGGTTGGCTGGTTGAGTCCTGCAATCCAGATTGTCAAAAGGCCCAAACTTTTACGCAGTACGGAACCTCTGGTAGAGCTTTCTGTATATTCTAAATTGCAAAAGCATGGGCTTTATCTCAATGGCCTCAGTAGTCTAGATTGGTTATTGACTTTTGGTATGGTAATTAAACCTCAATTGAAACATTATCTTTCTTCCCGAATGCTGCAAATGTTAGTATCTGTTTTTTTTTTTTTGGACAAAAGGGTTATTTAGATCCCAGACCAGGAAATCAATTACGGAAATCAACATGTCTGAAGAAAAATTAGCAACAATAAATTTTCGGTAATGTGCCCAAGATGTTGTTTTTTCTGTCCCTTCTACTAACGACGGTATTAGTGATTGCGCTCTAAGACTTCCCGACGTGACTCCATATTATATATTATAGATATTGGCACATTCTTTAAGAGTAACATATATGGTTGCAATAAAAAAGACTAAATAAAAAAAACACCTTTGATAATATACATTACAATTACTAAAATACGATAATAAAAACAGATGAAAGAAAAAATTTAAAAAACAATAAATAAATAAAATGAAAAATGAAATCAATGAATGACAAAATTAAAATAATAAAATAAGGGGCCACGGGTGAACCGGGACCAATGTACATGCTGCTTTCAAAAAAATATCCCAGGCTCCAGAGAGCAGTGCATTACGTGCATGCATCACCATACTTTGGATCTTTTTGAAAAGGTGTTCTTAAAAAATGAGACATGGTCTGTGGTAGGGGGGCCACCACTACCAGTAGCTGCCACAACAGGCTCAAGCACGGCCGAGCTCTTGCGGCTGTTGCTGCTCTGTATCATAATTGGATGCGGGTAGATAGTTGACGCTGACGTTGGCGTCCGGGGGCTGCCAGGGTTGCTGCTGCCGACCGTTGACCAGCTGCTCTTACGGACTTTGGACGGTAGCGGCAAAGGCGTGCCAACACAGTCAGTCATAGCCTGTAGACTTGCAGTGCTGTTGCCAGGTAAATTTGAAAAAGGGTCCCTAAACTCTACATTATTGCTAGCGTTGGCGGTATTCATAGAAGTTGGCTTGTGAAAGTGCGGATAGCAGTTCGTAGACGAGACTGGTGACGCAATGGGAACGTTTTTGCCAGTTGCAGAGTACTGCTGCTGCAGCACAATCGGCGCTTCTTCTATTGACTCAGCAATGGAGTTCTTGCGGTAAGTCGAAAGGGTTAATGAAGGTTGTGCGTTGGTGCCATTGGTTTTACTATTGCTGCGTGTTTTTTTGGACCGGCCAACATAAAAAATGCGGGAGATGCTTGTACGCCGCGACATAACGGTATTGGTAGAAGATGAGGGCGATTCAATTCCCTTAACATTGCTTGTACTGTTGATGGTAGTGTTTCCGGATGTGGGCGTAGTTGGGAATGGCACCAACACACCTAACGACGGTTTGCGGGGGTGGTTGGAAATGTTATTAGCAGAATTTTGTTTAAGCGAGCTTAAAGACGAAGGGGAGTGTAAAAACTTGGGGATAGGCGGGACTTCAAGGTCTTCAGGAGCGGTAATAGTGCTGCCTGAGAGGGAATTCTTTATGTGATGAAAAGAGGAGAATGTATGGTTGCGTTGACGATGTGTTAGACGGCCATTACTTGGAATTGTGTCATTAGTAGTATTATTAGCTGGTTTCAGCGGGTCGTCATCATTGGGATTGCTATCATCCTCTCTATTCACTGTCTCAGTGTTATTGCTGGCGTCGGGCATGACATACCCTTCAGATTTGAAATCCTCAGATTCGTTTGTGGTAATAGCTACTGGTTCTGATTCTTGCGCTTGTTCTTCTGTTGTTTCAGTTTCTTTGATATTAAAAGTTGATTCAAGACTGTTGGCCCTGCTAGATTTGCAGGTGGTGGCCGAGTCGTTGTTTGAAAGGGCTGATGATGCACGGACAGCCCTCTGATCGCTCTTTGCAAGATAAGCAGCTTTTTGCTGGCGCTTAAGCAAGAAGTTAGAGTCTAGTATGCTTCGTATGCTTGTGTTTGTTTTGTCGTCATTCTCAAAATCTGAAGAATTGAAGTCGTCAGTGTCATCACTGTGATATGTGTTAGAACAAAAGTAATTAGCATAAAATGAAAAACCTGAGAAACTTACAAGCTAGAAAAGATGTCATCTAAGTCTTCGTGAAAAAAGGAGGAAGCCGTGGTGGTTGTACTATTGTCGTCGATGGCAAGCGAAGTAGAACTGTCCAGCTTGCGATGGTAGTTGTCGTCCATGACAAGGCTAATGGCGGCGCCAACGGTCTGTAGATGCATTGTAAAATATAAAGATTTGATATGTCTGCTTTTCCTTTAAGACTATAAAGGAGAACTTGAGGACAAGAGAAGAGTAAGAGAAAAAAAAATTGAAACCAAGAAAAAAGGAAATGAAGGAAAAGGGATTGTTTTTATGAATTAAAGAAATAAATTTTCTTTTTTTAGCATAAGTAATGAAAGAAAAGAAAAACGACCGATGGGGATGGTTTGCAGTTCCAAGGTTTCTTTATTATTGTTTTTTGTATCAATATTTTATTTCCTATTTTTCATTCCAGGCACACAACCTAAAGACCTGTCTGTAGACCAAATGAACAAAATCAAAATAATAACAAAAAGAAAAGAAAGGAAAAAGAAACGTTACTTTAGTCCAGCAACGGAATAGTCAAGAGTTCCTAAAAAGAATTTTTTTTTTTTTCTTTTCTTTTGTCACTTTGTCTGCATTTCGCGAAATTATATTCGATCCCGTAAAATACCTGCCCAAACAAGTAAGAACTGTTCCCAGTTCTGTTATTATTTGGCTGCACGTTAAACACTGTAAAAAGAGAAGCCCTCATCATTAAGCTGGCCTTGATATTCAGGGTGAAAAAAAAAAAAAAATCAATTGAAAAATCAATTGAAAAACCAATTGCAAAACCAATTGCAAAACCAATATCCCAGTGTGTCAAAACATCAAAAAAAAATTGAAATTCCAATTAACCAGAAAGCTAAAAATGAAAAAAAAAAAAAAAAATAAAAAATAAAAAAACTGAGAGATCTGATATTTGCTATTGAACCAGCCACGAAACCTCGCTAATCCGTCACCTTTTTGTTACGTCCAAGTAGCCCTCATGCGCACACTCACAGATACACACACCCCCTCTCCATCCTTCGCAGAGTGAGAATGCATACTATTCGTCATTGTTGTTGTTGTTATTCTTGACTAGGGTCCGTGATGTAGGTACCTACCCGTATGGGACCAGGTGCTTTAATTGCTTTTTGTTGCTGTTGTTCTCGACGAGATCTGCGATAGTTTGAGAAATTATTTAAAAGTGTTGAATCAGCTCTCATTTCAAACATACTGGCCTCTTGAATAGGCTTCTTGGACTTTTGTCAAGATAAATTCTTCCTGTTCATCACCCTGGCGCAACCTCGCAATATGAATATAAAAGTAGACTGTTTTATATTTCAATTTAAGTCTGACGTCGTCTCTATCAAGCAAATTCCACCCCTTTTGTTTTGCGTGCTCTCGCTCACTTGCCAATGTTGGTCATGTCGTTTTGAATGTCGTTTTGAATGTCGTTTTGCCAGATGTACCTGCTGCTGCTTGCACACATGCCCATCATCACCAAGAACAGTAGCCACAGCAGCAGAAACACGCGTTCCCATACGGTCACGCATAAACGTATTTTATTTTATTTTATTATTATAAGTGCTACAGAATGATAAAAAAAAAACCTCAGAAGTATTTCTCATTTCATCTATATATTAGATGTCACACTCTTCGCGCATTGCATCCCATCTGTAGACATGACTAGACTTCATCTACCTTCAATAAAATGACCTTTTTTAAATTCAAATTCTACGGTTTTTAGACGATTGCAGGCGTGAGTGCCTCAAAGTTACCTATGATAGCTGTTTCTGTTTTGTGCGCAATCGATGCTCCAATTAATTTTGTTCAGCCGCCACTAGTCTTACCTTAAATGCTCAGTATTGCAAAGATAATCATAAGGCGTTGCTGACATCATCACCCATGGTGATCATCAAGATCACTTAGCTGGGATTCACATTGCAGGGCAATTTTGCTCCCTTCCTTTTTTTTTCATAGATTTATTTGTGTCTAATGCTTTTAGACTTGAATTCCTGTACCTTCTTCCAAATGCTTTAGAGATGCAAGCAGCACGAAATCATTGAAAAACGGTTACAAATGATAATTTCTATGGAATTTTTAGTAAACGGATGCATATACTATTTCGAGACCTCCCAAATTCAAAACCCTTAATCTTAAATTTAGGCGATTGGCTTAAATTTAGACTAGTTCGATATGGGCCATTGTGCGGCGGTGTAATATTAGTCGTTTGGCTATAAGTATACAGTTTAAATACAATCTATCCTTCCACACGACTCACAGAGATCGAAGATAGCCGCAGGCTGAAAACCCTAGAATCTTATAACGATGAAGTGCAAGCAATTCTGGTCAACCTCAGTATTTAGAGGATAGGCGATCAATTAGCATGCGTGAAACAGAGGCAGTTCGTTGTGAAATATATAGGAAATTTTCATCACTAAACTATGGATTCATATTTAATAACTGTATCTATTGTTTAGAGACAGTAGAACTCTTAGGACTGTGGAGATCCTAAGCTGAGATTACAAATATGAGATATAGCCAAATTGCAACTCCAGATTCAACACCTACCGCTGGCAGGCTTCCAGTAATCACCAAAGTGGCGGACGGTGAAGAACAATATCCGCCACCGGCTACAACATAAATAAATTAGGCATCTTTAATACCATCAACGGCATTTCCAATGCCAAGCGCCATAAAATTTATGATTCACGCCATTTGAGGGATTTTTTGTGGATGCAAGAACTCTGGCTGAAATACAGAGTCAGAACAAATCATCAGCGAGACAAGATATCAAAAAAATAGACAGGAAGCAATATAGAGCCTCTGTAGCTGAATGAGCAGAGCGTGTGAGTATCTACGAGGCTTATTATTATTACATAAACGCTACGAAACAACCTACAAGATAACTAAAATTTAACCAGTGGAAAGCAAAACCTGTTTACAAATAGCTCACCAGTTGACCCACTCGTAGGCCGCTATATTCTTTAAACCTCCCCACTTGTTGTTCAAACTTAGCCTACAAGAACAATATCTATCAAATATACCTAGACAGATTTTGACCCCATCGTTTAGTAATTTTGGACATCAGTCAGTAAATTCGCGTGCGGTACGCGTAGTGACTGACATATTCTTCGCGGTATTTCTTCTTAGGTGACATTACCCCTTCACTGATAGTTAGGGTCTAGCCATCAGCACAAATTGCATATCGTCTGAGGTTTTTTAAATAGTTCAGGTGTAATGACAGTTTCTGCCCATTTTTCTGTGCATGCAGAGATTTTTTTTTTGTTTTTCTTGTTTAAAAAAAATTGTTCTCCTGATATCTGCTCATCGCTAGTAGCAGCACAAACTAGTAGTACTAGTCCTTCCTTCAGAAATCAGTTGATTTGGGCATATTCTCACATGTACAAGTACTTGAGCATTTCTAGTTGAAAACAATAACAAAAACACATAATAACAATATATATATATATATATATAAAAAGAAAGAAAAACAAAAATAAAATAGTTTGTGAATATGAGTTCTGTTCCTTTCTTTCTTTTTAGTTTGCTTGAAATTTCAAGTCTGATCAAAGATATTATGATATCTTGTTTAACAGAACTATTTAATGGAACAAGATTGTCGCTGCGGATTTTAGCAAAAAGCATGGACTAATCCTCTATCTCCCGAACCTACAATAATCAACTGAATTGGATTGTCAATATGTCAATTGAATTGTTGAATATCAAGGCTAAGTAGCTTTAGCTGTTTATATTATAGATAAGATCAAGTAATGACCACAAAAAATTTAAGATTGCATTATATAGTATGCTTGCGAGGCCGGTTGACAGGCATTTTTGCATGCCGTGGAAGATTGAAACGACGGTACGGTACATAAAAAATGTTAAATTCTCCTAAACGGGAAGATCCTCTTTATTCCTAGTCTCAAAATATAAGGATAAAAGCGACTGTTCTGTAAAGCTTGGTTTTTCTCATTATTATTTTTACTATTTTTTTTTTTATTTATATTGGCAGTTATCTTATAAGTTATCCGTTATAAAGACAGTTTATTTTAGCTGGTTACTAATGTTATCTTGAGAAAATATGAGTTGTCGTCTCAATGATGAGCTATACTAATCTACATTTCTCATAATGTTTGTTTGAATGCACATTTGCTGATCGGGATTGATATAAAAACCCCAATTTAGTGGGGTGGCCAGTCGACTCCTAACTGTCAGCAAATTTGTGCTCTTGAGATCATCTTTTGACTAGGATAATTTCTGTTCTCGTCATTGACGATTGCGCACATCTATTATAATTAAAGAAGTCGTAGGCCTGCTGTTTTTTATCTCAAACCCAAAACTGCACAAAAAACATAAATCCAGCTCAGTTTAAAATTTGTTATTATTTTGTGTGACTTTGAGACAAATATTTTGGTTTGGTTCTTCATTTTGCATGTTTAATTTTGACGTTTAATTTTTCCAAAGAACCCAACGACATTCCACAACGGTGGCTTGTGTCCTGTCACATATCACACCAGTTTTTTAACATCCAAAAAAAAAAAAAAAAAAAAAAAAGGCAAATAAGGCCGATATTGGCTGCCCAGTACATGTGATCAAAATGCATCAAAAAGCTGTCAATATCACACTGGTTGTTGGAAGTTGGCAGAAACGCAGGAAAATAATATATCGATTATTGGTAGTCTGAATCTGCCCAGCTTCAAGCTCACTTTCAAAAAGAAAATTTTGAAATCATTTTGAGCCTCGTTGATTTCAAATTGTATAGCTTTGATATTATGTTTTTGAAATTTCATGTCTTCTTTGTATGTCATTTTGTTTTGTAACTTTGTATGTAACTATTTGATGTGAGGACAATAAACTGATTATCTATCTATCTATCTAGCTTTGATATTGCTATTCAATTGACTAAAATGTTGAGAGATATTTATTTAAGAATAACAACTGTAGAAATTGCCCGTGGTAGCTGTTTCATATCATGACACTTCGATTGTTAGATGTATGAATCATATACGATTTCTACCCTTTGCCACAAGCAGTATACATCTTGTTTTCGGAACTCAGGTTATCTATAAATTAGCTATCCAAAACACTTAAATGATTACATCATACTTTGGTAGCTAAGTGTTTGTACCTTATAACTGAGGATGGGGACCAATGAACTGGATTAGCACATTTTGCAAAATATTTTGAATTATGTTTTAATGCGCACCATTTAAGGCATTTAAACTTCTGATTGAAATCTAAGCAATATAGAACTTAGACATGGCTTTTTGATAAATAGTTGTTATCTGGCACAATGATTCGAGCTGCTAAATTTGAACCAAACAAATGAAATCCAGGATATGACCCAGTTAAATAGCTATTGGATGTTAGGATATAAAGTAATTAGCAGTTAATAAAAGAAGCGGCTCAACCCTGGAAGAAATCTAGAACCAGGAAAACGCCGAAATCACTCAATATTACTACTGATCTCAGACTAAGCATAAAAGCTGGGGTGAGAGAAACTTGAAGATTAAGTTGTCATATTGATACCAAAGGGAGATTTTACAGAGAAAAAAAAACATAAGTCCTGGACTACATGAGGACCCTGGCAACAATAATCCTCTCTAGAACATTATAGAAAAAAAGAAATTGACACAGGTTCAGAAGAGTGGAATAGTTGAAAACTGACCGCGGCGCCCTGGGATCTTCCTTCAAGATAGTGGGAACTCCATATCAAACCCAAAGCTGCAAATGTGATCAGCATAAAACTGTCAATTAATATCTACTGAACTGTATTTGACGTGATTCTGGGCGTAGATACATGAAAGAATCCTTTACAGAAGTTGGCCACAGTGCACTCCTTGATAGCAAAATGGGCGTTGAAATGGTATTGAAGTTTCTAAACTCGTATCCCATATATCTAACTGATGGGTAGCTTAACAGCATAATTCGACAATACTTTCCTAGTTTTTCCCTTCCCTAAGATACGTAGAGTACAGTGACAGTTTTAAAGCATTCCCTTTGACATATGGGCTGATTTCGTGAAATTTTTGACATCATCGAATGTCGAAACTCCAAGTACCTGTTGGTACAACCCCTTGATCATTTTTGTCGAGGTAATTGTTCCAGAATTAGATAACCTTCTTAAACCAAGCTATTTTATCTCTTTTTGTCAATATTATTTTGAGATTTAGATATTGGGGAAGAAGATATTCATTAATATTGCTAAATGAACAACTATCAAATCATCAATACAGATCACCCCCCCCCCTCCCCCCCCTTCCAGAATATGGAGAGTTGGTAAAAGTTTTAATCTTATCTGGACTAAAACGTTTTTATTTATGAGTTTCTGAAGCTGGTCTTAATTAATAATAATTGGTAGGTTATTGACTCCCAATACATGCACGGACTCGGTTAATATTAGTCATCTCGTGGGAATCCATTTATTTTGGTTAAAAAGTGTTAGAGCACCCATTGCCAGTATTATCGAACAGTATTATGTGTTATGTGTCTCAGGTTTCCCTTGACACATGAGGTATTCATGAAGAATTCAGCGTCATCGAACGTATGAACTTATAGTGCACGCTAAAACTACTACCTTGCCAGTCTTATAGGGGTAAACACTTTGGTCTAAGAACAATAAACCGATTTTTCATCTATGTATTTATCTATTATTGAACAGTAGATAGCATCTACATCTTATCATAGTAAATTAATCGATGAATTTAAAATTGTTTCTTGGCAAAGCCTAAAATTGTAGTTACACTATTTTTCAGCCAAAATGTGACTACATAAATAGCCATAAAACACATAAGAATTTGCGTAAATAATCAAATGCTAATTAAGTCCGTGAGAATAAAGTCTGTGCGTGTATTGGTAACCTAAGTTATTGGACCGGAAGTTGATTCGGTTGAGAGGGACCAGCGTACAGCTAACTACTACCGTACATGCTGCGAGATGCACTCAGCGTGCGAGATGGACCTAGCTCTGAAGATAGCACTAAATCAGTGCTCTTTTTGTAGTGCTATACAATTATACAATTTGCTTAGTTTGGTGTTATCTCAATTTAATGTTGCGTAAACACATTGCAAATTGTAAATCATATTAATCTCTTGAATCCTGGATTTTGAAAAATATCCATGTTACTCTGATAATCATTTTGCAACCTTTTTTCTAATAAAAACTTCTCAACCTCGTCTATTTCAGCCTAGTTTACGTATGAAATTTGATAAAATATAGGTTTAGAGGTTTCCTACTTCAATTGTTTTTTTTTCTTTCTTTCTTTTTGGGACCTCTTTCATGAGGGGTTTCATGAAACCCTTCGCGTAAGTTACAAGTACAGTTCATGGTAACGACAAGTCA
This sequence comes from Geotrichum candidum, assembly GCA_013365045.1. Classification (NCBI taxonomy): domain Eukaryota; kingdom Fungi; phylum Ascomycota; class Dipodascomycetes; order Dipodascales; family Dipodascaceae; genus Geotrichum; species Geotrichum candidum. The sequence continues at coordinate 38,371 of QQZM01000046.1, read as the reverse complement.
CTACCGCACCGGTACATACGTTCGTTATTTTAACGTACTTGTATTCCGTAGCTGCGTTTGGTGAATTCTCAAGTAAAAAAAACAGCCGTAGCAAAAACAGTTAAATATGTGAACCTAGCAATTATGGAGACAGCAAATACGCAGACACATGCACGAACAAGTAGGTGACGGGTACGATGGCACTATCAAAATTACATTATCTGTAGGTATCATGCGATTTTCACAAAAAAACAGTTCAGTTCAGTTTTATATTTTTAAGCCGCTTATTATTAGACTATTAGTGAAAATAAAGCGTAAATCCCCGGATTGTTGACTGTGCACATCAGCGCATGACAAGAACTTTTGCAACTCATTTGCTTTCAACAGACAAAAAGTGCATAAATTGTTTAACTAAGTATTTTTAACATCTGTAAATTTTGATTAGTTAGAGACAAAGTTCATTGCATATCAGTTCAAGAGAGTAATTTGAGGTTCAAAGGACCACGTTGGTAGAATTTTTAGCAAACCGGTTTAACCAATTCTTCATCTGTTACTGTTGGAAGTTTTGATCACTATTGAAATCTTCTTAGTAAAACGAGTGCACAGCTTTTTATTAGACTGGATAGATCATAAAGATGTCCAAAAAGGAATTGGACAATTGTTGGATTTATTTCTCCTGTTATGCCCAAGCCTCATTATCCCTGACAGCTATGATAAAGTTGCAGTGAAATTTAAGCTAACATCTGAATAATTATTGAGCGAAATCAAACTCAAGCTTGGAATCTAAAGGCGGCCTCGTAGGCAAAACGTAGTTAAACTGTGCATACGGAATAATTTTTTGATGCGTCAAACAAAGAAAACATTTTACCAATAGTGTTGCAGCTATTCTTGTGACCTAAAAAGTTACATCTTGTTAACCTTAGCTTGGTTTTCTCCCCTGTCAAACTTGCTGGAATACCTGGCATTACATTTCAATATGTGAGGTTTTCATCACATTCCATTGCAACATAATCTAGTGATTCGGTAAATTCAGCCACTCAATGAGTTTTGGGCGCGAATACATGTATCATACTGGAATCTTTACCCAAATGAGATGCACAAAATTAGTTAATCATTTAAATAAGTAACATGAAAGCCTTGATTTGCACAGACTGGTGCACTACTATTGTGAGTTGGCGCAGGCTCTATTTAACGGGGCAGGTCTAACGATTCCGGCTACTATTGGTTCTAATCACATTTATCAATTCCATTTCATGTTAGTACTTTATGACCAATAAGAGCTGTGCCTTAGAGAGTTTTTTCTCCACAACCATGTTATTTATATCAGAGAATTTATTGGTGAGTTCTCACGAAGACCTTAGTACATGCTTCATTTATGCATACAAACATCGAAGTCCGGGATAATGATCTATTACATAACCCTTAAGATAATAATTGGGGTCTTTCTTGACTAATCAGTCTAGACACCTTACTTAGGAGATTAACCTCAGCCAAAGTCACTTGGAATACCCCACTTTGGTTAAACTAACTTTGCGTTGGATTCCTTCTGTGATACATGCCGATCCAGTCTTCCTAACTAGTGGTTCCCATATGAGGGTTTGTTGTCAAAATTAAAATCATATATATCAAAGTACCTCCCACTTTCATGGAAAATTCGGCGCCATCGAACGTCTGAACTTATTACGCGCGCTGACACCGCTACTTTGCTAGTCTCATAGAGACAAATATCTTGAAATCTTATGTCTTCTTTGTATATCTTTTTGTTTTATAATCTTGTATGTAACCATTTGATGTAAGAACGATAAACTGATTATCTATCTATCTATTTATCTAAAGTACTTCCCGGGGATTCCTTCTATCATCCACTATTACCTACATGACTAAGAACCTCCACTCCGCTATATGGAATAACATCTACAACTAGCTTATGATATTTAATATTGAAATAGTTTTTCTCCGTAGTTTTCCGTTCTATTAATATATATATTAACATTCAATCATCATCCTCCTTTTAGACCTAATCATACCAAGCAGAAACGTCCTCTGTTACACCCCTTATAACCAAAAAGAAACCAGAAGACGTCTTTAAATACCTTTAGAAACATATCTGTAAAGTTATTCATACTACTGGCTACACTTTTGTATATTTTAGTTTTTGATTTTAGTAGTATCTGATATTAACCTAATCTCAAGAATAAAAAGACAAAACAACTATTTTCCTTACTACAAGGGATTTTCCATAGAGAAATCGACACTGTCGAACATCCGAAATTATAGTATATATTGAACCTGTTATCTTGCTAGCCTTATAAAAACAACTTTTTTTGAAGTTTATCTTCCTTGCAGGTCATTTTGTTTATAATTTTACTTGTAACTATTTGATATAAAAAAATAAACTGATGATTTATATATCTAACAATAACCATTTGGATTTTGTATAGAATTGAAAAAGAGTAGTTGCCAATAAGGATTATAAAACAATTGGAAAGTATTTTGTTGGGTTAATGTTTGACAATTATTTGATTTATACCACTATTTCTTGTCAGTTATATTGTATTTCATCCAGATGATTGTGTATGGCCGTGTTGAAGAAAAAGAAATATTTCCATATTTTAGTGCATACTATTTATTATATTTCTTCTACGACAAAATATACTGAAGATATACATTTTGAATATAGTCAAAATTAACAGTCTTTTGAAGCGCTATTTCTTTTACTGATATTTAATTAATACTCTTTTAAAAGATTTGTTAAGCCGCTTAGAGGCATAATTTTATTTTTCAAATTCTATCTTATTATGCTTCTTCATAGAAAGCCTCAAGTGATCCTTTAGAATGAGAAAAATAGTGAGCCTTTTTATGGATTCTTTTTACTACTTATTCAATCAGAGAAGATTCACAAGTTCCTTTTTATTGAAAGCGCTTAGAGGTATTTACCCAAAGAATCTGGTTATGAGCCTAGTCAAGCAGTACTTACTAATTACGGAGGGCTAGCAATTACGACTACTGTTTCACCAAAACTTTCAAATAGAAGAGCTAACTTTGAAATCTTTATGATACAGAAGATGGTCCTAGAAAGAAATCTTGTTCCAACGCTACGGCCAAAGCCGGCTTCTACGGGAATCATATCAGGCATGCACTGTATGTGGACCCAAGTAAGGACAACCCTCTCTAAAAAGCCATGGCAGAATCAAAACATCCCATGCTTAGTAGAGTAATGCAGCTGAGAATTGGATATGGCGCCCTGTGATTTCACTTTAATATCAGGAATTTCAGAAATAAATCATAAATCCAAATACAACCAGACTGAAACAGTCAGGCACTACCTTAAGGACTGTACCTTCTGTGGGTCTGATCGTAATTACTTGAAAGAAACCCCCTCAGAGTTTAATCTTAGTGCTCCTAGATACTAAGAAGGATATCGAAACGACGGAAAAGTTTCTCAATTTACTATTCCCACCTACTTAACTGATAATTATCTCAACAGCATAACATCGAAATTTCGCAAGCTTGCCTTCACTCTAAGACGTCATATTGCCGTGGTGATTTTGGAGAATTCGAAGAGGTCGAATGTCAACCTCAAATAACTGTTGGAATGACTATTTTATTAATCTTGTGGAGGATAATGCTCTAGAATTAAATATCTTTTTTTTATATTCTTTTATGTAATTTTCTTTCATTTTATTTTGTAGCTGTTAGATACTGTTAAAAAAAACACTAAAAAATTTGTATTCAATTCGGCTCTAAAAAGAGCCTGTTATATTTACTTTCAGCTTACGAAATATTTTCAAAACAAGTAAAAGTTAGTGATGTGGAAAACGGCTGCTTAATTTTGATTACATACTGCTGCAATCTCAATCAGTCAATGTGCAGTCCCTACATTAAATCATTCAGGCATTTAGGTCTCCAGTCTAACAACTGCATGTATATGGTTACATATAGGTGAATACTGTCATTTTTACTCCTGAATCCCAGCATTTTTTTAATTGCAGTCAGGTATGAACAAGTTAAATATTTCTATTCCAAATATCAAATTATGTTCAATCTACTTTTGATATATCCAAGCTGGTTATAAATTTTGAAATTTGAATTTCGTGTCTCGCACAGACTAAGCTACTGTCTTAAAAAATTAAATACATACTAACACCATAATAAGGAATAAAAAATGATTTTATATGTGAATCTATTTCAGCTACGGGTTTCTATGTATGTTATGGGTTTCTATTGCTTGAGCCAGGCTTTCCCCCTTACGGGGTTTTTTATTCCTTAGTCTGCATAGTTGTTATTTTAATCAAGAAACTGTATTTACCCTGACAAAACCTTTAGGCTTCCTGATTTCCAATTCCATGCAAATGCATTTTTCATTGTTCAAAATAAATTGAAATTTGTTTTAACCAAAAGTTAGCGGCTAATACGAACAATCTGTAAGTAATTGCGATAGAGTACACACATTTAAGGCATCAGACATTAATAAAATAGAGAGCTGCCATATTATATGGCCCTCAGCGTATGGAATGATTATTGGCTCGGCATGTAAGATTCAATCTTTGAACCAAAGAGTACATTAATAAAAGGCCAAGTTTAAATGAAATGGAGCTTCAACGCCGGGGTAAATTTAATACTTAATAGAAGATCTTAACTGCATCCCAACCTGCAGGCTTGTAGTCGTTCTCGTGAGAAAAATCATAGTACAAAATCTTTTTAAAAAAAGGCCCCAATGCTTGCTAGAAAGAATTGCGAAACCTGAAATTCGACAAGACCTTGGAGTATCAATACTTTTGACATGTACAAACGAAATCGATATTTTCTACGGGTAACCTTCCATCAGTTTTACACTCATTATATTGGTCAACGTTTATTAAGTCTACTACCGCTGCTGTCACTATAATATGAGATACTGGTCATTGTAGCACATATTTTTCAGATGAATTTTTGTTTTTACATTTGAGTCGGGTTTAAGACTGTCTCAAGTTTAATGAGACAGATCTGTTTTTTATCTTGGTCATAAATATCAGTTTAGATACTTTATTCAAAATAAACATCAAAGACTTATATATTAGCTACAGAAGACAATCGAAGACCCCCCCTGGAGAAACCTTGCATCTATTGTATTATCAAGGTATGAGTTCCTGGCTATAAGTAGTGGTAGTCTAAGTTAAAAGACATTTAAAAGTTTTCAAAACAAAAAACGAGACAAAAGATTTACCACATCAAAGCTATTACTAGTAACCTTTAACTAGAGCGCTAAAATACATGAATTCTTGATATAGCACTGAAGGATTCTCAGAAGAATGATAATTTAGAGATATTTCATATTTTGGTATTTATTAGACCATTACTTCATTCTGTTATCGTAAAAAGTCCTCTCACAATGAAAGAATTAATAATAATAATAATAATATATATATACGTTGTTTTGTATGAGCCTTATCATTACTATTCACCTGAAACTGGCAGATAGGTTGAAACAACTTCTCAAATGGTCTGTATTCAACGTGTCTATCACACAAGTATCAACAAATCTAACTATTTTTTCGTTCTGAACAATTATACCTGATATAAGACGTTTAACTACTGTGAACTGACTCTCAGTTATAAGGGTTTACAACATTGTCACCCTCGTAGTTTCAAATTTGAGCAGAAAGGTTGAGGTACTGGAAGGCAGCAACAGAATTCCAGTCGCCGCTTGCTACGAAGAGTTGTTTTAAATTCTAATGTTGATTGAAAAGGTTATTTAACAAATATTTATGTTATGGCTTGCTGCCTAAAACTAAATTTCTAAAGCTGATACACATTCTAAAGGCTGTACCAAACAACTAGCTAGATTTTAAATCCCGGATTTTTACATTTTCCGCGTAGTTTCAAAGAGAGTTAAACCAAAGATATTAAATGACTACAACAATAATGGATGATGATGATGATGGGTTTGTAGTCTGACAACTGTCTCTGTCAACTAAAATTCAATCAAAAATACCCATCCCCTCCTATGGATTTTATAAATTTATGGAGTTTCGTTTTGATCAAGACAATGTAACAGCTCTACCAAAGTAGCCCAACTGAAATTAATAAATACAAATAGGTTTCCTGCCCCCAGGTGTCCCCGGTATTCGCAGCCCAGAACTCACAAATTAAACTAGGCATAGTCTCAAGGTGATCCGGAATTTCTTTTAATCATAAAATATTCCAGTAATAGCATCCCTACAGGATCTGAGTCTTAGTTGACACAAGGCCACCACCAAACCGCCGCAGCGCACGAGTCCGTGGCTTCAGTGTCTGTATGCGCCGAAATGCCTCCTCAACATGCCGAGCCAAAATGGGTTTTTGGTCCTCGTCGGGCCCATCAAACAAGTGATGTTCACGCTTGCGCTTTTTTCCAGCGCTGCCATCCCCACCATCACTATTCTTTGAGCTGCGCATTTCAAGCTCTTCTTCTTGTTCCTTAATTTTGAGTCCCTCTTCGGTCAACGTTGCGACAATTTCAAACGTAAGAAATCCAAGAATGTCAATGATATCGTCGTGAGGTTTTGAGTCAGTGAGATATGAAATACCGGCCCATTCGCGAAACCGCCTAGCTTTACGGAATGTGAAAGATGCCTGTCTACATTCACTCCAATGCACGTACTCCTCGCGGGTCATATGCCGCGTTCGTTCGTCAGCCATCTTCAATCGCTGAATCGTAGCTTTGTTCGCCATAATCTCAAGCTCACGGTCCTCTTCGGGGCCGGGCTCATCACCATCACGATCCTCTAGTGGCTGTTCTCGGAACATGAATGCCAGCTCCCATGGCAGCCGGATCTTGTGCGTTTTAGCTACAGCGGCAGCCTTTTTGTCAGCACCGCCGGGACCGCCGGGACCTCCGGCAGTGTTCAGCATTCCTGCGTCTTCAAGTAAGTCTGCACCCTCAACACCACCACCTTCTTGATCCTTTGCATTTTTTCGTAAATCCTTCCAGGACAAATAGGTCGTTAACCGGCTCACCTTGGCTTGATCATGCCGGATAAGAAAGATGAGGTCCTCACTCGCAATTGATCGCGCTCCACGTTTGAACGCCAGAGATGATGCCTGAAACAGCTACAAAAAAAGAAACACAGTCAGAATGTAGAGTGAATATATGACTGGCGGTCTAAACTTACCATCTCAACGACCTGTGATCGCACAATATCTTCAATCAGTGACGTAGTCTCTACCGGTGGATCGCATGTCTCACCGTTGACAAACATCATTTGCTGAATCTCGATCTTGTACTTATACTTCTCTTGATTGTTTGACGACATATTTTGTTTTGTTAGTATATGAGCTTTGTTGATACAGTCGATCAAACCAGAGTGGGATCTCTTGGAGAATAGAGAATAAATAGAGAAAGGTATCGAGAGGGTCTTAGTGTAAATGATCACGTGATTTTTACCATTTACGACAACCTAAGTGGCAAAGTTCAAGATAGATCTTGCCAAGCCAGTAACAAGATAGTACGTCAACAGTGGTTAAAGTACAAAAAAACAAATCATTTACTATATATTTACAAAGGCAAAAGTATCTTGACCATTAATTGTCCTCCTTGACGGTCTCGGTGGGGGCGATGGTGGCCTCGGGCTCGGGTTGAGCGGCAGTCTCAGCAACCTCAGAAGATGCAACAGCGGGCTCAGAGAACTCGGCAATAGCAGCCTCCTCAGCAGCGACAACTCCCTTGTTGTTCTCATCGGCAAAAGGCTGAGCATCGCTTAACTCCTCGGCGTAAACATCGGGATGTCTTCTAAAGCAGTCCTGCATAGCAGAGAACTTCTCGATACAGTCGACACCCTTGGGCTCGGCCTCAGAGTAGACAAAGCAGGAAAAGGCAGCCTTGAATTCCTCACCACAGGGGCCGTTAGCCATACCACCAAGGCAAGGGCAGTCCCAGTTAATCTCACCAGTATCGGGGTTGAAAGCACCGGCCTGAGCGGCATCGGTAGCCTCGACAGCAGCATCACCCTCAACGGGCTGGTCTTCTGGAATAGCACCCTCCTTGATGGTCTCCTCAAGATCCGCAGAAAGCAAGTCAATAGACTCCTTGACAGCCTCGGGCAGAGGATCCTCGCTGACAGTCTCTGACTCAGTAGTGGCAACAGCAGGGGTTTCAGGCTCAGAAGTAGCTTCGACGGGAGTCTGAGGCAGGGTCTCGGGTTCGCTCTGGGAAGGTTCCGGTTCGCTGACAAACTCCTCAGCGACGGGGGCAGCCTCTTCCGAATGCTCCTTAGCAGCCTTCTTAGCGGCCTTGGCACGGTTGTTGGGGATCTCGACAATACCGTAGTAGGCGGCTAGCGCAAGAACGGTGGGCGCAATGTAGGTGACAATCTTGAAGGGCGACGAAGACTCTTGGTTAGACGAGTGACCGCTGGAGTACGATCTGGCAGCAGGTCTGGTAGAGACGATACGGGCGGAAGCACGCGCAGCGGCGGCATATCTGACACTAGAGCGCGCAGCGGTTTTGTTAAGGGCAAATCTATACATGGCGGGGGGTAGTGCGAATTAAAGAACGAATTGTTAAAGAGCGGGAAAGAAAGAAAGAGAAATTTTTAAAACGATGGTATTTTATAAATTTGAAACGCGGATTTAAAACCTGCGTGCAAAGTTTGGATTTGTCAGTGAAATTTTTCAAGACAGAAGTTTCTAGAGCACAAAACAACTGCCAAAAACAAATAATAATAAAGAAAAGGGTGACCAGAAACCGATAGCCTCAATAAGCAGCACAGAATACTTATCGTGAGGAGGAATTTAAGCCCAGTTAACATAATCTGCATAATGCAGATTATCCATCTTGTTCAAGCTACACCGATGGTATTCTGGGGCTGACCAATGAGATACTGCGAGGCACAGCTAGGCCGAGTGGCAATAATAATAATAAACCGAAGTACCGGTGTTTAATTCGAGGATTCTAAGCTCAAACTCTAAGGGGCATCAATTATATCCAGCTCAGTCATTTCAACTTGATATTCTTTGTAATCTAGGTTTTGTATCCGCACCAACAATTGCGCCGTTTTCCACCCTGCTTAAAACGTCCAACTCAATGAGATACATTTGGCTATCATAGAGACGGCTGCCAACGGCGCGTGTAATAAAACACTGCACATTGTCAACGACGCTTCTACTCAAACAAACAGAGCGGTATTACCAGTCTTTGTTATCTGTGCAAACTCCAACGTAGCCCGCCCACCATTGTATCAAACCAACTTTGTAAAATCGCTAATATTTTACAAAGGTCTCCCTCCATCTCAATTCGTAAGAAGATCATTAAATTAAACAACTGCATATCAGAAAGAAAAGAAGAAGAAAAAAAAAATTAAACACGATTAAACAATGCATAAAGCGCTACAAGCCACGCCCGACTGCCTAGCAGCAGCGCGACGACGCGCCCACCGCGGGCTGCTCAATGTCTACACGCCCGTCAATGTCAAAGTCTAGCAGCTCGCGGGTATTCTCTGCTTGGTACACGACAATGTCCGCAATCTTCTTGAAGATGGCGCCCACGGCAATGTTTTCCTTTGCGCTCACCTCGAAGCACGTGTCCTCCACGCTCATCGACGTGCCCCCTAGCGCTGCTATCTCGCTCTGACCACCCCAATTGTTGGTTGCAAATTCGAGTGCCTGCCGCGTCGAAACTGCCCGGTACTCCTCCTTATCAACTTTGTTGCCAACCAGCAAGATCGTTGGCCGCCGCACCTGAGCGTTTTCGCGAAAGTCTGCTAGCCATTTGGTTAGATGTGAGAACGAGGCTGCGTTCGTGATATCGTACACGAGTACTGCAACGTCCGTGCCACGGTAAAACGAGAGTCCGATAGAATTGAACCGCTCCTGCCCTGCGGTGTCCCAGATCTGCAGCGACACGGTGCTGGCGCCGTTGGTTGTCACAACTTTACTGGTAAGAAAGTCACAGCCGACGGTTGCACGGTACGCACTTGAGAAGATGTGGTGGATAAACTGACTGCGCAGCGAGGTTTTCCCGACAGAGGCATCGCCGAGTAGCAGCACCTGAAAGAAGAATAGGGAGTTAGTACAGAAAGGGTGTGATCAAAAGGGGTGGAACGTACTTTTGCGGTTCTGGCATTGCTGCTCATGAGGAAGATAGGTATTCTATGCGATTGAAAGAGAGACGTATTGGCGAGACTGAGTGGTCGTTACCTCAGGGCCTGGGGATAGTAGCTGGCAGTAGGCTGGTCAAGTAGCGAAAAATGCGAGACGTTTTATGGTTTCCCCTGATTGTCGCAGGTGAGTTTTAATACGCCTACAGTGCAAGTCTAAAGTATCAAAGTTTGTGTGAGTGGCGGTATCCAATGCTGGCCGTAGAGACGTATAACGGCAAGAGTTCTAGGATAGAGGGGTGTAGACTGAAGATGGTCAGCAAAGAAGCAACTGAGATGACACTGAAAGTCGAGAAATGGTCTTTTTTATTTTATTTATTTTAATTTTTTTTTTTTTTTTGTATTCGCCTGGACAATCTGTTTACGTTTTCTACCTTGGTTTGATGCTTCGTCTGTAAGAGAGACTGGCCAAAGTCCCAAATTGCTAATAAAATGAATAAATAATATCCTGTAGTAACTGTTATTATAAGTGCAAATGAAAAAGAAGTAGTCGCAATCACTGCGTCTTGTAATGTTTTCTTCGCTCGTGCCGGTATTCATCTGACTCTGACCGCCGCTTCCGTTCGCTTCTGTCGCGTTCGTGCCTCCTGCTCGAGTCTGATTCCCTGTATTGGCTGCTGCTGCTGCTGCGCTCGTCACGCGAGGACCGCCCGCTGGAAGAGTAGCGGTCCCGGCTGTCTCTATCCGATCTGCTAGATCTGCTCGAATGACGGTCATATCTAGCTATATCGTCTGAATTTCTTTTAGATCGACTGCTACTACTGTGTCGGTCGTCATAAGACCGCCTCGAGCTTGATTCAGACTCATACCGTCTGCTTTCAGGGCGCCTTGGTCTGCTTTCCCGAGAACCCCTGGATGTGCTGCTACTGCCTTGGGTTTCTGACTCTGACTTGCCACCGTTGTCTTTTTCATTATCGGTGATGACTTTGCCCGTTGCTTTGCTGACTTTCAGTAGAGGTACATACTCCCGCTCCTTTTTACGCATACCAGGCTTTGAAGGTTTGTCATCGGTGCTGTCCTTGACTTCCTTTGCACCAAGCCCAAGAAGTGCAGGTCGCTTAAACAGGTGCTCAATGGAGTCGTCATCATCGGCGCGTTCCTTGGGTGTGTTATCAGGCACAGTGCTCTTCCAGCCCATGCCACGCAGTAGCGCCGCACCAAACTCCTCTACCGGCATACGATTGTACGCTTCAAGATCTGGCGCATCGGGACGAGTGTACACGTCGCGACTGTATGCCTCCTGCTCAGAAATCGGCTCGATTAAGTCTTCTTCGTCGTCTTCATTGACTTGAGGCGAAGCGTGATCAGCCTTACTGTCACTGTCTTTGGAAACGCTAGCAGAATCAGCCAGCTTCGGTTTCGTGACAACATTAAGTCCAAATGTCAGTTTCTCATCTCCATTGCCACGCTCTGATGTTGATGTCTGCTTTTTCGGGTCGGGAATTTGGACCTTCCAGTCTCTATTCGGTACGGACGGAATAATATACTCCTTCTTGACCTCCTTTTTCGTTTCATTCTTGTGCAAAATCGCACCTAATCTCTGATCAAATCCTGTCACTAGCCGTTTGGCTTTTGCGTCTTTCTCGGGATCCTCATCGTCGTCTGCTTCAAAGATACTAGGCTTGGTGGTAGGTGGTGGTGTGCCTTTAGATGGCGTTGGCTTTTTAAGATTAATTGGCACTTTCACCGTTGCCTTAAATGCAATCTTAGGTACTGACTGCTCGTTTGACATTCTCTAGAAAAAAAAATTTATAAAAATATGGTTGATTATAGGGTCGAATGGACTGGTAGAATCAATTGTCAAGACACTTTTCTTGTGTTTGGGATGAAAGAAAAGTTCTAATGTGATATATGTTTTAAGAGTAAAGATATAGAACTCTGTATATATTACTTGGTACCTCAAAATATAGATCCAATCATCGTTCCCATCGCACAAAAAATGCACTTCCAAATTCCAATACCGATTTCATTTCTTCTTTTCTTGTCAACGTCTCTGTTCCATTCGACAATATACACTCAATGACCCTCCAAAAGCGGCTCTACTCGTCGCTAGCCGTCATGGTCCGCCGGCAGTGGGCACCGGCCTCTGCATTATCTCGTCAGCCCCATCTATCCTCTTCTAGAATTCTCCGTTTGCAGCGGCGATACGTGACCGGCCCTCAATCATCCTCACCCCAAAACTTCAACAATGGCAGCAGCAACAGCTCTGACAGTAAATCAAATTCAGACGCACTTAAAGACAAAAAGGATGAAACATTTGAGAATATTATCAAATCTGAAAAGCCTTTGCATGAGAATGGCCATTGCAGTTTAGAGGACCGCCAACCTGAACCCCAACAAAAGGGTCAGACGAAGCCAGATCCAGCACCAGAGGCCGAAAAGGCTGAGAAAAAAGCCAGACCACAGTTTTTAAAGGACATTAAGGATCTTCCCTCAGAATATGAGCTGCGGCGATCAGAGCTCTCCAAGTGGCTAGTGCAGAATCTCGACAAGCTCCAAACTACCATTTTCACTGCGGGTCAAACCCTCAACGATTTCACTGGGTACTCAGCAATCGAGAAGCTTAAAAAGTCGATTGAGGAGCAGGATAAGCTTATTACCCAGACGCGGGAAGAGGTGCGCCGGTGCAAGGAGCTCTACGGTGCCGCGATCTCAAACCGCTCGGCGTCACAACGCGAGGTCAACGAGCTGTTGCAGCGCAAGCATGCCTGGTCACCCGTAGACCTCGAGCGCTTTACCGAGCTCTACCGCAACGACCATGCGAATCAGCACGCTGAGGCTGAATCTGAGGCTAACCTCAACGCGGCAGAGCGTGTGCTTGAAGACGCCCAGCTACAAATGACACGACTCATCTCGGCCCGCTACCACGAGGAGCAGATCTGGAGTGATAAAATTCGCCGTGCCTCAACCTGGGGTACCTGGGCCCTCATGGGTTTTAACATTTTCCTCTTCATTGTTGTCCAACTGGGCCTTGAGCCATGGAAACGGCGTAGACTTGTTGGCTCGTTTGAAGAGAAGGTCAAGCACGCTCTGGCTGAGAGTGAACAACACAACGAGGAGAATAATCGCAAACATGCTGCTGAAAACAAGGGGTCGGAGATGGTTTTGTCTCAAACTGACACCGAAAGACTTGAAAGACTAGAGACACTGCAAACCAAAACCTTACAAGTTTTATCAACTGCACTGCTGGCACCACAGTCGCCTGCTACATCCACTGCTGTAGTTGCGGAGGGAGCAACACCAGCGCACTCATCTGGCATTACATCTGATGTGGAACTGACATGGAGAACGCTTCCCGAACGGCTACTCACCTCTACCGATGCTGCAGCCAATGTTGCTGTCTGTCGGCCAGAAGAGATTGCAGGTCTCGCCGGTGCCGGTGCAGTCTTCGGTCTTCTTGTTGGCACTCTCATTACCCTCATTGTCAAGAGTTAGTCAATATAATACCCCCTTAATCTATCATGAAAACTATAAATAAACCTACAATAATAACAAGCAACACCTGTAAATAAATAATATGAAAAAAAAAAAGTTCAAATAAAATAATATTGAGCGAAGACGTTTATTTGTAAAAGTCAAACTTATCAACATCAGAGCCAACCTTGACCTGACTGCTGTACGCCTCCTCCAAGTCCGCTTGCAAAATAACATATCTGTTCTTTCTGACAGCTCTAAGACCAGCCTCCTGCATGATAGCTGCAATGATAGCACCAGACAGAGGGTCGTTTCTAATAATCAGTGAGTCGAGATCAACTTCAGGCGCAAGTGACATCTTAGAAGCAATGGTTGTGAAAATCAGTCTGCGTTCTCTGCGATCACGTAGCGAGGGGAACTCAATCTTACGATCAAGTCTACCAGGTCGCAGCAAGGCCGGATCGAGAGTGTCGGCTCTGTTGGTAGCCATGATGACCTTAACATTAGAAGTCTGGTCGAAACCATCCATCTGGTTCAGCAATTCAAGCAAAATTCTCTGGACTTCTCTATCGGCACCGGTCTGGGCATCAAAACGCTTAGTCGCAATAGAGTCGATTTCATCAATGAAAATAATCGAAGGGGAGTTTTCCCTCGCAAGTCTAAAGGCATCGCGCACCATTCTGGGGCCTTCTCCGAGGTATTTTTGGACGAATTCAGAACCAACCACGCGAATGAAAGAAGCCGTACTGCTGTTTGCCACCGCCTTAACCAACATAGTTTTACCAGTACCAGGTGGACCATACAGCAAAACACCACGGGGCGGGTCAATACCAATCTGCTTGTAAAGCTCGAATTGTGTCAAAGGAAGTTCGACTGCTTCTCTAATCTCCTGTTTCTGCATATCAAGACCACCCACGTCGGCGTAGGTGACATCAGGCTTCTCGTCAGCACCAAGCATGGCTATGCTAGAATCAGCCTCCGGTGGAAGAATATCAACAAGGGCATTCGAGTGTCTATGCAAAGCAATTGAAGTGGAGGGCTTGAGCAATTCGCGGTCCAGAGTCGACAGAATTCTGACAGCATAGTTTGAGCCAGTCGTTGAGGAAACAATACCGGTGTGTTGATCAATGGGCTCAAGGAATTGACCAATAACCAAAGGAACCGACTGAATGCGCTTCACTTCTTCCTGGGCTCTAACAAGCTCGCGTTTAAGGTGGCGTTGCTCATCCTTGATATAGTCCTCTTGGAGGCCAAGAAGCTCCAGCTTGCGCTCGAGCTTTTTGAGAGTTCTGTAGAGGTCCTGCTGGCTCTCATTCGCAGTGTTAGCCTTAGAAGTGGTGGCTGAATGGCCAGTGAAGGAGCTGGATTTGTTGACAGTGGGCTTGATTCCGAGAACTTCCATAATAAATATAGTAGGGTGGTGTTGATAGTGGTGTTTGTGGGAGGCAAGTAGTTGATGTGAAAAAAAGGGAAAATGAGAGGGAAAAGAAGGTGATGGTGGCACCGTGAAAGGCGGAAATCCTGATTAGTCATGACAGTATTCTCGATTACAAGGTGCAGGTCTTAAGTTCTAACTACATGTTGACAAGGAATCCATTTCACAAGCATCAAATACTTAAATAATTTTGTTTATCTTATTGAATAATTATATTCGCTATAATAGAGCTACTCATCCTGCGCATCGTAGCTAGGATCGATGGCACCCAACATCATCTTGACCAACCAAGTAGAGGGGTCCAATACCACGCCCTGTTTGGCCATCTCGTCCTGCTCAACCTCAAAGTTACTGGTACAGTCAACCATGGCACCAACCTCAGGATCTGTATCAAGTTGAGCTAAGAAATCTCTAGCTCTCAAGTCGTTACCGACTTGAGCAAACTGGAAGGCGATAGCACCAGGGCCGTAGGGTGTGCGGAGCATCGAAGACTTGGTATCCTTGATAACTCTGAAAACTTGGTTCGAGGGTTCGCCAGCAGGCTGTCCATCAGTGATGGTGATAACCATTACAGGCTTTTTAAGAGCATTCGAGCGGGCAGGTCTAAGGACCAGGGGCTCAATGACCTTAGCCTGGAGATTGGTGCCCAAAGGAGTGAGACCGCGAAAGTTGACTTGTGAAATCAGCTGCGAGACTTCGGGTTCGGTTCTCAGGCCATTGCCCTCAACGTTATTGTTCATGAATCTGACCTCCAATCCATCGTAATCCATGAGGGAAGCAACATAAGCAGTTCTGCTCAGAATAACCTTTAGGTCATCAATTCTCTCTCCATTTTCTTCAAAAGACATGGAACCTGAGTCATCAACAAACATGATAATATCGTACAGGGCCAATCTGACCAAATCGACAGCAATTTCCATAGGAATTGACCATTTGGCAGCGATGGTAGTGATGTGAGGAGCCACGCGCGCAGCAATCTGCTGCAGGGACTGGGGAGGATAGAACGCGCTCAAGTTGTTCTCCTGAACTGCCTTTTGAAGAATAGTCACGAGATTGTTAACATTGACACCACCAGCGGCCGGGGCCGGCTGATTATAACCTGGTTGGCCTTGTTGAGGAGGCTGGCCTTGTTGAGGAGGTTGGCCATATACACCTGAGCTAGGACGTTGTTGGGTCTGACCATACTGAGGCTGGCTATATTGACCTTGCTGCTGGCCAGGCTGGTTGAATGGGTTTGTTTGCTGGCCATACTGCTGCTGGGTCTGACGTTGGCCATATTGTTGCTGGGCCGGAGATTGGGGGTACTGCTGTTGGCCGGGCGGTTGATTGTATTGCTGCTGGCTAGGAGGTCTACCGTATTGCTGTTGACCTGGCTGTTGGCCAGGCTGCTGACCATATTGCTGTTGGCCAGGCTGGCTGAATGGGTTTGTTTGTTGACCGTATTGCTGTTGGGGGTACTGCTGCTGACCATACTGTTGCTGATTGGGAGGTTGGCCGTACTGTTGCTGAGCCAGTGGGGGTTGAGCCGGTTGAGCCGGCTGTGCAGGCTGGCCAGGCTGAGTTCTTCCGTACTGTTGCTGCTGGTTGACCGGAGGTTGGGCGTACTGGACTGCCGGTTGAGGAGGTGGGGCGGACCCCTGAGCGGCTTGAATTTTGCTAGCTAAACCCATTGTTGACTATCAGACTACGCAAGTTGATGAGAATTGAATTGGTTTAGAGTGAGTTGAAGGTTGGTAAAAACAAAAGAAGTGCAAGAAGAAAGAGAAAATGATAAAAGAAATAAAATATAATAATTTCAACGTATTGTAAAAAAACGTAATTATTTTTTCTATACTGACACATGTATTCTTGGTATGGAGACATTACGTATGAGGGTCTTTATTTGGAAAACGTACAGTGGCAAATGTACTCGCCCTAGCCCTGGTTGGTCACCACCTTTATTTGTTTATTGGGACGTACTGATGGTATACCATTCATCTGTACTGACACAATGCTCATCAGGATCTGGGGAGACTGGTAGTACATCTGTATATTTAATTTCAGAAACTGAAATTCAGAAAGCCTGGAACTCTTTGATGACATTATAGACCTTTTAAACAGACAGCCTAGTGAGTCAACTTCAAGTGGATGAGTTAAATCTGAAGTGCATTGAAAGGGACAACCATTCAATTACTTCAAAATGCAAAGGCAGTGGAGTTGATTCCGGCTCATTCTGCCGAACCCTACGCAGGTTTTAATATTATAGACATCAAGTTTATCTAGTAGTGCAGATAGTTGGTTTGGTTAAACCAATGATTTCACTGTAAGAATTAGTACGGCTGAAGCTCAAGCCTGAAGCCCAAGCCTGAAGCTCATCCTACTCAGGAAATCCACGAGTTTTCTGCAATGAAGAATTAAGCCATAGACAAAGAGGAACTGCAAACAAAATTTCAGTTAAGACTGATTCAAATCCAAGAACTGCGGTTTTATTTTTTTAATAATCACAATATACGTTATACTAGATACAAAATCTGGTTATTGACTCAATATCTAAAACCTACGTAACAAAAGAAAACCAGCAAAGTTCATAAGTATATAAAAAACTTAATTCAAACTCAGATATGTCAACAAGAGTTTCAAGCCAAGACAGTCAATTTTTATTAGATAGAAGATCAGTTTATTGTCCTTATATCAAATAGTTACAAATAAATTATATAACGAAATGACATACAAAGAAAACATGAGATTTCAAGGCGTTTGTCTCTATGAGACTATCAAGGTAGCGGTATCAGCGCGCGTTATGAGTTCAGACGTTCGATCAATTTTTATTAGGAATTTCAGCATTCCTCAGCGCCAAACCCCTCTTGTGTAAGGCTACGTAGTGAGAAAATATTGAGATACAACAGCTGGTAAATCGATGACAAATCTTGGTAGGCATTAAATCTCAACAAAGCGCTATGATTAAGAGAATCATTAAAAAAGAAATTAAAAAATTTTTGAAAACTTGATAGTTGGATTAAGGCCCTTATTTTAAAGAGAATATGGAGATGAATGTAGCTTTCCAGCTTGAAAATCAATTAATATAAGTAAATGAGAACTTCAGTCTTGAAATTGACAAATTTCCTCATTACTTCTTGGGGATATCTAAAAGTTTTGTTGTAAGATAGTCTTTCAACAAGCCAAATATTTTATATTTACTATTTTACTGGTTGGTTTTCGTGTTTGTCTTTCGATTTCAAATTGCTTAATCATAAAAAAAAAAATACTCAACCATACGTATGTAAAATAACTTTCCCATAATGTTATTCTATATCTCCTCGAAAGTTTTAGTATGTAAATTTTTTGTAAACTAATATAATTCTTTTTGAAAGCTAATAGATGTATCTCACAATACAAACAGCTTTATCTAGAGCTATCCTTTGAAAGCTCAGCTGTAAAAAGATCTCGAGGTTTGAAATCAAACCTCGAACGGAACTTATATACACCTGAAAAGGCCCTAACCCATCTTTTTTTCATGAACTCTTGATTCAGCATTGTCTCAACAGTCAACTTTTACTGTCACTTCCATCATTATTTCGGCCATTTCCAACTCGTTAGCAACTATGTCAATCGCCGATATCATCGACTCTATCCGAGTCAATATTAGTTCCAATGACCCAGCAGTTGATTTCGAAACTTTTAACACTAAGGTCGACGAAACTAGCGATGAATACATTCAGTCTATCTTTCTCACTCCCTCTACACACTTTTCCAATCAATGGCTGAACAACCTGCAAGAGTACGTGATCTGTCGTTATTGCTAAAAATTTTCTGATATCTAACTCTTTTTTATTACTAGATTACCTTCTGTTGATCCATTGAGTCAGGCCACTGAGCTTTTTACTCTTCCAGATACGCGATCTAACACTGGCGTGCGGTTTAAAAGAGCCGGCCTTGAGGGCAGAGTTGTTGCTTACGAAGAATACTCTATCACCTCTGACGCACTGTCGAAAACAGCAAAAAATTCTTTGTCAATTAATCGAAAGACTTCGTCAAAACTAGATTTCATTCAAGGCCGGGCAGGATTTATGCCCTTCACGCCCGGCGGCGTCGAGCTTCCGGAAACACCAGTTAACAAGCAAGCATTACATCGAGACGACAATGGTTTGTACGATGTCCCTCCAGGGTTTCCTCGTGGCTTTATTGAAGAGGAAACTGCTAAGGAGGTTAATGAGCTCATCTACGACGAGGATGAGGAGCTTAGTGACTCTGAAGACGATCAAAGCCAAGAGCTCACCAACCAGATTCAAAATTTCGCATTTTCCCAAAGTGACGAAAATAGCAAATACAGTTCAAAGGAGCTTGATAACCTTTTGCCAGACGAAATGACTTTTGGAAGGGTTCAAGCTTCCGACGCTGAGGCCCTTCCCAAGGCTAAGGAGTGGGCCCATGTCGTTGATGTCAACAAGGCCATTCCGAACTTTAGTGAACTTGTTCCCAAGCCTGCCAAAGTGTTTCCCTTCGAGCTGGATACTTTCCAAAAGGAAGCTGTGTATCATTTGGAGCAAGGTGACTCGGTTTTTGTAGCTGCTCACACATCTGCTGGTAAAACAGTAGTTGCTGAGTATGCTATTGCTATGGCCACTCGCAACATGACCAAAGCTATTTACACTTCACCCATCAAGGCTCTGAGTAACCAAAAGTTTAGAGACTTTAAGGAGGTATTTGATGATGTTGGCATTCTTACAGGTGATGTTCAGATCAACTCCGAAGCTAACTGTCTGATCATGACAACAGAAATTCTGAGAAGTATGCTTTACAGGGGTGCCGACGTTATTCGTGATGTTGAATTTGTCATTTTCGATGAGGTTCATTATGTTAATAACCAGGATCGTGGTGTTGTTTGGGAAGAAGCCATCATCATGTTGCCTGAGCACGTTAAGCTTATTCTACTTTCTGCCACTGTCCCCAACACCTATGAATTTGCCAACTGGGTTGGCAGAACCAAGCAGAGGGACATCTACGTTATTTCTACGCCCAAGAGACCCGTTCCTTTGGAACACTACTTGTGGGCAGCTGATGCTCCGTACAAAATTGTCGATGAGCACAAAAAGTTTTTGGAGCCTGGCTACGCTCAGGCTAGTAATGCTGTTGCTCCAAAGCCTAATGTAGCCTCCAATGGCCGTGGCGGTGGTCGCGGCGGCTCTGATGCTGGACGTGGCCGTGGTGGTGCTCGTGGCCGTGGTGGCCGGGGAGCTAACCGTGGTGGAGGCAATACACAATCATACGTCCCATCATACAATGGCCGCCAGTCCAATAACAATACTTTTGGAAAGCGTGCATTCTTGAAACTTTGCAGTCACTTGAAAGCTAAAAATTTGTTGCCTGCTGTTATCTTTGTTTTCTCTCAGAAGCTTTGTACCCAATATGCTGTGAGTTTATCCAGTATCGACTACTCCACTGCAAAGGAAAAGTCGGAAATTCACATGTTCATCGATAAAGCAGTTTCTAGATTGAAGAAGGAAGATCGGAATCTTCCTCAGATTCAAATGATTCGCGAGCTGCTTGGTCGTGGTATTGGTATTCATCACGGTGGCCTACTTCCAATTGTTAAGGAGACTATTGAGATTCTATTTGCTAAATCCTTGGTTAAGGTTTTGTTTGCCACAGAGACATTTGCAATGGGACTTAACTTGCCTACAAGGACAGTCATTTTTGGTAGTATCCGGAAGCACGATGGCCATTCTCTCAGAACACTTCTTCCTGGTGAGTATACTCAGATGGCTGGCCGTGCAGGTAGACGTGGTTTAGACCCTACTGGTACTGTTATGATCATGACATCTGAACCCTTCCCTACAGCTAGCTCTCTTAGAGAACTAATTCTAGGTAATCCTACCAAACTCCACAGTCAGTTCCGGCTGACGTACAATATGATTTTAAATTTGTTGAGAATTGAGGCGCTGCGAGTCGAAGAGATGATCAAGCGCTCCTTTTCGGAGAACGCTAACCAAGTTATGCTTCCTGAACATCAAAAGACAGTCAAATTGAACGAACAAGCCCTGAGTCAGCTGAAGAGACCCCCTTGTATGATTTGTGATGTTGACATGGATAAGGTATTGCCATTAATTGTGAGAGAGCGTGAACTCCACTCCAGCATCATGGATGATATCAGCCGAACCACAATTGGCCGGTCCATGTTTACGCCTGGTCGGGTTGTTGTTTTCAAGGACGAGAGGAATACACGCGCTATGGGAATTGTGACCAAGTTTGATGACCGCAAGCGTCTTAATCTTTTGACTTTTACCAAGCTCACCGCAAAGCCCGATAAGAAGGGTGATATCCCCTTTTACACTGGAATTGAAGGATTTGGAAAAAAGCACCTTTCCAACTATTTTTCTATTAATTTGCCATTTGGTGTTTCTATTGTCCCAGTAAGCTCCGTTGAGGTTATCAGCACCGTGAGACTGAATATGGATATCCCTTCGCTTATTAGAGGACACCCTGAGGAAGTTAAAAAGAGTGTCAATTACTTGAAGGGTGTTCTTAATCATCAGAGTGAGCTTAAGGAGCTTTTTATCAGAGGCATTAGATCGCCAGCAATTCTGAGCAAAATCCATGAGCGTGACCGCTTGATGTTGGAGATTAAACATGCCAAGTGTATACAATGCCCAACATTCGTGGACAGTTTCTTGCTTGACTACAAGGTTTTCACCATCAAGCAGCAAATTGAGAATCTGCAGCAGCTCATGTCGAGCGAGAACATGGATCTTCTGCCTGACTATGAACAGAGAATCGAGGTGCTCAAGGAGCTCAACTACATTGACGAGGAACAAAACGTCCAACTCAAGGGTCGTGTGGCATGTGAGATCAATACTGGCTTTGAACTCATTATTACGGAACTTGTGCTTGACAACTTTTTGGCCTCGTATGAGCCCGAAGAAATTGTGGCGCTACTCTCGGTCTTCCTTTTCCCAGGCAACACCAAGGTCGAGCCAACTACGATCACGCCACAGCTTGACGTGGGCAAGGCTAAGATTGTTGAGGTTGTTACTAAGGTCCTTGACGTTTTTGAAAAACATAAGGTACTTGTGACTCAAGAAGAAGTCGAATTCCTAGAAAAGAATCGATTTGGTCTCATGGAGGTGATTTATGAATGGGGTCGTGGCATGAATTTTAGCGAGATTATGGAGCTAACAGACGTGGCTGAGGGCACGATTGTACGTGTCATCAGTCGTATGGATGAAGTGTGTCGCCAGGTCATGGCTGCAGCACGCATCATTGGCGACTCAACCTTGTACGACAAGATGGAGGCGGCGCAAGAAAAGATTAAAAGAGATATTGTCTTTTGTGCCAGTTTGTACTTGTAGAGGAGTATACCCAGTAGTATAGATCAAGAAGAAATAAATAACGAGACAAAATATGTTTGCAATATACAAAACAAAACAAAAAGAAAGAAAAAAATCCACACTAGCTTAACAAAAAATAGCAAATAAATATAATTTATAAATGGAAATGTCACAAGTCCTTGATCATGAGAGGCTCATTTCATCAATCGGCGACCAATATTGCCAAAGCACAAAGCGCAACAAAAGTAGAGACAAAGGGCAATAGGCAGTACAGCACCATTGCTATCCGCAGAATCAGTAGCGGACGAAATGGTCTTCATGCTTGTGATAACGCCGCCAGCAGCAGCAACAATCCCGGCAACAAGGCCCGTCCAGGTGCCGTCGAGCAAGAACCACAACACTGGCGACACCAGTGCCCAGAGCCAGGCAACCTGCGCCAACGAACTTACCGGCACCTTACGAACGCCGAGGCCCAGCCCCAGAAAAGCAGCAAAAGTGCGAATGGCACTATTCCAGCCACTACTACTAGTAATACTGCCGGTGGTGTTGGTATGCGCAAAGGAGGAGTAAAAAACCGTCTTGCTGGGCAGAAAAAAGCCCTGCTCAAGCCATGCGGGCCGGATGCGATCAAGGTAGGGCATAAGGGTGCCTACAATAAGGCAAACAATGCCCCAAGCCCACCACGCTAGCATTTGTGGCTGTTGTGGAGAAGCGGCTGCACTAGTACTAGGATAGCAGCTCTGGGCAAAAAACCGGTTGGCAAGCTCACCATAAACAACGCCAAATCCAAAAAGCTGAAGCTGCGGCCACGCGTCGATGAGCTGCTGCGGCCGATGACGACCGGGTATTGTTGCTGAAGCAGATCCGCCAATGGCTGCTGCTACCGCTGCCATTTCCGGCGCTGGTAATGCTTGCGACGAGGTCAGGGTATCGTGCGCAGCCGCAGCGACAACAATGCGAGGTGTTGTGAGCGAGCGATTAATATCATTAAGAAAATCCTTATCATTGTCAATTGTGCGGCGGCGGCGCGACGCCGACGTTGGTGGGGTGTGCGCCTTGTACGTGTAGTGGTAAGAATCCGTGTCGCCAGCAAGATCGGAGAGCGATGCCTGCGAGCCAAAGACACCCGCCAGCGTAGACTTCATCAATAGACTGTTGTTGTTATCATAGGGACTACTAGAGCGACTGTCGCTTGTGTTGGAGGCGTTGGCGGTAACAAAGTTGCTAGAGTGGCGCGGTTGCTGCTTCGGCGGCCGGTAGGAAAACTTTGGAACAGAAAGAGTTGACATAAACAAGCGTATTTATAGAGATCAGACGTATAGGTTAGAAGTAAAAGCCATGCAAAAGCTACGATTTTACAAAGCAAAGGGGTCTGATGAAAGTTGATTAAAGAAAATAAAAAATGAGAGCATGGTGAGGATGTGCCTTTATATATATAATGTACTGTATACAAACTATATAAATATAGATCCAAACATCTTTAGCAAAGGCAAATTAATGTTTGCATGAAAAGGTTAGTGGGGTGTTTGCAGTTTAAAAAAACATTCACTAACAAAGCACCACAGAACAAACTAAATAAACGAAATACGAGCTGCGCTTGAAGAAGAAGCAGAAGAAGCAGAAAAAGCAGAAGAAGCAGAAGAAGCAGAAGAAGAATAAGAAGAAATAGGAACGTGTTCTAGTATAAAAACTTGGGTGTGGATGTGTTTTTGACACGTCCAACTGTTGCTTTTGTTTGATTGCTTTATTTTTGTGACTACAATTAAATTGGACAGTAAGACGTTGAAACAGTATTGATACCATTAAGACGCCACCTGGATCAAACCAACCATTGAAATTAAAAACAAAAGGAAAATAAAACCAGTGCACAAAACCTTCTTTCATTGTGAGGAGAAGGGGCTGCCTTTTTTGTTTCTTTGGATCAACTGAGCTCTCGTTTAAACTTCCTTTTGTGCCAGCCGCACTGGCTATCTCCGCATCATCATTGAGACCACTATGGGGTCATGGCTGTTTTCTGTATATATGCATGTTGTTTTCTTTATGGGTGATCTATACCATTGTACTGCGAATAGTTCTCTTGGAACCAAAAACAGAGTAAGAACAAAGAGCACATTAAATTTTTTTTCATAAAACAATAATATTTTCAACTAAATACATGGAATACGTAAAAAAGGACCAAAAACAATAATAATAATAATAATAATAATAATAATAATAATAATAATAATAATAATAATAATAATAATAAACAGCATGGGGTGCCAAAAAATATTGCAGCTAGTACTCAGCAAGTCTAAGTTTACGACCAATCTCACGGCGGCTAGCATTGACGTTAAAGGGCGGCTCTGGCGAGGCAGCGCGGGTGCGGACTTCTTGGTAATCGCTGATATCAAAGTAGCCATAGCCACCCAAAAGATAACTGATCTCCTCGTCGGCAGTGTGTGCCAGCGTGCGCGGCGTGTGCGAGGCACCCACGGTGCGGCCGATGACGGGGTGCTGGTGAACCGGTGCTGGGGCCGCCAGCTTGGGCAGGCGCTCGTGTGATCTTGCGCGTGTACCATACACAGGTGCCGCCTTCTTAACCGTAGACTGGCGCCACAGCGAGCGGATCTCCATAAAGTAAGAATGGAGCGTGTCAAGCAATCTCTTAGTCTGCCTATGCTTGGATGAGGCACAGATGGTGATTGTATCTTCCTTAATAATGTATCCAAGACCGTAACCCTCGGGCGATGTGGGGCCAAAACCAAACAGCTTCAACGCAGGGTTACCACAGTTACTGGTAGACATGATAGTATTGTTGAGCTTGTCCCAACCAGGGTCAGCAAAGATTGAGGGAATATCCTTGGTAAAGAGCTTGGAGCTACTGGCCTGGCCATTGCCAATGGTGTCACTGTTGGATGAGGTCTGGCTCGTGTTCTCATTGTCTTCCTCATCAAGGTAACGCTTCCAAATGCAAAACAAACCGTAGAGATGACGATCTTGGCCAAGACCAGCAGAACAGTTGCGGGTCGTCATGGAGTGCTTATCACACGCCTTGCGCAGAAATTCAATCTTTTGGGCTGCGGGTGCGTCCTCACAGAACTTGCGCACAAAGGCAGCCGATGCATCAGACACCGTGCGAATGGCTTCTGTACGACCGTGCAGGAAGCGCTTGGTCATAGCAGGCTCATATGTGCACTCGACCTTACCGTAAAGAGCATAGTAGGCAGCCTGGAACGCCATCTGAACAAAGGCGTCGGGGGAAAAGCCCATGTTCTTAATCTCCTTCATACCGTAGTGTTGGAACTCAAGGGCCTGGAAGTCATTCTGCTCAATGAGGTCAGCCAAACCAGTTTCAGCGAATCTCAAGGGCAGAGTGAGCTCGGGTACCATTGACCACTCGAGCTTGTGGGGCGTAGTGGTGACATCACCAAACGAGTTGGGGTCACGCTTGGAGGGATCAGGAGAGGTAGATGCCCATAGAGAGGGGGACTGGCCATTGATACTTTTAGCGAACCGCAGAATCGTGTCGGTGTAGATATCTGACACATATCTCAGGACAGTGTGACCATCAACACCAGTGTGCTCAAAGTTGATACCAGCCTTAGCATTTTCAGTGACAATGATCTGAAGCTTGTCGTACCAACGGTTAGTACAGGTACCAACCTGGACACCCTTCTCAATGACAGAGAGACCACACAGCATGTTGCGGGCGAGATCAGAGAGACTTTCGGGGGCAGCGTGATCAAGACAGACAACAAACAAAGCTGAGTCGATGATCTTGATGCAATCATTGTTGGTAGTGTCTTCGTCCCGAGTCATGTTGTCACGAATGCTAGCCCAGATACGTCTGTTTTCGGTGGTCATGACGCCAACGGCACCCTTGGCGGCCTCAGTGATAGGAGTCTGGCGGGCATCATCAATGATAGACTGGAAGTTGACGGCCATATCGGGCTCAGTCATAATAAGATCGTTGTTATCGTCGAGCACATCGAACCAATAAAATTGGGAGTGGCAGGCAACAACAATATGTCTAGAGGTGGTGTCTGATTGCATGACACAGCCAGAGCTGGTGGGGATACGGGAGCTACCAAAAAGACGCGAGTACTGGTACATACAGAGGTTTTTGCCGCGGATAGCATCAGGAGGCAGCTCTTCGCGTCTCAGCGCTCGGATAAAGCGGAGCGACGAGGTAGTAAGAGTGGCAGCACGCTGAACTTGGTTGGTATGGTAAGGCGTCGAGTCATCCTCAAGCAGGAAAAAGGGATTTAAGTTGAGAACCACGGGTGAGTCGTAGTTGAGGTATGAGTCGTACCAGAATTGCTCAATGAAACTTGATCTGGTGGAAGCGTACTTTTTTAGCTCCTCTTGCAAAAGAGGGCCCGAAGTTTCAAGAAAGATCTTGGCGGCTTCTTCTGTGTTTTGGTGTTCTCTAGGGGTTTGGAGGGGCTTAAGAACCTCAAGGTAATTCTTGATGGTGTCTTCAAGAGGTGGGATAGGCAGCTTCTGGAGCTGGTCCTGCTGGGCAAAGGTGATTCCAGTCATGGTGAATGCGTATGAGAGTAGATCTAGTGAGAGAATTGAATAAAGAATGAAATATTTAGAAAGAACAAGAAAAAAAAAAGAAAAAAAGATGGTGGAAATTGCAATTTTTATATATAAAAAAATCAAACAAAATAATAATTAAATCTGGGGTAGGTTATCTACTGATCGGGCCCAAGGAATTCGGACCAGAGGATTTTTCCATTTCGTCGAAGTTGGAAATAAGCATGATAACAACTAGTAATAATTTTAAACAGTATCAAACATATACATGTGTTAATCCTCATATTAAAGTCTCAAAAAAGGGTTTTTTGGCAACGAAAAAATCAACCCTTTGGCGGCAACGGCAAGGATAAGGTTCATAATTTGTCATCAGTCCAGCGGGTATTATACACTTATTACGTAGTTTTGTTTAGGCCGCTGACGTAACCAAAACCATGGTTTTTAGCCTCGTTTGGACTTCCACGGATGACCGGGAACTGTCAAAGGCCCAAAAGCAAAAAAAAAAACGACGGAAAAAAACAACGAAAAAAAAAAAATGAATAAAATGAAATGAAAATGAAATAGAAATGAAAATGAAGAAAAGCACGAATGGAACTGTAAATCCCGAAAGCGCTGGTCGTCAATAAAGGTCTCAAAATGGCACTAGAAGGGCGGCTTTTGTAAACAGCTTATTGCCCACAGAAGACGCTTATCGTGACAAAAATAGGCAATAGTATTCACCTTAGCAAGACAAGCTCAAGTCAATTAATCAAGTGCTAGAGGTGTGCGTCTTTTTTTTTTTACATTCAGCTTACAGGCTTTGAATTTATCACAAAAGTAAATCTATTGCAGCCATTTGAAACTAGCCGTAGAGGCAATGACGCTTAAACCGTTTAATCAACGGGTAATGGGAAGAGGGGTTGACGAGTTGGCTCTCGCTGCTATTGCTGTTTCTGTTGATGTTATTATCCTCCTGAGAATCTTTCTCGCAAGACATGACAGAGGATATTAAAGGCTATTCCTGGGGCTGATTTATAAGCCATTAGGAGATACTCAGTAGACCGTCATCTGGAGAAAGAAGATGGCATTGTCTTGACCCCAGGATATCAAAATATTAAGTTTTACTCAAACATTAATATATAAAGTAACTACCAGCTCTCATTGCTCACATGGTTCGAGGCTTCTGACCAGCTAAGGACAGCTGGAGACAAAAAGAATATAGCATGCCGAGAAAAGCAATGCCCTAATGGAGTGAATTCTTTGTTTTTTTTCTGTATCTTGAAAAGTCAGAGACCATCAAGGCAGCCCTGCTTTAAACAGTATTCCACAAACTCATTTGGTTTAACTCCAGCTCAGGACTTTTCTAGTTTGATATCTGGGATTCAAAAAACTACAGGCATGACAATAGCAGCCAGGATGGGTAGTCTCAGTGGTCTTTAAAACGACTAGAATAATCAGAACGAGAGGAGGGTAAACCCCCATTCGTCCAGACATTGATAAATATTGAGACAGAGAAAAAATCAAAAAATCAAATCAAAATCCATATCACGCAGCTGTAATCAGATTTTCTATCTATCTATCTATCAAGCAGTCGACTATCAAGGTCTTCCAAAAGCCACTGCAAGTCCTGCTAGGTGACACGAGGGCAATAGCAACAAATTCAGCTCTTCCCCAAAGTCAGAAACGTTCTAAACCAAAATCGTTTATGATGATAAACATTGGGTTTTTTCCGCAAACTTGCCTTTTGGTTATTTATCCATGGGCCGCAACCTCTTTAAGCAAATCCGGAGCGCCTGAATGGTCGATTTTTATCCGGACATCAGCCAAACCCCAGACTTAAGAACAGCAAGCGCACTGCCAAAAAAAAAAAAAAAAAAAAAAAAAAAGACACCTTATCAACAAATCGTAATCCCTTTAAGTCAATAGTACAATTTTAGCAAACATTTTGAGATGATTAAGAAAATCCACGACTGTTGAAAATCTCTTATTTAAAACCTGCGTTGATGCTGCTTTTTTTTTTTGTTTGCATTGAATATTTAAGCTTACATAAACAAATAAAAATTAAACGCCAAGTCCTAAGTCTTTAATATCCGTCTTTTCATTTTTTGGCTTCTGCAACAGGAACTCTGACGTTCGCGCACTGTGCCTTGTTACGCCACCTTGGATCTATTGTGATGATTCTAATGCCAATATGGCAAATTCTCACTCAGATCGTTAAATATGTGATGTTCTGGCTTGGGGTTTTGTGATCTTCAGACTCAATTTTGGTTTGCAGAAAGTCTTGGGCTATTTTTGGCGCCCGCTTGGACCGTTATCGCTTAATGGCTCAACCAAATCACTACCTGACTCTTTTCATACGAAAGTCTTGCGGGTGATCGGCGGTCTGCTTTATGAATTGAAACCCATTGGATATGGGCTGATCAACTCTAGCTTGAAATATTCAAGCTTTTTATCAGTTAGACTTTTAGCAGTGGTATGTTTTAGCCAATACTCCGCAAATTTTATTTTATTCATACATGATGAGTTAGAAAAACCCGATAGTCTTTAAGACATTCCTGTGGTCAGAGACCTTCATATTTTTGATATGATTAGGTGAATTCAACTTATTTCTGTTTTGTTCTAGATTTATTGCTAACTTCATATATGTAGGCTGTACTGGAGTGCTTAAGACCTTCAGCCAAAAACTGATGTTTCCCTTAATTCTTTCAGACATGTCATTTAATTCAAATAGAGGTGCAAATTCCAAGAAGGAATTGTGCTTTTCAGTTCATATTTCATAAGGTGAGTATTTATTTGCTTTTTTCGGCCCATAGATCAACTACAGAGTAATGCATGATGTTTTACTACATATATGCTACTTCAGACGGTGGAAACACCTATGAGACAATCAACACAGTATTGTTATCACTACTGAGTCGTTCTTAAACTCCAAATTCACTTATTTATGAAAGCTTATTGATAATGTATCTTTTCAGTAAATAGCTCAATGCTTATGGTACCATAATATGCCCAGAACTCCGCCCTCTGCAAAATCTCATGGGACAAGCGAAATATTATGCTTTGTAATGTGGAAAAACTAAGAACTGTACATGGGACTGGAATTATATATCGAGAGTATGAGAATCTGGCAACCTAACTAGAATTTGGTCAATAACCGAATTCTAATGGACTGTGCCCTCTGCGAGTCTGTGCATGAGAACCTTGGGGAAATTTAAGCAACCTAACTCCAGTAGTCTTCTTTACATATGAAGAGCATTGAAGTAGTATGTAAGTTTCTTACGGTGACGTTTATGGTGGAGTTTGCAGCACAATCTGTCAAACATATCTATTTGCTCTAAACTGGAACCCAAACTGCAATGGTGATCTTGGAGGATTCTCTTTACATAAGCACCGAGTTTGGAAAGAGTTTTGCGATATGTTGAAACTCCTAATACTAGTTAGGTACAATTATTGACTTTTTTTGTCGAGATAAATGTTTTAAAATTATGTATTTTTCTGTTCAATTTTTGTATCATTCTTTATCTTGATATATTTCATACCTAGCCTTTAGATACTGGATCCATAAACTAGAGGGTTGTTTTCATTACTATCTTAACCATTATTCACAAGCCAGCAATGAGGCAGTCAGTTGTCTCGTGGGCGACATTATCACCAGCATCGCACAGCCTGGTGTGACCATGGATTCCAACCCCCCGTAAGGATAAGCACAAAGCTTTTTTAATTCCTGCCTTAAAAAAGATACCGGCAGTTTTTAAGTCTAGAACGGGATTTATTGCGGGGACTACGTCTTTCAGTAGATGGGCTCAATTTCATTTTCAAGAACACTCATGTGTTTCAGCTTGTGAACTTCAAATGAGATGTTAGTTAAAATGTAGCATCCGGTGTTTTAAGTTAAACCTTTAAGGCTGCTTTTCCACCGAACCACTGGATGGACTTGATCGCACAGAAACTTTTTGGAATATTTTAGGACAGCAAGCCTCCCTGAAAAGCCAAGACTATGCATAACACAACATCTAAACCCAAAATTGATCAATACTTGTGTTTAAGTATTTTACACTTGGCTATTGTTAATCTAAACTGAAGCGTATTGGAATTATAAACATATCAACTATTTGGTGTTATAGCGCTTGTATTTATTTTGCTCATAAGCTAAAATAATCACAGAAGATACACTGGTATAATGCATCTGAAAGCTCGGGATTATTTACTAACTTTTAAGTTTTTGGATTTGGTTAAATTAACAATATTGTCTGTATTAATCTTTTTCTTTGCTACCTTTTTCTGTTTTTGATATTCTTAATTTTTTCTATTCGATTACTTTCTGTTGGTTATTAGACGTTCTTGTTCAACCCACTGCAGTTTTTAATCTACGGTTAAATGCTGTAACCCATTGATTTTAAAGGG
Source organism: Geotrichum candidum (assembly GCA_013365045.1). Classification (NCBI taxonomy): domain Eukaryota; kingdom Fungi; phylum Ascomycota; class Dipodascomycetes; order Dipodascales; family Dipodascaceae; genus Geotrichum; species Geotrichum candidum. Next base: position 7,217 of record QQZM01000046.1, on the reverse strand, counting down.
GCTTTTGTTAACTAGGTTGTAACCCAGGTAAATAATATTGACTAACTGTAACGAGGGGCCTTTATACTTACAATAATAGAATATAATTTGAATAATGTGATTGGATATAATTAAGTAGAAAGAAGACTAACGGGAACAACGCTTAGACAATATCGAGTATCATAAGTTAGTTGCAGGAGTTAATCCTATATGGGGTTCTTAATCATATATCAGAATTGCTTGATTGTTGAATCCCCGGAAGATCTTCTTTATTTATAAACATGTTTGGGACACCGAGCTCTTTCCATCAAAACCAACGTAACATTTAGACTCGCCGTCTAATTGTTTCAACTCTCCTTACTTAGCTGGTGTGGGGTTGCAGCCACAATTCCTAGATAGGTTTGGTAAGGGATAACCAATGTGGAAAACTGTCTTCCGACACTGGAGGTTCTCTAATAAATATTAAGGTCTATTGTCTCAGGGTTACATCCTTAGACCAAGGTGGTATGTAGGAAGCTTGTGCACTCAACTTCTACTACTGAAGGGCTCACCATTCAACCTTCACACATAATAATAACAATAAACAATATTAGCCAATGGTAACTGGGCTCGTCAGTCCAGCTCCGTTACACTAACAATACTGGTTTCTGCTAGAGTAGTATCCTCTTGATTGAAATACTACTGTTATGTTATAAAAGTTGTTTTTATTGTTGCTTACTTGTCTAAAGGTACTGAACGATATGGATATACTTACTGTCCACCTATTCCTAGCACCAAGCCAAGTGACAGAAAGAGATCTCAGTTGCTAAATGTCTTCCTCATATCGCTCCGTGATAAGTTTTATACTCTGTCTGTATCGATTGTTGGTAGCTACTTAGCTTAAGGAGTCCTCTCCTGCGTCGACCATACGTTGAATCACTCTCCCAGACCAAAGCCACCCAGTGAATTCCCAGTTTTTTATAGTTCTGTTAGTTTATATGTTGCCTTTCGTCGTTTGCGCCGGGATGTGGCCAGCTCAGTCGTTCTCAACCCCTAGTCGTCGCATCAATTTTGTTGCTTCCGATTAAAACGCTACTGAGGGATTTTCGTGGCAAAAGTGACTGCCTGGGGTGGTTATGGTAATCACTGGGGTGGGTTCTTCTTTTGTCTTACCTATTGCGTTGAGGCTACCAATTCCCCCAAATGTTTCTTTCGGTAAAACCTTGGAGCCAGCTTTGAATAAAATTGAAATATTATGTGCCTAACTCATCCAGTTTTATTGTGAGTACTTTTTTTACTTTCTGGGGTGAGAGATAGAAAATAAACAATCAAGAGCTTGCTGATATCAAGCAGGTTATTAGCAAGATAGTAATTATGAAGATTCTTAATAATGATGAGCCCAAGCAAAGATGGTTGGATGCCTTCAGAGAGCACTGCAAAAACTTAATAGAAGTCGTGGTACAGGGCTGGTTGAACCATCTGACTGGGTTGACAGGATACAACATCTGGAGGGCAAAACAGGCTGCGGCCCATAGGGAAGGAGTCACAACTAATCCAAGGCTTTGGAGTGGCTCTGGAAGCTAAACTAGAGGAATTGAGAAGCGATATAAAGTTCTTTGGGATGATCTGTTGTCTAATACAGAGCAGACTAAATGCAGAAACCTAAATGCTGTGGATGAAGCGAATTGTTCTTAAATTTTGGAGGGGAGATACAATAGCACTAAAGGAGCTTAGCAATAACAGCTAGAAAGAGCCGAAATCATACAGACCAATCACACTGCTAAATGTGCTCTCAGAGGTATTGAACAATATGGTTCAGAGAATACTTGTCTATCTGACTTGTTACAAATTGCCAAAGCGACAGCTTGGTGTCAGAGCCAAGTACTATGAACAGATGCTGTGTTTAAAATATTTGACTACGTGAATGATGATTTATTTACAATTAACACTACGATGATGTTGGATATCAAGGCTGCATTTAATAACGTAAACAGAAAGAAGCTGAAATGAGTGATGAGGAAAATGGGCTTTCCAAAGATCACGGTAAGGTGGACCATTGAGTTCACAAAGTAGAGATTGACAAGCTTAGTGTTGAACAGGTATGAGACGGAAAAATGCTAGTATCCACTGGCGTACCTCAAGGCTCCCCGATATCCCCAGTGTTGTTCCTTATCTACACAACCGCTTTATAACATGGTGGAAGCTAAAGAATTCTAGCCAGCTCTTTAGAGGATTAAAGAATGTAAGCGAATAAGCAAAATCTACATAGAGGTCGATCTAGGTGACAAACTAAGATTCATCTAAGTTAACAAGAAAAGACATTTCCCAAATTTTGACGACATCTCTCTGTTGCTTTTCAGCAAGCAGAAAAAGAAAGCACCCGACAAATTGAAACGTCTAGTAATTATTATTGACAGGAGGATTGAATTTAAAGTCCTTATCAGGAAGGCAATCAAAAAAGCTGAACATGTATTTAAAGCAGTAATAATGCTGAGCGGCACAATCCTTGGCATCAGGAGTTCAACTCCCAGGCTGGCATATTTGGTGTGCGTTGAGATGGTCATGAAATACGGATGTAAAACCTGGATTGATAGTAATTTAAGTCGGATTTTTAAGAAACTGGTGTCCATTCAGTATGAGGCTCTCATAAGAGTTGCTGAGGCCTACAATGATCCTGCCAGTCACTTGTTAAAGAAAGATGCTGCGACTCCGTCGTTGGGGATTTGATTGAAACATATTCTCAAGTTAAAACTAATAAATTTTTGCCTAGTGTTGACCATGGAAATTCCGTTTCTGAGAGATTGAAAAAGACAAATAAAAATGAAAAAAAATGGAAAATAAAAAATAAAAAAAATAAATAGAAAAGAAAATAGAAAAAAGCCAAAGTTCGACGTCATACTAATTAACTACTAAGTAGGCATACATCAAGATGATAATCTGACAAGCCTGTCAACACTGGTCAAGTCTCACCCGTGGACCGAGGGCAACCCTGATGGAGATAATAAGGAGGCTGTAGAATACTGGAAGACACTAAGAGCCATTCCATGGGAAAATCAAATAGTTCCACAGAGCAAATGACAAGATAGATACCAAATGTTTATGGCAAATGGAGCCGCGAGGTGGTACAAAGAAATACCCAAGGAAGATGTCGAAAGCCCAACTACCAAGAAAATAGTCACTACCGAAGCGTTCAATAATTATCCCTAAAAATACTGGGCCGGATAACACAAATCAGAACTGGCAAAAAAGTTACTGATGGATACCTCTAGAAAAGCAAGATCACAAAAACTATTACAACTGCAAGTACAGCGAGTTTGAGATTATACAACGTATTACCAAGCACTGCAAGAGAATAGCATTGAAAAGAAAGCCATTCTTTGGGATGTCGCCAGATTTATGCTTAACCCAGCTGTTGAATATATTAAAGGGGCTCTAGGAAATAAAGGAGAGCTTGTTGGGAAAATGGACACGGTCATGAAGGGTAATAAAACTCCTGTAGAATATAAGTCAAGGGCCACAAGCTCTGATTCCGAACATAACATAGCCTATGATCGTGGCAAGCTGTATCTACAATAGTCTCAGTTTTGGTGAAGGATCATAGGTAGTGCAATATAAGATGGCACGCAAACGACTGAGACCCTACAATATGAGAATAAAAAAGACAAATATCCACTGGGAATTTTACTAGAGACGGCAAGGCTGAAAAAATTTAAAGCTAGCAAAATAAGTGTGGATTTGATTAAAGTTTGAGTATCTGTTTTGTATCTGGTTATGTAAAACCAATAAATAACCAATAAGAAAAGAAAAAAGAAAAATATTGAAGCCAACAAAATTAGTTGGGACGTTACTAAAGCTCGAGTATTTGATTTGCGTTTGTTTGAGGCTAATACATTACAAATAAGGAAACAACATATAATTACTTATCTATATTGCAAATTTGACTCAGACTTGGAGCAAAAACCATAAAACCAGTGTACTACACTCTATCTGGCTGCAAAAATCATTCACATTTCTTCTTGTACGTACTTTAAAAACTAAAAAAATTCTATTTGTTTTATGTTTCGATTTTATAGCATGGCAGGTAATATAAAATAAAAATTAAAAAAAAAAGTCTTGTAAAATGTCCTGGTTTTAGGTGTTTTTTTTAATTTTTATTTAAGCAACCTTCGAGAATTTCACCGCTTGTCAGTGTTAAGTATCCTAAGTTTATTACAGCACATGACTTTAGCCAGAGGAATTGGCACCATAATGTTTTGAATACTGGCAGTATATATCAAACATTTTATTTTCTTCAGTGTTGTCAAGTCAAACTGTTGTGAGAAAAAAACCGCTTTTGTAGTTTCCCACAAGAAGCCTTGTATTGGGAAATTAAGGGGCTTAGGATTGCTAAACTAGATAGCGTACATTGTCATTTATCTTTACCCTAAGCACTGCCCCAATACCTTGTTTCATAAAAGATTCTAGGCTCTTAAATTTTTAATTTTTTTCTGTTTGTTTGGTTACTTATTTTCTTACATTGCAATAAACACTCCCAAAAAGCTTGATTTTTGGACGGCTGCGATTTTCCAACTAAAGGTTAAAACAACTGTTTACAGAAAGCAAAAACATGAAAATGCTTTACTAAAAGCTTTGCCTTTCAAAGACTTTGTAATAACATTCTTTTCATTGCAATATTTTGCTAGTGAATTTATTAGCCCATGTGTAAGAACATTTGCTGTTCATCCAGCTATATGGCCTTGCTGAGATGCTACTATAAGTCAATTATCAGTTGTTAGCAATGTTCTAAAATGGCTGAACAATGGATCCTTAGTTGCTAAGCCACATAAATTTTTTGAATTCAAGCATTTAGCATTTGTTACTGTGTTTGGTTGTAGTAAATATATACATACTACTATGTGTCAAATTACTTTTTGTTGGCCATGTTCTGAAATAACCTAATGGTGAACCCTCAGTTATTAAATCGCTTAGCCGTTTAAATCAAAGTGATGGATATGTTTTTCTGCATTTTTGGGATGAAATATATATATATCAACCCTTAGAACAGTTATTTTCATTTTTTTTCTGAACGCTTTCTATTCTACATTCAAAAAATAAATAATGAATTCCAAGAATACTACTCACGCTAAAATTTCTTTGAATACTTCTGATAGCTCTTATAAGCTATATCAGTACGATCCATTATTTCCTGCTGCAATGACGGCAATAATCTTATTTGCTATTGTCACTTTTTATCATGTGTGGCTAATCAAACGGCATCGCTCTTGGTACTTTATTCCATTTACTATTGGCGGTTTTTGTAAGTGAATCCGTTTATACTATTTTTCACATCCTAACAAGTTATCATATAGTCGAGATTATAGGTTACAGTGGGCGAGCTTGGTCTCATTCTGACCCTACAAAAATTGGAGGTTATGTTATGCAATCCACGCTAATTCTTATTGCACCTGCTCTTTTTGCTGCTTCAATATATATGATTTTGGGACGTCTCATTCGAGTTCTTGGTGCCGAGTCATTATCTATCATCCCTGTTTACTGGATGACAAAAATATTTGTTCTTGGGGATATTGTCTCTTTCTTTATGCAGGCCGGTGGAGGTGGCCTTCAAGCCTCTGGCAACCACGATATTGGTCAAAAGGTCATCATTGGGGGTCTTTTTGTGCAAATTGTCATGTTTAGCATATTTTTAGTGACCGCTCTCGTTTTTCACTACAAGGCTTCGAAACAGTCTAGTGTTCTCATGTTCTCTTCGATTATTTGTTGGAAACATTATTTACACGTTCTTTACATCACCAGCATTCTCATTTTAGTTCGAAGTGTTTTCCGTCTTGTGGAATATTTACAGGGCCATGACGGGTATTTGGCTTCTCACGAAATCTTTCTTTACATGCTTGACGCCTTATTAATGTTTTTGGTGATGGTAATATTTGCTATATGGTACATTGGTGACCTTAAACGAGAAACGGTAGGATTGCAGGCTCTGGTGAGTATTTTTACAAATGATGATAACTGTATATAGCCTCAACTAACTAGTCTTATAGGATGAAGAAACAAGCCATCCAATGGTGGATTGGCGACAATCAAAAACACAAACTTCCAATTTAACGGAGCGGGATTTATAATTCCAGATGCCAACGGCATCTAATATATCTCCTGGTCGTATTCTAATGATTTTTTATCATAGTCAATACTATCACCGTATGACGGATAAAACATGAACAAAAAAATGGGTTGAAAATCATAATAAATTTTTTGTTGTAGAGAACTATTCATGTATCAAACCTAAACCCAAAGGCCCAAATAGAAACTTTCCAAATTATTTCCAAAAGTTTGTAAACGATAGTATTTTCATTTTTAATTTTGAGTCATGTCACAACTCCAAGTAGCAAGTACATAATTTTTGCTTTATTCGCTATCTTTTTTCTTATTGGTTATTTACTAGCCTTACAAAAACAAATATAAATACTCAAGCTTTAATCAAATCCAAGCTTATTTTACAGGTGTCGATCATTTCTTTCAGCCTTGTTGGATCCCCTACCTCAGCTCCCGTGTTTAAACTTGAGGCAAGCTTAAGTATCTGTTTCAGGACACGAAGTGTCCCACATTGATTATATAAGAACTGTGAACCCGTCGGTGCTTGGTATGGAATTTCCGTGAGACAAAGAGACCAAAAACTGTGAAGCTGAAGCAGTCCATAAAGCGTATTGGATGCCCTAGAAAGGAGACAAAAGGATGATAAAAGTCTGCTTAACGGGTGGATCAGAAATTATAAGTTTTTTTGTCAAGTCTAAAGGTGTGAAATGGTACAAACAGTTCACAGAAAAGGACCCCAGCCTAGCGGTCAATATTAGGAAACTAGTCACAGCTAAAATCATAAAAAACAACCTCCGAAAAATACTAAGCCGGACCTCTACAACTGTAAATATGGTAAATTTGAGATCATACAACACATCATAAAGCACTGCCAAAGAACAGAAAGCAAAAGGAAATTCTACTCAAAATATTATTCAATTTAAAACTTACTAAGCTGTATAATATGCAGGATGGACTTTAAGTAATCGAGAAATTCTTGCAGCTAAAATAAAACCTGGTTGTGTAAACTACAACACGATTGCAAACAATACCCAACGAGTATAACTAAAGTTCAAGGGCCACAACCCTCAAGCCAAAAATACACAGCAGACAATCAATATGACTAGTCTTTTCCCCAAGATGATTTCTTATGTCTGTGAAAATTGATCTGAGGTGGAGAAACATAAAGT
>QQZM01000045.1:158925-191689 GCA_013365045.1 Geotrichum candidum | reverse complement strand
GCGCGCTGACACCGCTACTTTGCCAGTCTCATAGAGACAAATGTTTTTGAAATGTCATGTCTTCTTTGTATGTCATTTTGTTTTGTAATTTTGTATGGAACTATTTGATGTAAGGACAATAAGCTGATTTTCTATCTATCTGAAGTATTGCAAGAAAAGTGGAAGCACCAATACAGTACAAGCTAATAAGGTAGAAACTAATGGTATTAAAGTATAGTACTCGGTCCCCAATTGAGCTTGAAGGTTCCCAAGTTAATCACCAAGCAAACTTTTTGAAAAGATTCGTACCAAATCTTGAGCATTACTACCTAGCTTGTTACGAGTCATGGCTCAAGCAAAGAGCCAATTTAAAGATTAAAAATGGCACAGAACACTCAAAGTGTGAATGCGACGACCTCGTAACCATACGGCACATTCTCATTGAATGCGTTTGAAACAACGACATGAGACAAGAGCTTAAACGGATATTTCTAATACTAAACCTCTCGGTTCTACTCAACACAAAACAGGGATTCCAAGTCATTTTAAGTTTTTGAAAATCAAGAGACTAATGTCTCTTAACCTAATCACACCGCTGTTAGGATCTTCTAAGAATGCTTCCTAAAACCATTGTAGATTATAACTTTCCGACGCTTTTTGAAAAACTTGAAATACTTGATTTTTTTTTTTTTTTTTTTTTTTTTCATTAAGCATCTAACTTATTGATAGATTGGAACAGGAATTTACAGACAATTCGGGCAGTAGCAAGGTGTTGCGGCAGTTAAACCGAAAGCTGGTTAAGGGGAGACTCTCCAGAACATCAATCTTTAGAGTGGTCTAAGCTGCTTGTTATTATAAATCCATGTTTATGAATTATTTTATTCAATTGTTATTACTGTAGGCTAACTAGCTGGGCAAAAACATTTCACTATTATGGAATGACTGTTAGCTAAATAGACACCCTACTACTGTGATAAAATCTACAAACCAAGTGAGAAATTATTTACTTAAAACACGACCAAATGAATCAAAATCTATAAATGTTGCTCAGATGCTGAAATTTGTAAACATATGAATGGAAGAAACCTGTGTCTGATTTGCTTTCTGAGCTATTCGATATATGAGTTCGAGGAATACCGTTTGGAGACTCATCAACTGCAGTGAGACAGCGGAAAGTGACTTTGAAAGGCTGTTTGCTAAAGCCAAGCATATAATGGTCTTGACGATGATAGTCATTGAAGCAGTCGTCTGGCATAAAAGCTGTCAAAGTATGATTAAAATAAGAACCACATCCTTCATTGAATGGAATCATTACTGCACGTGTGGTTATCTGGAACTAGTTGAGAACGTTTTCAAGAAATACCCTTTGCATCCTGCAAAGCGAGACTTGAGAAAAGTTTCCCCGGAGCTTGATCCCAGGATTCTTCTTAACATCAAGAAAAACCGTGGAAGGCAGTCAAGTGCTTAGACTCGCTGTCACAACTTTTTTACTGATGTTTTGCTTGGTTAGAGTAGATATAATTATTTTTAAGGCTCTGATATTGAGCTACCAAGTCTTGTATATTTTAGACTTCCCTCAGCACATGCAATTTCTCATGGAGAATTCAGCGCTACCAAATAACTAAACCCCTTATCCACATTTAAAGCATCTTCTTTCCCGTTTAATTAAGACATGTATCAGAGCTCTATGTTATCCTTTGATATTTATCTTCTGCAAATAAAACAAAAACGTCTACATATGAAAGAACTTCCTATTATAACTGTGGTTAACTGAGAAGACTTGAGCACATTCTGAAAATATATCTTCTGTATCCTAGAAACCATACATTCTTAAAAGGCTTTTGGTAAAACTTGATAACTGCAGCAAAATGCTTTTTGGCATAAAGTAATATCCAAAAATCAAGTTTCTGGTACTTGGCCAGTCTTGTTATGATGGGTCTCTTGAAACTAAAATGGCTCCTTCTTATAATCTTTTGGCACCTACTTACTTATAAATAGTTTATATATTAAACAGCTAAATAGATTTTTATTTATCTATTAATCTATATATCAGTCAAGAACAACCATAGACTTGTCTTATCAAAGAGGTGCCACCAAGTATACTACCTATAATTCAACCGTTACATATTCTAATTCCCAAGTTACAAACCTCAAATCATATTTAGTAACCAAAAGTTACGAAAAAGTAGAGTGTCAGTTTATTGTCCTTATATCAAAGAATTACAACCAAAAGTTATCAAGAAAATAGTTAATGGTTCTGTTGTAGTAAAGCCATACAGGTTATGAGTGAATAAATATATCCCTTCTTACATCTATGCTTCTTAGCACATGGAGATATTTATGGAGAATTCGGCGCCATCAAATGTTTGAATTCATAACGCGCGCTGACACCGCTACCTTAACAGTCTCATAGATACAAATGTTTTTGAAATTTCATGTCTTCTTTGTATGTCATTTTGTTATATAATTTATTTGTAACCACTTGATGTAAGGACAATAAACTGATTTTCTATCTATCTATATCTATGCTTTCTTAGTACTTCATCATTATTAATATTAAAACCAAATAAATTACTCTATTCCAGCAATTGCGGCAAGAAAAAAGCAAGATTGTCTGTTATAATTCTGGCCCCATAAGTAATATATCCAATGAAAACTATGAAAAATTTAATATCCTAGAAAGATTCATTCATTTTTCATTTTTCTCAAGACAAATACTACTGTTTACAGTTCCTAGAGGTTTTCTGTAATTGAAAGTAATTGATAGAATGAAATATAGAATAGAAATACAGTACAAAAACTTTTAACTTTTAACTTTTAGAAAAGATGGTTGTTCTAGATATGAAGCATAGAGATGTGATACAACATACATTTTTCCAAGGGTAATGATGGTAGATTATGATAGCTTTCAAATCAGTACAAATGTGTACTGATAAAGCAGCATTCTAAGCAATTGACCTTGCTATTCTATCCAACTACTATGTAGTTATTCAGATAATATACAAGACAAGTGTATACTGTTATGGAATACGTTTTGTTTATTTTCTTATCTACACCTATTGTTTATAATAGTTTTTTTTTTTTTATACATCAGTTTTAACCACTGGTTTAACTTTGAAGATTTCGCTATTCAACAGACTGTATAGATTTTGTACCAGAATGATATGTATTTAAAATTAAAGTTTAAAATTACAGACATATTACTTCAGACTTGTATTTAAAAAGGGTGCTTCACATGACTGAGGTACAGTCTAGATAATAATAAGCAGTATCGCCATCCTGTCTTTCTAAAGACTGTTTTTAGAACGTCAAACCGTGTCTAGAAAGTTAGACGTCAACATCCTTAGGCTTTTACTATTCACAACCTTTGACCTACACAGACCAAAATATATTTATATATATACACACACAATGTCATTCGCTGATAATGTCGACCTGGAGACTCAGACTCCTTATTCAGATTCACCCGAGTTTGACTCGCTCTCTGAGCGGATATCGACCGCTCTGTTTGAAGTGAACACCAAATTGGGGACCTTACAGTCACATCTCAAGGCCCTAGTTAAACCGAATGCCAGCCACACTATTGAGGAACGGGCTGTTTCTCTTGCTGACGATATCCGCAACCAGATTAAACACCTGGGTGAACTAGTTGTCGATCTCAAGCGCGAGGAAACTATTGCTGCTGCGCAGCGGTTTACACAAAGCAAGCTTGAACGTGAGTTCAAAACGGCGCTAGAAGAGTTTCAAGAGATGCAACGGCGGCTGGCCGAAATTCAAAGAAAGTCCGTGATTAAGGCGAAAGATGCACAAAATAAAAAGCAACAAAATCTGATTGATGACCTGGTAGATCACGAGGGGGAGGATGACAGCACCTTTGAGCACCAACAGGCTCAGGAACAACAGGAATTGCTCAACCAACATGAGCTTGATTATCAGCAAAATTTGATTCAGGAACGTGAAGCAGAGATTCAGGATATTGAACAGGGTATCGAGGAATTGAATGAGATTTTCACCGACCTGGGCGCCATTGTGAGTGAACAAGGCACAATTATTGATAACATTGAGGCCAATGTTTATAATATCGCTGGGAGTACCAGGGCAGCTGCGACTGAGCTTACCAAGGCTGCTCGATATCAGCGCAGCTCGCGTGGAAAGGCATTTTGCTTTCTAATTGTCTTGTTGGTAATTCTCGGTGTGATTCTGCTGGCAGTAAGTAACCGTTCTCAACAGTCCACACTGCACATGAAGTTTGTACTAACACAACATTTTTATACAGGTCTTTTTAGGATAAAACTTATACATGAAACTTGGATTAATGTGACACTTAACTGCTTTACTAAATACTTATTTCTTCTTCTTGGTAGAGTTTGCAATCAACTTCTTTTTGACATGTTTTTTGATCTTCTTTTCTCTCTTCTCCTTATTCTCTTCCTTGATTCTTTTCTTGCGTTCCTTGTTGGACTCTCTGTCAACGAATTTGCGCAGGTTTTTCTTGTCGAAATCATCATCATCATCATCATCATCATCATCATCATTTTCTTCACCAGATTCAAGGTCGCCTTCGTTTTCACTTGCTTCATCTTCATTCTCTTCATCTTCTTGTTCCTCCTCAGGAGCTTGCTCCTCGGGCTTATCGTTCTTGGTTACAACCATTTCACCGTAGATTAACTGGGCTGCTTCACCTCTGTTGACTCTATCCACATCTCTTTCAATGTCGTAGACCTGATCTAAGTTTTGGGGAATGTAGACTGATCTGAAAACAGCATCATCTGCAGCGGAGGCTTCCGTTTCAACCTCCTTGGGGAGGCTCTCTAGAATAGTGACCAAGTAATCGGACTTTTCGGGGTATGGCGCAGGGTCCTCGACGGCGGGGAAGTTTTCTTTGTCGAGGACAGAAGAGGTAATAAACCGGAAACAGCGACGCTCAGAGAGAACCTCGACACCCAGACGACGGAAGTAGTCTCCCACGTTCTTGATATCCATTCTGAGGAATTCCAGGGAACTGGGGTGATCATGCTCAACCGACTGAGACACATCAATCATCCACAGTTTCTTTTTGTGATACAAAATGTTGTACTCGGACAAATCGGCATGAACCAGACGACATTGTTGGTAAAGAATTCTCATGTAGGATACGAGCTGAAAGTAGAGTTTAGGATAGAGCGAGGCGTCAATATCAGCGTCTCTGAGACGGGGGGAAGCCCAACCCTTTTTATCACCCAAAAACTCCATCACCAAGACATGCTGATTCAAATGCAAAGGCTTGGGCACAGGAATGTCAGACTGGTAGATACGCTTCAAGTTTCTAAACTCCTTCTCGGCCCAGAGCTTGACCATCTTACGGGGGTTGTGTCTAGAGTAACCGTTTCTAAATCTAAACTCACCCGTAACATATCTATCACGATCCTTGAAAACAAGAATAGAAGTCTTGTAAATCTTGATAGCTCGGTGGGCACCTTCCTCAGTCTGGGCATGATAAACATTGGCCTCCTTACCAGTACTGATACAGCCATTGATTTCGTAGACAATGCCTCTGTTGATCATTTTGAATAAAATCATACGGGTTCTGGGATCCATAACTTGTTCACTAGTCGCACGGTTGGCACGATCAGTTGACGCAGTGATATTTGTATTCTTACCGCCTTTACCTTTAGAGCTAGACACAACCATGTCCTCAGGACCAGTGCCCAGATTGATTCTGGATGCAAATTTAGCAAGTTCTGCCGTGGGATCGTACTTGTTCTGGGGGACCTTAGTGCTCTGAGAGTTCGTTTTAGATTTTTGAGCTGCAGCGGAAAGCTCGTTAGCAACCTTTTTGCGAATATCCTTTTCATCGTCTGATTCAGGCTCAACCAACTCGGTAGGCTCAGGCTCCTTGACGTGGTGAGGCTTAACATCTACACCAGGAACATAGGCCCTCTTGACGGCGTTATCTAAGCTGCTAGTCACGGGAGCAGTCTCTACAAATCGTCTCTGTCTGTTGTATTGCTGAGTGATGTTACCGGAGCCGTATGCGCCTAAATCAAGGGATCTAGATTCCAGATCGTGATCAAACTCTTCACTGGAATCGTAGTCCTCGCCCTCATCGTTCTCGTCATAATCGTCGTCGGAGTAGTCATCGTTAAAGACATCAACCAAAATCTTTTTGACTTTGTTGTTTCCTGCGCTAAGTTCCAAAATACCGGCGCTCATTGTAGCTATGATATGGATAGTTGCAAAGACCGGAGTGCTCGAATAAATCAGCGGGAGATGGATTATGAAATTTCAAAAAGTTTTTTTTTTTTTTTTTTTTTTGCAAAGGGTTTGTGCAGGTTAACGTTGGGAGATTCATAACCTGCCCAAAGAACTAGATACTATTTAAATTATAAAACTTAGATTCTGTAAATAAACAACAAGTATCAAGTGTTAATAAACTAACTCAGCTTTTATGGGCATCTGACATGAGTTTTCCATCTGCACTTCAAACACAAGATTACATAAGATATAACTAATCACTGTTAATAATCTTATATCCACGCAAATGGGGTTATATGAGCGCATATGCCTTGTTACCCTGCACTCTTTTTTGATGACATCATCCAAGCCCCAACCCTGTGACTTTTTGCCTTGGTTCTTATGGTAAAGCCATGGTCATGAGTATAGGAACAATGACAGTAATCATAAAAACAGTAATCATAAGAACAGTAATCATAAGAACAGTAATCATAAGAACAATAATAAAAATAGTAAACAAAGCTCATGGAAGCTACTCCATGAACAAAGACTTGAAACGTTGGTTCTATATTCAAGTGCTCCGGAGTACATCGGAAGCCCTTAGAATAAACAACTCAGCTTGAGCAGTAGTAGTAATAGCAGCTCATGAGTTATATTAACGCTTGGTTGGAAACATAGCTCTCTGCCGTCAACAGCTTTGCACTCGGTAATTTGTTCCATAGCAGTCGGAAGGGGTTGTGTGTGTTACACGTGATTTCATTAATTTTGATATGTAAACATTGTAGTTTGTTAAAGAGCCCAGTGATGTTGCTTTTTTTTTTTTTTTTAATATTTATTTTTTTATTATTATTTTTTTCAATTTTTTTTTTTTTCTTCTTCTTTTGAATCACCAAACCTCTTTTTCTTTCTCTTTTTTTATTACTTTTCTTTCCCTTGTTTTTCAAATCTTCTACTGCATTTCTTCTTCTCTTTTGCTATATTCCCTCTTCTTCCTTTTTTCTCCTCTTAATCTTGTACAGTCATTACGTTTAGCATATACCGCCACAATAATGTTTTCGATAATACCAAAGGTAAATTTAACTCTACTTTTAAGCCTTCCAGTTCTTGAATATTAACTCCTGTGATTACTAGAAATTTCTTTTCGTCCTCCCTCTACATCTTGGAGCTGAAGTCATCATCTCGTTTGGCATTCTCAACAAAGTCAGCGGCTTTTATGGACTTGCATCGCTGCTGACGGGTCATCCTATATCCGTCATGGAATGGATTCTGAATATTTGGTCACTAGTGCTACTCACAATGTTTATTGTCGGCTACCGCGCGATCCGGAATAGAAAGGCCCTGGCGCTACTCAGTTTCACTCATTTCTATATTGTTGACACTCTTTTTTCTATTGCCTTTACAATCTTTTTCTGCGTCAAATGGTTCAAGATTCAAAGACACACAAAGACAAGCACTGTGATTTACAGCACAAGAGATGCTTCTACAGCAACAACCGCAACCAATTTATTCAGCGACTCTGCAACTCTGGCTCAAGAGTCTGCGACCTCCATTATTCTCACCGTGTTTGTTTTGCTGGCCAGAATTTACTTTGCATTCATCATCGTTGGCTATGCCCGCCAGCTTATTAGACAACAGAATCTCAGAAGATACAACGGTTCTCCCAAGGGTTCCTGGTCCGCGATACTGCAGCAGGCTCTACTAACTCCTTGTGAGTACTTTTGGACTGGCTTCACGTCATCTTCTTCTTCTACATCTGCTTCGTCGCCCCTGATGAGCGGAAATGGCAATGATGTGGATGAGGATAGAATTCCCTTGAGTGACACCAAGTATGAAGACGAAGAAGAATCGCTCGTGAGATCATCTCGATAGATTGCGGAAAGCCTACCTTTTTTTTTTTTCTTCTTTCTTTTTTTTCTTCTTTACATTTAACTTATTATTTTATTCATTATTATCATGAAATGTAATTTTTAATACAGACGCGGAGACGTTTTAGTTGTGTGATAAATCCCGAATAATAATGATAATAGTGATAATAATAATGATAATAATAATAATAATAATATATTATATATCTAGAACCCATATGGCGTTGTGCATTTGTCTTAACCTGTCAAGGTCCTTCAATGTCTAACGCAGCTGTCGAAACGGCGTCCAATTCTGCTTTACTGCTGTTCCCCTCAGACATCAAAGCTCAGGTCTGATGGCCCACGCACCAACTGGGGGTGATGCAACAAAGACTGAAGCCATCCGGGTAACTTGTGTTTTATCTTTTTTTTTATTTTTTTTATTTTTTTTATTTCTTTTTTGGTTTCTGCCATCCTGTTTTCAATTCTGGCTTTTACACTTTTTAAGCTTAAAACTCTACTCTCCCTGGCACCAATATCACTGGTCTTCTCCCCTCCTTGATTCAATTGGCATATTCTCTCTTCATAAACACTTGCTACAGCATCGTAACTGATGAGGCGATTTCTTCGGTAAGCAGGATTTTTATTCAACCTTCGTGTCTGCTCGTTATTAACACTGGCCCAGCCAGTACAAGTGATTCACACTCTGAAGTAAACAAAGACAAACACAAGGAACAAAACACAATAACTCTATATTTTATCTCACCATGGCTGATTCATCCGCTCAAAACCAGCCCAATTGGCAGTCCTTTTTGAACTCAGACGTCCCGGGACTCGCAAAGTCTCAGGTGCTTGACAATGACAACGAGAGGGCTCTCAAACACAAAAGCATGGCAGTCCCTCCCCCCTCCGACCACTCAACTGACGATCCTACATCACCGTCCACACATGAAAGATATACCTGTACCGGCTGTCAACTCCCCATATCTGGCCATTTTGTGCGCTCGCTGGGCGGCGTTTACCACATTCACTGTTTCAAATGTGCTGACTGTCAAACTCCCTGCTCAACCAAATTTTTCCCCTACGATTTGACCGTCCCTGATGACGTCAACGGGGAATCCTCTACCCTAACAACTAAAACTGTACCCCTGTGCGAACACTGCTACTTTAAACGTTTAGATCTAATATGCCACAAATGCAATGGCGCCCTCAGGGGATCCTATATCACTGCCCTGGGCAGAAAGTATCACACAGACCATTTCACTTGCTCACTTTGTTCCGTTGTGTTTGGCCCTGAGGACAGCTACTATGAACACGAAGACAACATTTACTGTCGATATCACTACTCTACACTCTATGCCTCAAAATGTGAAGGCTGTAAAACCGCTATTTTAAAACAGTTTGTCGAGATCAACCGAGGCGGCCGCCAGCAGCTCTGGCATCCCGAATGCTACATGATTAATAAATTTTGGAATGTCATGATATCACCCGACAGCATTTCAGCCTACCCTAGTGAAAACGATACCGAACAACTGGCTCATGATGGCCAACCTGAGAACGAAACAAAATCCTTAGATTCACCTACTGCGGAGTCTAGGGACGCTGTTTTGAAAATCGAGCAGGCTGCTGGAGAAAAATCATTCAAGATCTGGTTCAATCTTTGCGGGTACGAAGAAGCCACGGCTGCTTGTATCTCTGACATGCTACAGTATGCTTCTAGTCATAAGTATAATGACGCGCTGCTCGCGACTGCAAAGCTAGTCTATAAGATTGAGATTTTACTTTCTGCCCTTGACGTGGTAGTCGCCAATATTGATCCCCTTATTAACGCTATGATTGAGTACGACCGACTCAGTAAAGAGGAGCAAGATGAAGAAGGTGAAGATTACAAGAAGCTTATTCAAATTGTCGATACCACAGGCTTTGCATCATTGAATAAAGAGCCCATGACGCTCTGTAAGAAAATTGTCCGCTTTATGCTTCTCCTCTCCAAGAGTCGAGAACTAGGGGAAACTGACAGTAACAAATTGTCACAAGACCTACTGGAATCTGTTTCAAGCATGGCGCACTATCTTAAACTACTCATTCGGTACGGATTGTCAAACTCTTTACGCTACGACAGAGCTTTTGCCAGTGGCGACCTTGTCACCAAGTTTTTGGACCAGGTTTCCAAACACGAGCAAATGCCTGCTAATCCACTTGAGTCCCTCGCTGTCTCTGGCAAGACTGATGACAAGTGTCTTTCTTGTAAGAAAAGTTTAGAGGATGATTGTGCTGCACTTGATGGCAAAAGATGGCATTTGGATTGTTTGCAGTGTAAGCGATGCGGGAGGATGCTCGGATCAGCGGTTTCTGATGCACGTTACCTAGTGCATGAGAAGCGGGTCGTGTGTTCTGGATGTGTCGAAGACTCTGATGGCGAAGTCAGAGATGATTTTGCCGTAGTGACAAAATTGCACCAATACATTTACCTTGTGAAAATTGCATTAGCAAGACTAAAGTTGGTTTTGCACACGTTTGACTCGCGGGATAAAGCAGCGTTGGCAGCTGCGTCTGAAAAGAAGGTTACTGGCGTGTCGTCATCTATTGCTTCCGCCAAACCAGTTTCACAATCAACCCACTCGTTACCTGAAAATACCCGCAGCACCTCTGACGAATATATGAGCACACTGGTGGATATCCGGAAGAATCGGTCAACAAGACTGAGCAAACAGCTTTCGGAGTCCTCACATAGGGCAAAGCGGTCCCGAGTTTTGGCAATGCCGTCGAGTGAACATGGTTTAGTTGACAAAAATGAATCCACTTCTTCTCTTGTGAGGGAATCGTCAGCAGAGACCTCAACGGCTAAAGAACCTGGCTCCCCCAAGTCGAGTACCAATAAACGTCCCGGCTTTATCAAGCGAATTGGCAGTCAAAAGAACCGGAACCGGAAACCTAAAATTGAGGAAGAGAATTACGTTAGGAAACAGCTAGGTCGCACTACTGATCTACTCAAAAATGAAAAGTCGCTTATTCTTGATGATATCCCTCGAATTGTACAGGCAGAACAAGCAAAGGAACTGTTGAATGATTCTAAAAAGACAATTGGCAGCCAAGGGAATGCCAGGTCTGATTCTGAAATTTCTGACAGTGCGAAAACTGACAGTAGTGAGACAGCCGTGGCAGTTAAGGAAGGCCAAAAGTTTATGTCAGATCTTACATCGACTGAGATTTTCTACGTTCGACACATTGCTATTTATTTACTACACAAGTATATTTCTAGCTGGACTACGACAGAGGAACTCTTGGATCTTATTGAAACCAGAAAAGCACCATCATTATGGGAAAAGTTTGGCAAGGCATTTAGTCTTAATGGAAATAGCGGAGCTGATGAAAAGAAATATGGCGTGTTTGGCGTTTCCTTGGAGGTCCAGGTCGAAAAGTACGGTGTCGACTCCGTGTTTGGTGTTGGTAGCACACCATTGAAAATCCCTGCATTTGTCGACGAATGTGTTTCTTCAATGCGACAAATGGATATGTCAATTGAAGGTATTTTCCGGAAAAATGGCAACATTCGCAGGTCTAAAGAGCTTGCTGAGTTGGTCGACAAGAATCCTGGCAAAACCGGCATGTTTGTTGACGAGAACCCGATCCAGCTGGCGGCGCTGTTCAAGAAGTATCTTCGCGAACTCCCCGATTCATTGCTGACATTCAAGCTTCAAAAGTATTGGCTGAAGGTTCAAGAAGTCAAAGACATGGCGCAGCGTGTTCGCATCATGCATTTGATTTGTTGTTTGCTGCCCAATGCCCATAGAGACGTTGTCGAGGTACTCTTTTATTTCTTGAATTGGACCTCCACTTTTGCTCATATGGAAGATAATACTGGTTCCAAAATGGACATACACAACTTGTCTACCGTGATCACGCCAAATGTCCTCTACGAGAAAAAGAAGGATAGTGTTCCAACAATGCCTACAGCTGAGTCTAGCGAAGAGTTCTTTTTGGGAATTGAAGCTGTTGATGTTTTGATTCGCGAATACAGTCTGTTTGCGCACGTTCCTAGCAAGATTCTTAGTGTGCTAGGCCGACTTGATTATAATGCGCTGGGTGAAAGTACCTCGATTGAAATTTTGGCCAAAATTGACGCTGTTTTTAAGGACCTGGGCGGATCTGTAAAGGAAGAGGAGGAGCTGACAGTACCACACGTTGAAATGCCAAAAGCAGCTGCAACAAGACAGCCATCAACATCATCACCAGTCCCAAACACTGTGATTCCATCAAGCAACGTGAACTACGAACAGAGTGGAATTAAACAAGTACATTTAAGTAATTAATTGGCTTAATGTAATTAGGAGTAATGATTAATTTTAATATTTTATTTGATGATGGATCTCAGGTTTATAAAATTTTAGAGCCATATTCTGGGCTTGATAAGGGAATTGCGTGGTTCTGTTGACAGCAATTTTGGCCCTTTTTTTTTTTTTTTTTTTCTTCTTCTTCCTTCAATAGACCTACCTTTTTTGCAGCCTCCAGTATCTAGTCCAAATGAAACACAATTCGCTTCCCCCCTACAAAAGTAACTCGCTACCAAAAGAGCAAGCAACCATGACATTCGACAAGTTGGCTACGGACATTGAAACTGGCCATTTCCGCAATATTGTGTTCATGGTTGGCGCCGGGATCTCGACCTCGGCCGGAATCCCTGACTTTCGATCCCCTACAACCGGTCTTTATGCCAACCTTTCCTCGTACAAACTCCCTTATCCCGAGGCTATTTTCGAGTTGGATTATTTCCGCAAGCATCCCGATCCGTTTTATCAGCTGGCGCTTGAAATCAACCCTGAAAAATATAATGAGCCGACAATCTTCCACAAGTTTATTGCCGATCTGGCGCAGCGCGGCTGGGTCAAGCGGGTGTACACGCAGAATATCGACACCCTTGAGCGGCTTGCTGGTGTTCCTAGTGAACTAATTGTCGAAGCGCACGGATCCTTTGCTGGAAACCATTGTCTTGGCTGCCGCCGCCCCATGTCACAAGCGCGGTTCACGGAGCTTCTCAACGCGCTTAAAACCGACAAGACCCGCAAGGGCCGCGTCAATTGCGATGCTTGCAAGAAGGGGCTGGTGAAACCTGATATTGTATTTTTTGGCGAGGGTCTTCCCAACCGGTTTTTTGAGTGCATAGAAGAAGACTTTGACGATGAAGAGGGCGATGGGGCGCCTGACCTCGTAATTGTTGCTGGTACGTCATTGACCGTGCACCCCTTTGCGGGGCTCCCGGAAATGGTTGGCCAGAAAACAGTGCGGGTTCTTATCAATCGTGACGAAGTTGGTTCGTTTAAGCGGGCCAACGACCTGGTGCTTCTCACATCTTGCGATAAATTCGTGACTGACTGTGGGTGGACTTTTCGTGACCAGTCCAAAAGTGACAAGGAACAACAAGCGGGGGAGTCAAGCGAGAAAAGTTCAAAAGGTTCAAAAAGTTCAAAAAGTTCAAAAGATTCAAAAGATTCAAAAGATTCAAAAAGTTCAAAAAGTGATGACGAAGCTGAGTTTCGAAAAAGTGATGACCAGAGTGACAACCAAGAGGACAGAGGTAAAAACAATGAGGGTGAGACGACAAAGGTTAGTGAAAGTGATAAAAAGGAGGACGCAGAGGATGGCAAGAAGGATGTCGATGAATTGACCTCCAAGGTCAAGGATATTTCATTGTAGACATAAACTAGAAGTGTTAGAGTCTAGATATATATTTCGTTTTTATTTTTATTTTTTTATTTTATTTTTTCAACAACAATCACCAAAGACAATTGATATTGATAATAGGGTACCTAAATTGGTTCCCCAAGTAACTGAACCACTTGCTAGCCGAACTTGTATATTTGGCAATTATGATGTAAGTCAAATCATTATCAAAGAGGACATGGATCAATTGAAAACAAAATCCAATCATTTATGAGTTGATAAAAACCATGGGGGATGCAGGGTGTCGTTATCCAATCTGGCAACAAGCCATTTAACTCGCGATGAGTTTTTTTTTTTTTTTCTTTCTTTCTTTCTTTTTACGATAGACAATATAATTAATGTCACGGCAATTTCCGCTATTCAGAGTATAAATAATCTACCTGGATTGTACATGCCTTGATAGAATCAACTTATATTTTTATGTCAAACCTCCCCTACATCTGCTGAAAATCTTGATGATACCATTGAGCGTCGGAGTTTTATGTTAGCTTTTTTTTTTTTTTTTTTTTTTTTTTTTTTTTTTTTTTTCATATATTGTTTTTTGTAACTTGTAGATATTAGGACAATAAGCAGACGTTTTCTATCTATATCTATCTGTAAATTTTCATGATGATGGATTGCTATGACCCAGAACAAAAAAACATAAAAAACAATCAAATTGTGATGCTGATCAATTGATAAATGATGGAATAACTAGATAAGTTTAGATGGTTGATAAGGAAAATAAATAAAAATAAATAAATAAAATAAACGGCTGAACCTGCTTGTTTCCAGTGGCTTGCAATCATCATGAACTTATCAATTGCAAGAAATGTTTTTTTTTCTTTAAAAAAAAGATGGCCTGCGGGCACATTTGACAATTCCATTCTCATTGAGCAGCACTGATTACAATCTTTTGGTATATGCCGTCAGATTGGAAAAGGTATCTGGGGCCAACTCCGATTCATCTAAAAGTCTATACGTCTATTAGGACCATAATCTCCGGGGTTTACTAATCGCTCAAGATAATCAAAAAAACGGGCCTGCTCAAGTTCATGTAACATTCACCATAACTGCAATGAATCTATATGGGGGTTATCAATGAAAAAAAAACTTGTTTACAATCTACATGTGAACAAAATAGATAAAATGGCGTAGTTCTGGAGTGGCAAAACCAAAAAGAAACGAACGGCCCAGACATTTGAATGAGAGTAAAGAAAAAAAAAAGGGCTATCAAAAAGATTTCAACATGTTCGGCGACGGCGACATTTTAAGACCCAACGACCACATATTTCTGGGCCATAGAGTTGGGCGACGGGCACTCCTATAAAAAAAGGTTATTTTAGTTTTGAGATGGTACTTGTATTATTATTATTATTACCCCCAAGGGATTTTATTTTATGAAAAAGCAAACCTTTTATTTCTAATCTAGGTAACGATTTCCATTACAATCTTTCACTCAATAGTATTTATGAACGCTTACATGAAATCGAATACAACTCTCAGTTTCTACAAATTGTGATCTTCTGAACCCTCGCATAACTGCGGAATGTAGCAACATTGTTGTGCGTTGAAGAATAATGATTGAATGAGATATTATTGAACTGACGCTACTGATTAGTATTTAGAATTATCAATAAAACAAAGTTGGCAAACTGTTATCAACTTGTATGCACAAGATCAGAGGGAGTAACAGGTTCTTCTGTAGTGATTATATATTGAGAGGGGTGCTAGACTCAACTGGGACTAGGCCCCCCATTTGTAAAGTGCTACCCCATCGCTGCGGGAAGTTTGAAAAAAAAAATACTGGGCTTGTGAACTCACCAAGCGTCTTCAGACAAAGATCCAGTGTGCTGGTTTAATGCTTTTCAGAAAGACGCGGAAACCAAATCAGTAGGGGTTCTCTTATACTGCAAGTACTAAGGCAATTGTCCCTGTTTTAGACTACTGAGCTCACTTTTCAGTTACAGTCGAGCGTTTCATTGAGAAAATTTCTGAGATGAGCTCTACCAGAAAAACTACGTACAACAGCTGCCCTAAGAAAAACCAACCATGTTCTAACCAGACTCTCAAATATTGAGATACGCGGCAAGTGCACATAGCATTTCAATTTTACAAGGCTGTCGTATTTTTTTTTTTTTTCAAAAAGTTCTTTTTATTTCAACAAGTAGTCATCGCTTTGGTGACTGAGTTAACCCTTTTGGAACTTTGCAAACTGCTGGGGCTGTCTTTGACGAGGGAAGAGCACGAAAAGTTCTATCAGTAATGTGGTTTTAGACTCTACAAGTCAAAATCTTGATATTACGAGATGTGAAAGAAAAAAAATACAAGACGAGACCAGCTAAATATGCTCTTTTCAAGGGCTTGGTGGCAGAAAAAAAATACGGTTCAACAATGGGGTTTGTGCTTCAGGCTATTCAATGCGGTGTTGAAAAAATATCCAAGAAACTTCAAAGTCATTAATTGCAAACAACACAATTATTAAAAGGCTTTCTGGAGTTTCATGACCTTAACCCTTTTCCTATCATTGACAGCCTTAGTGCCCTGCTGATGTGTTTGATCCTCTTACCATATTATTCTTGTTGCTAATAGCTTGTTCAATAAAAACAGCTGGTTGAATGTTTCTGATACGCAAATTTGATGATAATTTACCAGAATTTACAACTTTGAGGTTATTAAAATCACAGGGATACATTTTCAAATAACTCTAGTCTATGAAAAACTGAGGGTTTTGGCATGCTTTGAATGTGCAACATGCTTTGAGAGTTCATTTAGGTGGCAGTGTATTAGAATTACCCCCTCTATAGCCTCGTTTTGATACAATTTTATTGTACCATTTATTATGCATCTTTAGGTATAAAGAAAATAGACAGACATTTTCTCAACTTATTTCAAATCACCTAGCGAAATGTTTTCTTATCTAAAATATTATCTTGTATGATCAATGATTATAGCCAATTTCTATAGGTACGTAACAAAAACGTGTGTATATTTCATTTGTATGTCATCATATTTATAGCTGTGAGATATATGTATTCTACCAAAGATTGTGTTTTTTTATCAGCTTGATGCTTATACTGTAGAATTGGTAAAATGGCTTGAACATAGATTCAATTACCAGGCAAATTTACAATGTGTTTTTATATTGTGTTTAAATGAGCTGTTAGGGAGTAGCAAATGTGAGACTTTACATCCATAACAATTGATGGTTATGCTTAACATGCATCGAACTGCCAGTACAGTACCTCTAAAATTCAGCAAACCATGTCAAGAGCCGTTAAAAAGAGATTTGAGATGTGAATCCTGCCAGTGAAGTAGAGTATTGATATCAACGGTTCGTTTGTCGATCAACAGAACAAAAAGATACGTAAGCATAGTTACAGTATGCTGGTATGCTGTACCAATTAAAGACCCATAAAAAGATTTTTAGAAAATAAATGAATTAATAATCATTCCAGAAATTAATTTTTTGCTTTGAAAAAAAAAAAAAAACAACCTTAGATTTGTACTCAGCAAAAGGCAAACACTGTTGAAAGTTGATCAGCCAAGAAAAAGTTAAGCTTAAAAGACAAAAGGGTCAATGATTTCACTATTGGATATTTCAAAGCGTGGTTTGGAAAACAAGGGATAACTCTGAACTTTGGATATATTTACATTTAATAGACAATTTCAAGCATTGGTATACGATTGTATGATTATTAACTTGGAAAAAAATGGGTAATTTCAACTATGCGGCCTTGTGATGTGCATTTATTCCTGATCGTGAGAAATAATCTGAGCAAGGACGATCCTTCATACTTCAAACATAAATGGGATTTATGTGATAATATAGATCCAATGCTTCAGTTTCATCTACAGTTGCCAACATCTGAGCCAGTATATACCAGGGAATTTGGGCATATTGATGCCAACTCCATCTCCAATTAACGTAAAATGACTTTTGCAGTTCACTTCCAATAGGATCATGTGCAGAAATTTAGTGTATCATTATACTTTGTAAAGTAGATATTATGAAGAGAAAAAAAAGGTTAGCGTTTGAGGGCGACGCCTCTGAAATCGAGTTTATCAGAAGGTAACATGCTGATTCAAAGTGCAAACTGGGGGTCAAATTAGCCAACTGATATGAGACTGCCGCATGTTGAAAAAAAAACAACAACCAAAACTCTATCACGCCGATGGGCACGAGGCTTGTTTACTACATACAGAATGAGGAAAGTTTGAGGAAGAAACTATTCTTAAGGGTTGATAATGATTGACATTTGGGCTTGTCACAAAGTTCGTGGGGGATAAGTTCAAACACTGGATAAAACTAAACTATTGATCTATTGACATTTGGTATCGGCCTATCAATGTCAAGTATTTTTTTTTCAGTATCAGCATCTTCATTATCCTTCAACGACATCAAGTATTGCATCTCTTTCAATTTATCTATCGAGTTTGCAATTGGGAATCTTCCCAATTCCGAATTCCGACGGTTGGATAAAATATTTCCGAATAAACTTTGACATTTCTTTTTGTTTTTTTTGTTCTTATCGCAGTTTGTCTCCATTTACATTTTGGATGCCATTCAAAAATATATTTTTTATGCAAAAATTGTAAAGACTTGATACCAAGAAAAAAGTGGTGAAATCCTGGAAACATCACCTTTTTCAGCTTGCCCCAATGAGCCGTGTTAATTTTTTTTTCTAAAAAAACCTTTTTGTCACCATCATTTTTCAGTCCGGTTTTGAACGGTAGGGAGACAAGCGAATTAATCACAATAACATCTAGGGTTGAAAAAATTTGGTAAAAAAAAAACATCATGAAAGCACTTATTGTCAACTCATAAACTGTCGTAATTATCTAAGCTCAACACTTAATATAAGCACCTATTTTAAGGCCTGGATTAGAATTGAAGTGTTGGTAAAGAGTGGTAAAAGAAAATCTAATAACACTTATGTGATTTGGGTCCATTTTACATTAGAAGAAGCCCCATGGTCCTATTTTATTTTTTATGATTTTTATCAAAAAGTAATCTATTACCAAAAAATTTTTTCTTTTAATCTCAATCACATTCAACTCTTATCGTATCGTTTTTCGCCGTTTCAATTTTGATGGGCTTTCTAAGTTTGTTCCAAATAAAATTTTTCAAGTATATAAGTCGTCAATTTCCTTCAATTTCAATCTCTTTTTTCCATTTCCATCTATATCATTTTATAATTCATTTTCATCTCATTGTGGTTGATTCATAAAATATCATCATGTCACAGCCACAGCATTATGATGAGGCATTAGACCCTCGTCATCAGCACTTGCATGGCCATCTTCATCACTCTGAGGCTTCTCAGGCTCCTCCTGTGGTCCACGCAGATGCCCACATCCACCCTAGAGAATCTGATCCAGTTCCTCACGATCCCACTGTTGATACCAAACACATCATTGAAGAAAAAGTTACATCGCTAGATGAATCTAGTACCGATGAAAAAAACAATACTTCAGCTTCTATCAAAGACCAGGAGTCGCCCATTGGCATTGAAAAGCCTTCTGGTTGGAAGAGTATTATCAAAATTAACACCTACAAATACCTGTACAGAAAATACATTTGGGCTATCCACCTCTTTTGGGGATGCTTTTTTACCGCCTGGTGGATTTCTATTGTTGCTCAAGATAAGCACAGACACAACTGGCTAATCCCCACCTTATTATGGATGTTCCTCATGGCAAGACTTATTACCTTCCATGTTCCTTCTCGTTATTTGCTTGTCTGGGCTGCCTGGGTCTGGGACCGGACCGTTGCCAAGGCCGTTAGCTATATCCCTCCCAACTGGAGACTTATTGCTGCTGCTGTTGGAACTGTCGCTGTCATTCTTGTTGGTACTTTTGCTTCTCCAGAAATTGAGGGCGGCACTCCTAGATCTGAACGTGCTATTTCATTTTTCGGTTGTGTGGTTGCTATCTTTGGTCTGTGGGCCACTTCGAACAACAGATCAAAGATCAACTGGCACACCGTTATTTCCGGAATGCTTATTCAGTTTATTGTTGCTCTTTTCGTTTTGAGAACCAAGGCGGGTTATGATATTTTTGATTTCATCTCGTTCCTCTGTAGAAAGCTGCTTTCGTTTGCTAAGGATGGTACCGCTTTTATCACCAATGCTACTATTTCCCAACTTGGCATGTTCTTCTTCACTGTCATTCCTGCCATCATTTTCTTCATTGCTATTGTCCACATCTTCTACTACTGGGGCATCATTCAATGGTTTATTGGAAAGTTTGCCTACCTGTTTTACTGGAGTATGCGCGTGTCTGGCGCCGAAGCTGTTGTTGCTGCCGCTTCTCCTTTCATTGGCCAGGGTGAGTCTGCCATTTTAATTAAGCCTTTTGCCCCTCACTTAACCAAAGCCGAGTACCACCAAATCATGACGTCTGGCTTTGCTACTATTGCCGGTTCTGTGCTGGTGTCTTATATTGCCATGGGTGTTTCCCCTCAAGCTCTGATCTCTTCTTGTGTGATGTCTATTCCTGCTTCCTTGGCTACTTCTAAGCTCAGATACCCTGAAGTTGAACAGACCCTGACCGACGGTGGTGTGGTCATCCCTGACGACGATACCGAAGAAGCACACAACGTTCTTCATGCATTTTCTAACGGTGCATGGTTGGGTATTGTTATTGCTGGTACAATTCTGACCAATTTGCTTTGTATTATTGCTTTGGTTGCATTGATCAATGCCCTTTTGACTTGGTTTGCGGGTTTCTGGAACATTGATAACCTTACGTTGGAGATGATTTTTGGCTACATTTTCTACCCTGTGGCTTTCCTTATTGGTACTCCTAGAAATGAACTTTACGATGTTGCCAAGCTTATTGGTGTCAAGGTTATTCAGAATGAGTTTGTTGCCTACGCCTCTCTCTCAGGCCCTGAATACGA
The DNA here is from genome assembly GCA_013365045.1 of Geotrichum candidum. Taxonomy (NCBI): domain Eukaryota; kingdom Fungi; phylum Ascomycota; class Dipodascomycetes; order Dipodascales; family Dipodascaceae; genus Geotrichum; species Geotrichum candidum. The sequence continues at coordinate 171,049 of QQZM01000045.1, read as the reverse complement.
ACATCTTTCTATTCGCGGTCGTATGCTTGCTACCTACGCTCTCTGTGGTTTTGCCAACTTGGGATCTGTTGGTACCAATATTGGTGTGCTTTCCCAGCTTGCCCCTTCTAGAACTGGTGATATTGCAAGTCTGGTTATGTCTTCATTGGTCACCGGATGTATCTCTACTTTGTTGTCTGCAGCTGTGGCTGGAATGGTCATGACTGACTTGAGACGTTTTGAAGTTGCTGCTGAACTTGCTGCTGCTGCTGCCGCTGCTGGTTCCAGCTAATTTTGTTTTCTTTATTTAGTTCTTTTTTGGTTATCTCTACAATTGTGCTGTATAATTGTTGCTATTTTTTTTATTGCTAAATTCTTACTGTTTTAATTTGACGTGGTTTTGATATTAAGGCCCAGTTCTGTGCTTGATATTGGTTAATTGTTTGATACAATCTAAAATTTAATTATGAACGGCATCAATGACCAAAATAGAGAAATTAACCTCCAAATTTCCTTTTTTGGCATCCAGTATAGATAGAGCCGTGTCGTGGCAAATTGTACTCCACCATTGTAAAAATGTATAATGTCGGGTTGAATTATTTTAATTAAATTTTTTTTTTTCCCTTCATTGCACTGGCTTTGCCTTTGAAGAGCGCTTGGCACTGATGGCGGTTAATCTAGATGAAGTTCATTTCCCAGGCCGGTTCGCATGTTCTTTGCTACTTCCAACACATGAGTTTTAGCCAATTCGTAGCGCGCCTGTACCTGTCAACATAAACACATCGAGTATCATTCCACTAAGGCACAAGCCCCTCTTGGTGGGTTCTAGCGATAAGCTTGTTCCGAACATGTACAGAAATCTGAGGCTCAATTGTGGCGCTCTTCAGCTGGAGTAGGTAATAGAGCTCGGCGAAATCTGATCAGAGCTGCCGATTGTCATGCAAACTTGCCTAGGCTCAGAACCATACTTTTTCTGCTGAATTCTTTTCTTTTGCCCATGGTGTAACAAAGATCCAGCAAAGATTAAAACCCTATGTTTCCATGTTTACAAGTTGCAGGTTTCATAACCAGCACTTATCTACGTTGATAGGAGCCCAAAACCTTGGATTCTTTTTTTAATTTTGTTTATCCAAAGCATTGCGAGCAAATAATAAAAAAAAAAAAAACCAGCCAAAACAGCAGCCAAAAATAATATGCCGCCAAGAATAAGAGGGGAACAAATGTCTGATTTGAAATAAACATGTTTTGATCAGAAGACCATGGAGGATCGGAAAAGAACAGAAAAAGGGATTACTCTCATGTAGTATTGAATTCATTGTAAAGTGGACGTATAATCTCTAGCCAGTGAGCTGCAGTTAAACTTCGGGTGGAAACATCAAACATCAATTTGCGTAGGGTCAACTGGGTTCATCTAAAATACATAAAACATTATGTTTTCACTCAATTTCTTTTTTTTACTATTCGATTTTTCATGAATTATATTTGAGACATACCGAGCAATAGAAAATGCTTAAAAGGGTAAAACCAAGATCCATCTGTGCTGGAATTGTGACTGTCTTTTGCTTATCCCATTAACATACGTCAACTTGCAAAACATGCATACATCTACAGGCTCGATATATACTACCAACTCGGCATGACATGTAACTAAAGTTGGATATTTTTGATAGTTTAGAAAGCCTGGGGGTTTGTTTTTTGCAGGCTAAAGCGTGATCAGCTATACTTTTTATATGGCCATATTTTAACGGGTCCAAAGTTCATGGCGGAACCAGCATGAGCACAAATCTACAGAAACCGAAAAGTAGATTTGAGATTTTCATGTTCTGTTTTCTGCGATTTTTAATTTTTTTACAACCCAAAAAAGGTATTACAGATTGGTAACTCCAAACTGTGTAATAGATACCTCCTTATCCGGTTCTTAAATGATAGTTATTACTTTAGCTAAATTTTGACAAGAGCTACAAATACTCAATATTTTCAAAACAAACCTTTAACTGCGAATCCTAAAAATACATGGAAACATGAGATGTTAAATTTTGTATGCACAAGAAAACGGTTAGCAGTGCAATTTAAGCAAAATACGGTCTAAGTATAATATATGATTTGATTTTATGTAGTTTTTATACATAGGTGGTTGCACAATTCTTTGGACTGCCCAGCTCTAAGGGTAGATCCAAGGTTTACGCTACAACGATTTAAATTACATGGAAGGCACCAAACTCAATATTGTATAATTCTAGAACATCTTTCATGGATAAAAAATACTTAAGATAGTATCCGTAATACGGGTATGGGATATAATCAAACTTTTAAACCCTCCAAGGGGCTTTTTTGGCTTTTTGGCACAGAAATAATTCCCAGAGCTACTACCAAAAGTGATGCGCCTTAATATCACTATTTTTCATCCAGTAACGGAGTGTATTAAACATCACTATTCATCTATCATTCAATTATCGGTAGGATGTAAGTTTGCAAATGTTAAGAACTTTTGAGTGTTGCCAAAACTCATATTTTTCTTTTGAATTGCTCATTATTTCACATTAATCTTAAAAGCTTTTCTATTTTTCACCATAATATAGATTAATGGACAAAAAATAATGATAAAAAAACTTATAGCAAGTGCCATATAATATCCTGTTGGTTTCATTTTGATCAGCAACAGAAACAGCGAGATTTTCGATGGTCTCTTGAAACATAGTAAAATCTGTGATGATAATATCTAATATTGCTGCAAAGAATACAGATAAAATGAGCAATGAGAGTAAAAATATCCAGATCTTTAATGCCAGTGAGTTTGAGCCAGGCAAGTCTTGAGAGCATATCAATATTCATACTTCCAGAACCAAAATATCGAAACTGCACAATGCATAAGTTATAAGCATACGGCATCAGTTTGAAAGATGGACAGTATCAAGCGCCAAAGAGCGCCAGATAAGCCACAAGTTTGGTTTAACTTTAATTTCAGCAAGCTAATTCAACATTGTATGGTTAGTGGCACGGCACATCAATGTAAAACGTGACGGAGGCAAATAAAGGCTTTGACATATGGGATTTAACATGAACTCTTTAGTGATTCAAACCCCACAAAACTAGATGAGCATGAAGTTGATGTGGGATACAAGCGCAGGTATACAAAGTACACGAGTGTAGGAGTCATGAAGCCTAACCATGCACTATTAGAAAATACGTCCCAGACGTTATGATCTTTGACCTTGATATGCGACAGTAAAAATAATCAGTTTTTAATCGAGAAACTTTTGCGCCAGCGAAGAAGCCCCCACCTGTAGCAAAACATTGAAGCTTTCTGCAAAGAAGCAAAACCAAAAATATTATATCCAGATTTCATATATGAAACAAAGTAATAATAAGCCGGATCGACATATTTTTAATGAATCTATCACAACTTACCTTGAATGAGTCGTGTGGTTTGATCCAAAACCCAAAGAAATTGCAACTAGACACCCAGCAAAATGGAATAATACGGTCCGACAATTAAACTTTAAAAGAAATGGCAGGTAAAGCAAAAGTGCTTACCAAAACAAAAGCTAGCACTCCAAATGCCGCTACTGGGATGCGCTAGCTGGACGGAATTGACAAGATAATACAAATCATCATTTGCTGCCGCGCCCAATTGGGCCGGATTATAATATATCCAGCTGGAGCTTGGAATGTTTAAATGAACCAAATTAAAAAGCCATAACATCTTGGGGAAAAGTCCATGCCTCACATTAATTGTTTTTTTTTATCTATGACAAAGCCTACTTTGCAGTAGTTGAAAATTTCGATGGAATGTCAGTATTTCAAATGGGTAGATAGACTAGGGCGTTGTGGGTGTTGATATCGCCGTGTACCGCGAAGAGCGCTAGCCGCACAATGCAAGTTACCGTGGCAATCCCTAGTTTAAAGAGTGTACAGCCGTCGGAGTCTGACTGATGCTGATATGATTTTTGAGACAAAACATGAGGAAAAAGTAGGCTACCAACTCCAGAGATGACAGTAGAACATTAAAACATTAAAACATTTAGTACAAAGGCTTTATATAATATTATATGTATAGAATGTTCTGTGAGTTTGAATCTTTTCTTCGAAATAGTTTCATTATGTTTTTTCAAAAATAAAACACAAAAAAAAAAAAAAACAGCCAAATTTATAGCTTAAAACTAAAGCCGTATATTAAAACACAAAACATCAACACCGACAGTCTGTGCTCGACTTTTAGTCAAGGATATCACAAAATTGTCATTACCTAATGCTTGATGCAACATAACTAGTAGTTAGATAGAATTAGTTTCTAAATCGGTTGGATGTACCATCAGGTTTAGAACACCAAAATTTGCAAGCAACCCCCAATCTAAACCTACTTTGATCTATTCAGCACTTATGAATGCAGATAATAACATCAAAACATGTTTTCCCACACAAATTCAATTTACAGGGGTTTATAATTAAATGCTTTAAAAGTTCCAATGAATCTTCTTGCAATTTCTGAGCTGGCAAGAGCAAGGAAGATACGAATAGCTCCATTTAAGTGCCCATAATTCTCATTACATAGTTGCCATAGTTAGTTGGATATCGCGTATATAAATGAACAAAAGTTATCGTCAGTTTTTGTTGCTAATACTAAACACTTAATAGAATTGGTTCTTTAAAATCTTTTCTTCAATGTACTAATTTCATTCAACCAGCACGATAGGTGGACTGGAAGGTGTTTTAAGAGGCATAACCATCAGATCATTAAATAGCTTTATGCCTCATGTGCAAGACCAGTTATGGAGTACACAAGCCCAATGTAGTACAGAAAACCTCGAAAGCCTATAAGGATAAAGTTGAAATGACTTAGCACCTGGTGTTGATAAAAGTTCTCAGAGCATTCAAGATAGCTACAACATATATATTATAGTGTGACGCAGGAATCCCGCAGTTTAGTAGGTGAGCAAAAAAAGTTGGCAAAAGTTGACAAAACCTAGGAGCAGGAAAAACCAGAAAGTATTCGAAATCATGCTACAATGCCAAAATTGAAGGAAGTTTCTACAGACGACTATACTAAACCTTAACTATATAGGGAGTCAAGTAACTGTAGCTCTCTCAGAAGCCATGGAAAAAGCAAACTATGACAAACTTAGCAAAATGGTACAGTTGAGAATTAGCCTGAGGTTAACAGTGGAAGTCGTAGAAAAGAGCCATAACAGCAAATGTGGTCACCCTGAAACGGTCGACAACGTTCTAAAAGACTACGCCTTCAGTGACACTTTGCGTGGTTTTCTGAGAGAAACCTCTCCGATATTTGATCCTAGGACTTTCCTGAATAGCAACTAGGGGATTAAAGTGGTGGCCAAGTTTCTCGACTCAGTGTCTTACATACCCAACAAATAGTTAGCTTAACAGACCAAGGCTTGACCAACTTTTCTCTCACTGAGATATTAGATTTCAGTGGTGATCTTAAATGATTTCTCTTGATACGCAAACTGAGATTGTGAAGAATTCGGCGCCAATGAATGCCAATACACTTCACATAGACTGTAAATTATATTTCTTTAAAAGCGTTTGACTATTCAACTTGACGAATTGGAGAGTTATAAAAAAGACAGACGCAGAAATTGAAACTGAGTGCGGCAACTGCATTTGATACCAGAGCAAGAAAGTTCTAGTCAAACTTCTCAACCACTCAAATGGTCTGTAACCTTAATATAATATGATAAGTAACTGAAAGACATCTCTAGACAGGCCATTTTTATAGTGTAATTTGATCAGGTATCGAATAAATTGACTGTCTGTATCTTATGGTCTTTTTTTTGGTTGGTTTTTTCCCTTTTATCACATAATCGTGATGCATTATATAACTTTGCACTTGGGACTTGTACTAATCACAAATCTGGAAATCCCTTTTAGTCTAGACCCGACAATCAAGGGAAAAGTAAGGCACAAGTGCCAAGGTTTGTTTACACCTTATGGCACAAGTGTCCCAACCATTTGTACATTTGACGCAAGGCTTTGACTCCGTAGACCACCTGGCGTTGCTGCTAACTTTTGATAATCTTTGTTATTTGGCTTTAATATTTTCTAAATATGCATTAACTTGTGTCACTTGGCCACCTTTATTTTCCTTTTGCTGCTTTTCCTTCCTTTCCTTCCACATCCCTACCCACTTTCCCGTCACACACATCTCGTTATTACCACCACTTACATAAAGGTAGGTATCTCTTCGAATTGATCAATTGACCTCTTTTTCTAACTCATTCCCATCCAGATGCCCTCCCGTGAAGAATCTGTCTATCTTGCAAAGCTCGCCGAGCAGGCTGAGCGCTACGAGGAAATGGTCCAGAACATGAAGGACGTCGCCACGTCAGGCGATGAACTCAGTGTTGAGGAGAGAAACCTGCTTTCCGTTGCGTACAAGAACGTGATTGGCGCCCGTCGTGCCTCGTGGAGAATTGTTTCTTCGATTGAGCAGAAGGAAGAGAGCAAAAACAACGGTGAACAAGTTTCCTTAATAAGAGAATACAGACAAAAGCTCGAGAAGGAGCTGGGCAACATTTGCAAGGACATTCTCGAAATTCTTGCTAACAACCTCATCCCCAGCGCAAAGGCCGATGAGTCAAAGGTGTTTTACTACAAGATGAAGGGTGATTACCACCGCTACCTTGCCGAGTTTGCCTCTGGTGAAGAACGGGAGAAGATTGCCAACGAGTCGCTTGAGTCCTACGAGGCTGCGTCCGTTATTGCCAACGATACCCTTACCTCCACCCATCCTATCCGTCTTGGCCTGGCCCTCAACTTCTCCGTCTTCTACTACGAGATCCTCAACTCCCCCGAGAAGGCTTGTCAACTTGCCAAGCAGGCCTTTGACGATGCCATTGCTGAGCTTGATAACCTCACTGAGGAAAGTTATAAGGATTCGACCCTGATCATGCAGCTGCTTAGAGACAACCTGACGCTCTGGACCTCTGATATGACTGAACTTGCTGCTGAGAACAATGAGGCCGCCGCGCCTCAGGCTGCAGAGTAAGCGTAGTAATGATGCTACTTTTCCCCTATTCCTTCTGTTCCTTATATATAGTCTCCTTTTCAATAGTATAATTTATTTTTACATGAACGACTTTTTTTGCGACGCGTCCCTGTTACTTCTTTTTCACGCTCTTTTTCCGCCCAACCTTTTGCGCGTAGTCCACTAGGCTCTCAATTAAACTTTCAAAGTCTTGTTTATCCTTTTCAGCGGCGGCTTTCTTTGATTCCCAGATTTTTAATGTTTGGGCTGCTTGCTTGACCGCGACATTGAGCGTGGCAACGTGTTGTGTAATCTCCTCTGTAGACATGCCCTGTAGTGCTAGTTCGCTGACTTGCGCCAGGTGGTTCCATGTACTAAGATTCTGCGCAGTATTAGCTTCTAGCGTACTATCTGCGCTCTTGTCGCCGGGCTTGGTGTCGGCAGGCAGGGTCGATGTTGCTGTTGCCGCGCGGCTGGACGCGGATGCTGATGCTGATGCTAAAGAAGACTTGCTATTATTTGGCAAAACGAGCTTTTTGGGGGTTTTGGTAGGCGGCAGGATCTCGTCAAGGTCAAGCGGCACTCCAAGTGAAATCATAAACAGGCGCCGAATCGTCGATTTCTTCCAGTCAGTAGCCAGCGCTTGCGGCTGTATCAGGGCGAGTTGCTGCCACAGTGATTGCGATCGCTCATTGAAGTAGGACGCAGGAATCTCGGGATTGAAAACTGGCGGCTCGGCCTCGTCATCGTTACTGGAATCCGTTGAGATGGTTGAGGAGAGGATGCTAGAGATGGTTGCTTGGATTGTAACGGAGCTTGAAAAATCAGTCTCCGTGAGACATTGTATTTTTGGCCGCGCCGGAGCGGGTTGTGTACTCGGCTGTGTAGAATCTGTAATGTCCTGGTCTTCTTCGGTTGTCGAGACAGGCTCGGCTGGCGGCTCGTCCTCTTGCTCTTGAAAGTCGTCAAAGTCGTCAAAATCACCAAAGTCATCGTCAAAGTCGTTGTCATCAAACTTGTCCCCTGCGTCCTGCTCGGACTCAGCTTGACTTTCGGATTGCTGTGCTTCCAGCTCCGGCTGAGTGGGCGAATCATCGACAATGGTCGTCGCCTCAATTTCCTTGGTTACGGTGTCGACGTTGTCCATCTTTTTAGGTGCCGGGTGTCGGTTTGTCGTGAGGGTAAGGCCAGTGTGTAGCGGCTTCGTGTTCAGATGAAAGGAGGTGTGTGAATTTTTCTTTTTCTGTGCGTTTTTTTACGGTTTGATCAAGCGCTTCACAAAGAAATTTCACGCTTGGGGAGGCCGATCCCAAAATGCCTAACAAAACATGGAGACCAACAATGTGTATAAAATATTAAACAGCACCTTTTTTTTTTCTCTCCCCTGTTTGATTACTTCTTCTTTCAAGTTTATCTATTCTTCGGGTCAGGATCAAGTTTGTCATGTCGTCGCTGCCTAAAGCCACCCTCTCGCTCCTGGGCTGGTTCATTGTCCCCAACCTTGCCACATCGTTCTTACAAACGGTCTATTACAAGGCCACAATCCGCCTTGGAGATCCGGTCCCTACGCCCGGCACACCGAAGTATGATAAGCACAAGAGGGCCATTTATGCGCTTGTAATTGGTGCGTACTTGGTCTACTCTGTTGTGGAAGCATTTTGGAACGTTTTGGGCCAGTTTAGCCCCAATTCCACTGCTAATGGACTCTACGGTACCCTCGGCGTTTCGCCATTAATCACAGACCGCGAATTGCGATCAACCTTCCGCAAATTGTCGCTGGTGTTTCATCCTGACAAGGTGCGCAATGCGTCAGGTTTTAATGTTGAGGAACGCTGGATCAGTATTAAGGACTCCTACGACATTCTTGCCAACAATGTGTTCCGTTACGCCTACGATCGTTACGGCGATTCTGCCATTGGTATGGTAAAGCAGTTCCAAAAGGCTGGCTCTGCTGGCACGTTTGAGACTCTTGTGATGATGGGTATTCAGCAGAAAATTGTTGCTTTTTACGGCAGCATGCTAGTGATCTTGGTTTTCCTGTCTGTGATCGGATTTGCAAAGACAGGCCAGATTTGGCGGTACTTTATACTCGCTGGGTGCGCTACCACGGAGCTCTACCTCCACACCCACTCCAACGAGCTCATCGTTAGTAACCTGCCGGCGTTATCATGGTTCAAGCTAGCCCCTTATCAAGTGATTGAGATTATGCACAACCTGATGTTTACGTCTTTTGTTGCCATTAACCAGCTTGGCCCGCTACTGTCAAATGGAAAGCAGCATTCACTTCCTATCAATACCAAAAAGGGCCAGGAGCAGCTGCTAAAGCAACTGGAAACAATTGAGAAACTATCTAGCTATGTCGACTATGAAAGCACCCAAAGTCTCGCGCACCAATTAATGCCATTCCAAAGTGACCCGCAACTTTTGGCCAAGGCCAAAGAACGGCTCACTGAGGAGCTTATCGAGAAGCGCTTGAGCAGTGACATTTTCATGAGAGACGCGCTTTCCCATGTTGACACACAGAAACTTCGGGCAGCTGCAGGCAAACCTAACGAAGTGACCGTGCCAACAGCCGAAAATGCCTCGGGCCAGGCGAGGCCATCAGTGCGTAAGCGAAAATAAGGGCGTTTAAGAATACCAAGTTACCAATGTAACTCACTGCCTAGTAATGGCGAGGCCATGGCTGGGTGCCTTGTGGATGTGTAGTTTCGATTAATAGTTAATCTACGTAAAAATTAAATATTTGAAAAATAAGCCCTCAGGTAGCCAGTCTTGTACAACGGATAGATAGGTAATCAGCCTATCGCCCTTGCATTAAGAATATAAAATAATTGCATATGAAATCATTGTGTTTGCTATGTAATAGTATCACAGCCACCGCCTTCTAATTATTTTATTGCAGTCCAGAGTCCTCGTGGTGGAAAAATCGTCCAAGCCCACAGGGCTTGGTAGGTGGCTATGTCTGTGATCCGGCGGCGGCTGGCTGTTTGTGGGCTTCGCCTTTTTGTTTAGAGCGGCATATAAAATACGGCTGTGTTCCCACTTTAATTTTTTTTTTTTTTTTCCCCTTCATCTTCATCAACCATTTAAGCATCAACAACATATCACTAATAACCATAGATCATGTCTACTCCTTCCAATACACTCATCATTTCCGGCTTGGATCGCTCAGACTTTCCGCCAAAGACCACGCCGGATGACGAAACCTTTTTCACTAATGTACTGAAGAAGTACATAGAAGAAACGCTCGAGACGCACCTTGTGCACTGGGGTCTGCTGCGCTCGTTTGGCCGTATCGTGGCCGTATTCAGCACTACGCAGCTGGCGACCAGCGCGCTCAAACTCATTGGTCTATCCAACGCGGAGCTGCCAAAAGGCCTGAAGGCATGCTACGATGCCCACACCCCTCTTTACACTGGCAACGGCGACGCCGTCAACCCCGAGATTGGCAGTGGCGGGGGCCCTGACGACAAACATTTGCAGTTACCTGATAAGGGCCGGCTATTTTTCATCTCGCCACCGCCATCACCACCAGCAGGCTGGGTGTCTCAGCTTGAGGAGTCACCCAACACCCAGACTTTCCACGCGGATCTTCACGAGGCGTTGCTCAAGATTGCGGAAGCGGAGCCTGATGCTATTGGACATAATGATATTTCACCTTTCCCCAGCGAAACCATTGTGTCACCTGAAACAGGCAAGCTGGTCAAACGTATTACATTGTTTTCAGCCGAGCCTGAATCCGCAGCATCTTTGGAAGCAAACTCTTCCATGGCAGTGCCGACGCTGACGCTCAACACAACACAGCCCCCCGCATCACCCACGCTTACTACTCCCACCATTATTGTTGAATGGAACCAGGACGATGAGGACGAAAGCTTTAGTGATTGTGAGGAAGCCGAGCACCCTAGATCATCTGAGAGCATTACCATGACCCGCACCGGGCGCCCGCCGATGATCAGCTGCTGACCACCCAGAATCTAACTGATCCCAGTTGACCTTTGCCACAATATCATGCTGTCAACTGTCTGCTTGGCAGAGAAGCTTGAGTCCGTTTTCCCTTATTTTTTTTTATTGCATTTTTAGTTGCTACACACTCCCAGTATAACCTGTAGAAACCCACCTTATTTATTTGATTTCCAATGAAATTTATAAAGACTGTTTTTTATTTATTTATTTTTATTTTTGTTGATTCAAGTACATGTTTGATTATCACTTGAGATAATACATAATTAATCTACTGTCCTTACATTGAATAGTTACAACCAACATTATAAACTCGTTTGAGATAAATACATACTGTTTGAATCAACTGTTTTAGCAGAATGTCACCTTTCGACTGTTGTACGTGAGAACAAAGACTTCATTTACAGATTGTCAATAAAACTGAATTATAATAAAGATCTGTTTAAGTAAAAATGACTTTGAAACTCATACCTTCTGTATGCAATTTGGTTCATAGTTTTGCGATTAAGAACAATAAACTGATCATTTATCTGCTTAAAGTCAATTTATACAGTCTATTGTAAACCCTTGTATTTTGCTTGCATTTTGCAAGGGTTAAATGACAAATTTGTATCTGTTGCTCGTACCACAATGTTAAAACATGAAAAAAAAAAAAAAAAAAAAAGTTTTTTGATAAAAAAAATAAGCCCTACGGGGGGCTCGAACCCCCAACCTTGTGATGACTTTGTTCCCGAGTAATCGGGTAGTAAGAGTCACACGCTCTACCGATTGAGCTAGCAAGGCAACTTATATTTGTATTTTTTTAATGATAATTTTGTTTACAGCTTGAAAAATATGTTTAATTCGAAATTGTGGTGGCCAAAGTAGCATTAAACATCCTATAATGCCGTTAAAAGTATCAGCTATTGAACGAAAAAAATAAAAGCATTTCCAAAACTCTAAAATGAATGATGATCCCGAATAACCTGACTTCATCGGACTTGTACCCGGGTCTATAATCTGAGAAATCCTGCGGAACTTGATCTCAAGATTTTTCTCGATACCAAGAAGGGTCCCCTTAACACATGGATACTTTCATGGAGAATTCGGCGCTATCGAACGTCTGAACCTATTACGCGCGTTGACACCGCTACTTTGCCAGTCTCATAGAGACAAATGTTTTTGAAATTTCATGTCTTCTTTGTATATCGTTTTGTT
>QQZM01000045.1:137785-158915 GCA_013365045.1 Geotrichum candidum | reverse complement strand
GCGCGCTGACACCGCTACTTTGCCAGTCTCATAGAGACAAATGTTTTTGAAATTTCATGTCTTCTTTGTATATCGTTTTGTTTTGTAAATTTTATGTAACTATTTGATTTAAGGACAATAAATTGATTATCTATCTATCTATCTATTTGATGTAAAGACAATAAACTGATTATCTATCTATTCACCAAGTCTGAGAGAAGACAATTCAGTAGCATTAAGAAAACTGTCAAAAGAAACTATCCCAGTTCCCCGGTGATTACCAAGACTTTCGCCAAATCACCTTGCATCATCTTCCCTCCTAGTGAAAGAAGTGAGGCCAAGATAAAAGAAAACAAAATGGAATGCCAAGTAAAAAAAAATCATCGACAAGGGGGTTGGGCCTTTCGTGATTGTAGATGTTCACTTCTTTACTAGAGATAGCTTGACCCTCCACATCAAAAACTTGAGCAACAAGACTATAAAAAAAAGTCAATATTTTTGGAATTCCCATCAATAATGATAACTAGATAGATAGATAATCAGTTGATTTTCCTTACATCAAATAGTTACATACAAAATTTAATGATAACTAAAATAAGGCCATCTTGGACAGTATGTGGAAAGATGATCTAGTTGAAAATCACAAACTTATCTATGCCAAAGTCCTCAAAATCGGAATTGAAAACCGCAACAGCATTAGACTAGCTTGCCCGTTACAGCAAAGAAATGTTTAGGAAGGGTATCTTCGCAACAAACCAGTAATATCATATCCGCCAATGGTTACCGTCAAAGATTTTTACAACGCTAACCAGACCCAGTGAACTGAATAAACCGATTAAGGTTATGGAAGTCAATGTTACCGAATAGTCTCAATCTAATACCAACAATTGTCAATAGATTAGATAAACTAAACAACATCAAAAGAGCCTCTGAATATGGTCCAAGTGAACTGCTACAGTTAAACGAACTCATAAATAAAATCTTCAAGACGAATTTCGATTCACTGCTGGTCCAAAGAAGATTAACATTGTTGGCAACTGATACTATACCGAAACAACAGTTTGGTGGATACAACGGTTTCTCTACGGCTAACACATTTGCAAAATAATAAAATACACCGATGTGAATCAAAGCCCAGGCCGTGTCACATCTGTATTTATTATTGATATTAAAGGAGTGTTTAAAAATGTTCACAAGAGTGTTTTCTGAAGACTATATCAGACATGAATCTCCCAGAGGCCTCCAGGTGCCTGGTTAACTATTTTCTGAGCAGATAAAGAACTAGCTTGATTATTTATTTCAAGGTAACAAGGCCAAGATATGTGGATTCAGGTATTCCCCAGGGTTTGTCAATCTAACAGCTTCTTCTTTTTGTTTAGATACGCTCTGCTTACAATGAGATTAGGGAGACTGATGCTCATGCTGCTGGGTTTATTGATGAAATCATTGTCGATAAAGATAGTAGGGATATTGATGAGAACAGAGCAACATTGAGTAAGGTGTTACAGATCTGCCATGAATGGGCACAGAAGTGCTACATCGAGTTTGACTATGTTAATAGATAATAAACTAGGATTCTTACATGCTCACAAATCCAAGTGTGAATAGCCGAATAAAAGGAAGGGAAAACAAGACTTAAGAAAGCTTAGGTAACCGACAAGCTCAGAAAAATTTGAAGTTGCTGGGAGTGACATTTTACTGCCTGCCAATATCTAGTATCGACCTACTGAGGGTTACGTATTACAGGTTCCCCTTTATGCATGGAATTACTCATGAAGAATTCCTCTTTATCAAATATCTGAACTTGAAATATGTGCCAACACCGCTTCCTTGCCAAACTCATAGAGACCAAAGTTTTGAAATTCATGCCTTATCTGCATGTCATTTTATTTTATAGTTTTGTTTGTAGCCCTTTGATGTAAGGAGAATAAACTGATTATCTTGTCTGAAGCTCTATTGAATTTCACAGGCAAACTACATCAGGAGTAAATTTCTTTCGCACCCCAGGTTTTGGAAACAGTTGGTACCCATTAGTTGACAGAATTTTTCAGGTTAAAAAAAAAAAAAAAAAACCAAGTCCCAAAAATTTTATCGTCTTTGAGACATGTCTTTATGCTGCCAAATTAGGACCTCCATGTTGAAGGGAGACACAACATGCAACTCGATTGTAATCTCTTACTGAACAACACTTGTTTTTGTTCTTAGAGACGCCTTGTTTATGCAATATTTGCCATTCCATTGCTATGAACCTCTTCTGTTTCATAAATTGGGTGCTTTTCCCAACATTAAAATTTGAAAGAGCTCAGACGACCCTCGCATTAACTAGCCGGCACGCATGAACCACTTGGTTTGGATATGCTGAGATTGATTAGATAATTAGATCAAGGCATCTTTTAGTTGGTGTAGTAAACAAACAACCAGTTAACCATGTTACGTTTTGCTAACATACCATTTTGTTTTATACTTTTATTTGTAATTATTCGATTTAAGGACAATGAACCCATTATATGTCTCTAACTATTATGCTTGTTGAAACTGGGTTGAAACCTTTTTTCTTTGCCTTAAAATGTAAAGAACGGCACCAGCGGCTCAACCTGCAGATGCAATATATATGGTAAGAGATGATGCAGAACATAGAATAATAATGCAAACTCAAGAGATTCTTGATGGTACATCCCTAAATAGATAGACATTAGCTAGTTGTCCAAACTATTGAGATCAAAAGAACCAATTTTTGCATGTAGTACGCAAGATAGCAAGTTCTGGATTTCTTTGGTCTTGTGAAACAAAATTACATGTTCCAAAACATAGATTGCACACGGTAACTGTGCGCCGAACCCTAGGTGCTACAACTGGCCCGCGGTCTACAATGGTTGAAAATTATCTTGCGAGCTGCAGTATAACGGTTGGACATCCCTACAACGGATATGAGGATCGAGTTGAGAGGTCCGACCTTCAGCGTATTTTGAATGGCACTTTAGAAAACACAAATGAATTAAACAAATTTATTTAAGACAAAGACAACGGCTGATAGTGGTACACGAACCAACAACTTCCTATCACAGAAGAGATTACATACCAGACTGAAGTTGATAACTCTATTAGGGATTGCAAGGCTGAAGAACCCTAAAACGGGCGAAAATGGGATGGGACTTGAGTTTTTGATTTGCATTTGTTATGTAAGTCGAATAAATGACCAATGATAAAAAAAAAAAAGGCAACGGCTGGTATGGTGAATGGACACGAATTTGGTCAACGTTACAGTCGGAACTTGCGTGGTGTGAGATACAATGGGAAAATTTATGGAGGACCGTGGCGGGAAACAATCGGGGCTAATTAATGTAGTACTCGGATATGGGTTCACCTGCCGGTTTCCGGCGACCACGAAACCTACATTCAAAAGTCTGAGACTATACATCAGGATAGCTCAAGCGCAGATAAACTTGGTCTACTGGATGTAATTGGCCGAGAATCCTGAAAGGTTGTCAAAGAAGCGGGTTTAAGGGATGGGCTCAAACAGAGCGCTAAAAATGGTGAAGGAAACGTTGGTACTAAGCCAATGTGACAACATTAGGAACCGAGAAAAAAAGCCGGCCAATAGATTCTGCAGTCTTTTTTTCACCCTTTGTAATGCACAAGGCTTTCAAATGCAATGAAAACTGAAATAATAATATTTTACGATGCCATCATGTGAAGATGAAGGGAGTAGGTTTTTCTTTCTTCTTTCTTCCCTAATTGAAATTGTGATGGCTGGAGGCTAACTATTGAGACACGATGCCAGCACTGTGAATAGTTGTTGGTGCTGCTTTGGTAAAGAACATTGAAATAACTGAGGCATTAGATGCTTACCGTCTCGTAAATATGTTGATATTGGATCCTTTTTCTCTCATGAAACTGTCCTAATAGCGTTGAAGTGTGGAGAGACGAAAGCTTATGCACAAACGAGAAGGCTTGGCTAACTTTAACGTTTGATGAGGTAGCTTTTGCGGTTGAAAATTATATTTATACTGTAAATGCTGTTGATATCAGTCAACACATGAAAAACAGAGACAAAAAATGGCTCAAATATTAGCATGTTTTGGCAAAATAGCACTTGTTTTGGTGTTGTGGCACATGATAACCTCTTATTGGACATTTGGGTGGCAGATTTCAGAGCTACTGCATGCCAATCTCTGACCACTACAGTGGCTACTGAATGTATCCCCACCGAAAGCTGCAACGTTACCAGAAACCACTGAAACAGCATTAGTTTTGTCCTCAAATCACCACTAAAGCTTGTGATAAAACCTCTATTTAAAACCTCGGGTCAACAACCCACCCTTGTTTGGGTAATTCTTCCCCTCCCAAACTCCAAGTCAAAGCTTGAATGCCTGTGAACTACCTACCTGCTAGACTCGATTCTACGTTTGATTTGTCCTGATGTCAATTTGATTGAGCTGGCATCTGCACGGCGTCTAAACAAGTCGATTGCTGTATCCTTATTGGTATTCTTTTTTTTTTCTAATCAAGACCTAATAAAACTTGGCAATAGATTAAACTTTCCCAAAGGGTGTGCTTATATACCGTACACCAAACACAACAGGTTGTTTTTACGAATTGTGCCAAAAAAAAAACAATTACATGATACAGTACAATATACATTCAAACAGTACTCAAAGTCAAGGTAAAAACCCCCTCGCCGGTTTAGCCAAAACATGACTTCATTTATTCTTGAAAAGTGAAAACCGAGCATTTTTATCACCACTTAATCCCTCTGCAACCCTTGATTTTACAAAACCAGCTCTGATATTTTTCACACGAAACTTGTATTAGATACGTGGTTATTGTCAAAACAATGTCTTTTTGCAAACGGGATCCATGCAATAGCATGAAAACTCCTGGCAAAAGCTGCTACAAGTTTGCTTCTTAATTTATGACAACAAGCCCAAAGCTTATGTGACTGAAGGTTTAAACTCGACTTTCTTTTGGGCATGGACTGTTTAGCATGACTCAAGGAGGCACAACCCACTATCGACAAATTCATAAATAAGTTAGGTATAAATTAAATACTGCTATATGGGAAATCTAGAGTTGAGCGACTCAAACTGCTGGCACGCAAGTAGCAATGTGCCATAGGCGGTTCAACAGCAGCTATCTAAAAAACGTAAAAAAGGGCTAGAGGTGCTGCTGGTCCCAAGCCTATGCTTGCCCGTCTGGCTGCTCGCCATATTGAAGCAGAGAGAAACTTGGTCCAGCCAAAAGAGTGCATGCTGGGTTTATTAAACTTTCATCTTTTTGTTTTTGTAAGAAGAAAGGCGATGTGCGGATTTTTTTTTTCTTTTAATTTTTAAAAATTTTCATTTTGATAGTGCAGTTAGAAAAAAAGGACGTCAGAATCGTCGACCATCGGCAGGTCAAATTTAACGTCTGAGTTGGTCTCACTGCTACCACTCTTAGTGGTCGATAATTTGTTAACAGGAGCCAAAGACGGCGCGTCGTTTTTGCGTTCGTGGAACCGTGAGATAACAGCATATACCATGGGGTTGGTGTATTGAAGGTTTGATTTTTCAACTGCAGCAAATGAAGTCTGCTGGCCCCCAGCAGGGAGCATTTGGAAAGCAAATAGCGCCAGTAATGAACAAACACAAAACATGCCTAGGAGTTTGAGAATAAAATAGTAGAAATCGTGACGTGGGACTTTTTGCTGTGAATTGTGTAGAGGCAGCAGTGACTGACCCCTGGGGTTGTTGATAAAAGCTTTCAGACTGACCATTGGATATGTTTTGGCTAGCGTGATTAAAAAATGTCGTAAGGGATTTGGGGGGAAAGCTGTATGCCGAGCAAACGGAGCGTCTGGAGGCGATAGAAAAACGACAGTTCAGAAGGATATTGGTTGATCCAGGTAGGCTAAGATCAATAAAAATGAAGATTTAAAGCAATTATGAAAAGTGCGAAAAGAGATGTATTTATATTTTTTAATATTCTCATTTTTCGATTGAAATTATAATTTAACTGATATTTTTTTTCTCAGACTCAAAATGAATACACTTTTCTTTTTTTTATGTTTCGTTTCAAAATACAGCCAACTGGGCACACCCTCTAATTTCTTTTTTTCTGTTCATCTCCCAAACAAGCGCAAAATGCATAATTTCCCTAAAAGTGGTGGTCAACTATTCAGTTTGTCATTCAAATTCTTTTGCTTGGAAACCAATGACCAACTTTTGCTCAACAGTGACCATAGCCTTTGCTGAATATTGCTAAGTTCTACAAGCCATTAAACAAGCCATTTTTTTTTCATTTTATTTATCTTCTATATTACAGACATCTCTGAAAAAATTTGATTGTACTTAATAAATGGAGTTCGCTTGTAACACGACTTGTTACTTGTTCCCTGCTAGGCACATCGGTTTTCACGCCCCCCTGAACTGATGACTGCAGGTTGTTATGTTTCTTACACAAGCTACCTTGTTTCAATTTTATTTTGAGCAGGTTTAAAAAAATATGCTTTTATTTACCTGTTTTTCTTCTGTTGTCATCTTTCTGGCATCGCAGTCAATCCCCACATAAATTTGTCGAACCAAGCAATGCCAGCCTTAACAGTATAGAAGAAAATCATCAGTTAAGTGCAGCGAACAGTTTACCCATACTCAGTTCACAAATTAGACCCATTTGCAACAAAGGCAGGATTTTTTTAATTCTCATGTATCACAAAGATTGATTTTTGACAAACCAACATTCTGGATCGTGAATGTTGGGGGTTTAGGAAATTTGAATGCATATATGATAATCTTAAGACCTTTTTAATAAAAAAAATATGTTTTTACTTAACCATCAAATGGTAAAAGACAGAGTGGGCTTGATTTGTTCGTGGATCTTGATAAGTTTACTACACACTGATATTGATAGAAAGAGAAAGAATTCTTTTGGCTATTTTCAAAAATATAAAGAGTAGAACGAAAGAACCATTCTACGCTTCATCGCGTTTTCAATTTCCAAGCACTATGTTTATACATCTGCATTTATAAGCTAAGGGTCCGACTGGCAGTGCTTGAACCCCAACATAAACCTTTGTAGCTACTTGGATAGCAGGATAACTCAACGTTACAGATAGAGCTAGTAAATGATCCAGTAATCATACAAATGGAGGAATATTTTGTTAATATTGTTCAGCCATGATACAACAACTTGCCAGCAAGGATAGTTGGTGTCAGAAACCACGGGAACCTTATAAAACTAAACAGGATTGCCATCATGGGATACGTGGCATTGTACAGCATGTTTGTGATGTCTAGTTTGATCACAGGTTTAACAACAGACCTTCAATTTTGATTTATAATTTGTCCTCCGCAGATCCTTACATTTTTCTGACCAATGACAGAAATATAAATAAGATGTAGTGGTATCCAGTTTCCATATTTAAGTGGCTAATATCTACAAAGACGGGCTATTATTAACAGTACCATCTATCCGACACTACAATGCTAACAGTTGTATTGTTAGTACATCAGGTCACAACCAAAAGTTTACATAGTAGCAGCGTTATGGCTACTTTGCGCTTGAGCACACCGCGTTTTGGTACTGCTAAGTAGATCAAAAAAGCTTCAACCATAACGCTCGTTGATTGCCGCCAAGGTATGATTTTAACTTTGGCTTGTTTTTCTTTTTTTAGAGGTAATGGCTATGTATGTGTTTCATTCACTAATTGTTGACAAACTGCCTATATACATTCCACAAATTAATTATGACCTCAACGCAGGGCTTAATGATTATTGCGCATTATCCAAACGTGTGGGGTTGTTATTGTCTTTAACAGACGATACCTGTACTTGATATGATTAAGTCTAAATGGGGGAGGTTAATGTATATCAATTTATATTAGTAAAACAGATTTATATCTCTATTAAATATCATGAGATAGTTGTAGATGTTAGTCTAGGTGGAGATTCTTAATCATGTAATTAATAGTTCATCACAGAAGTAATCTTTAGGAAGTACTTCAATATATAATTTTTAATTTGGACAGCTTATTCTCAAAGGAGTAATGGTAACTGGAAATACGGAATTGGGTCGTCTGATAGAATCATTCCAAGGTTAAGTTAGTCTAACCAAAGTGGAGTGTTCAGTGTGTTCATAGCCGAGACCAATTTAATAAGTAAGATGTTTAGATATTAATTAAAAAAGGCTCCAGTTCATGGTCTCAGCAGTTATGTAACAGTCTATTATCCCAGATTTGGATGTTTTTAGAAATGGCTTAAGCGTAAGCTATGACTTCTGTTAGAGCTCGCCAATACATACTCTGGTATGAATAGTATGCCAAAGTTGAAAAATAGTCCTTAAGACCCTGCTCTTATTGGCCATAAAGAACCAACAGGAAATAAAATTGTTAAATATAATTAGAGCCTACAGTACTTGGGCTCATCAGACCAGGTCTATTACAGGTATCAATCCCAGCCGTAGGGTATTATCCTACGGCATGTTGGGACCATTATGTTCAAAATTTTTGGTTCGTCTGAGGATCGAAACGATCACCACGGAATCGGGATCCCGTATCCTTCCTTCCCTACTCGAAAACCTAGACACTTATGGATTGGTGTTAATAATAGATTTGCCTGCGGTATGCAACCTGCTATAAGGGGACACTAAATCAAAAAAGGGCACACGTGGTTGTCCATTAAGGAATCTCATTGTAGAAGACTTGAAACCTCCTTCAGTAAGAAGATTGTTTACCAAGGTTGTATCAAGCTAAAAAACGTCTAATACCCACTAAACCAGAAATGCCTTCTCTTAACCACATTCAAAACCGTTATGTTCACAAACTCTCATAAAAAGTGGTTAACCACACTGTAACTTTCTTTTTGCCTGGTTTTGTAATCCAAAATCTCTCCACGTTGGTTTTTTATGCATGACGCATATCACCTAATTGAGTATAGTTTCCAATACCACAACCTTTTTCTATTTAAAGAAATTGGCCGAGGGTAAAGACGGAATTTCATACCTGAGCTCTCTCCACTTGAAGGGCGATACAAAGAATGTTTGTATCTCAAGTGCACAACATGGGTAGAACTAGGCCATTAAGATCGTGATGATATTCATATTTTTATATGGCTAATCTTTTGAGTTTTAAATATAACCCCAGATGGATTACAAACTACGCCTCTCATCCAGTGTCTCAGACAGGCTTAGCTGTATACATATATTTGTTGAAAGGTATTGGTCTACTCGAATATCTTGAGTCTTTAGAAACTCACGCAACCATGTTCACAGCTTTTGGCCTAGTTGCACGGCTGAAGCGACTGTCAGCACTTTAAGTAAGTCAGAAAATATCCAACAGCTACCCGTATCAAACAAATTACGAGTGGGTTTTGTGTGCACGTTGAATTTTAATAACCTGCAGCTTTCTACCAGTCTGGTTCATCTTGTAGTTGAAGTCAAAGGTTTCCTAATGGCTTAGCTGCTAACAGGTCATCTTTTCTGGTTCATGCTTTTTGCTGTTGTTGGAACCTACGTCTTTCAAGCCCCCTATATGACATCATTGTTAGTTCCAAAAGTCTTTTTTTCAACTACTGGGTTCGTGCCTTGATTTACCCGCTTTATTAGTATGACTTTTGATAGCCATCTGTCAATGATCGGTGTAGGATTTTCTGACTTTTAGTGCATACTTTGTATATATTTTGTGGTTCAAATTAAAACAGACGTTTGTGTACGGTCTAGTCAACACATCTCAGGAAATATGTTAAGCTGGCCACATTTTGTTTTATCAAGTGAACATGAGAGAATGGCATAAAATTCTCAAAGTACCAAAGGTATATTGCTTGTAAAGCTTATTTAAAACCAGAAAAAGTCAAGTTATATGAACACGTGCTTTGGGGATAGCCATGTTTGAACCAGCCGTTTGTATTTTACAAATAAAGTCATGATTTGAGATATTTTAATAGAACTTGAAGCAAAAAGTATTTTGGTTTGCAGATTGTACCTGAGACACTGATATTTTAGCTTTAGATCTCTGTTATCCTCGTATTTTGCAATATCACTGCTAAATTGCTAAAGATAAACTCGTTTGAACGTACAAAGATGCTGTAAAATAAGGCTCCTGAAAAAAGAGGTTGGTTATATTGAACTAACAGATATTCTATTCTATTGAACAAACATACAGCCGTTGTTCGTTAAAAGCTATAGAGAAATAAACCAAAAGAAAATTTGATACTAAGCAAATAGTATTGATGATACTTACCATCTGACTTTTGATTTTAATATTGTTGTGTACAAAGAAAAATCCTGGTTAATCTGTTACCAACTGTTGAAAATAAATCTGAAATAACATATAGTTGAAATTGCTTAAAAATTACTTCATATGAATTTGCTTAGGTTGATATACACACAATAAATGTCAAATCACAAACTGAGATAAATTTGCTACTTCTAAAAAATCGAAAGCAGATTTTGAGTCATAATGAGTGTAAACAACGATAGTTTTCATAGTGGCTAAAGGCATAGTGGCTTTTATCATGCTATTAAAAAATTCGCTGTAAAGAAAATTTAGTTTTCTCAACTTCTGAGTCAATTATAAAAAATATGATTAACCTCCGATCAACCTCCGGGGTTTTTATCATCAGTTGATAACATATTGCCATAACAGTTTATATGCACTGTCAAAAACAAAATATGTTGAATTAAAGTAGTATTTCTTCTGCCAAAGTGATTACACAGCCTTGGGTTATATAGCCAGCACCTGATAGTAATCAATCCTGGGACAATGATTACATAAAAAAAGATATAAACACCCGAGCACTTAGGATTATAGAAGAGGCAAAACAAAATTTCTAAAAATATGAGTTTAAACATACTGAAATGATTTTGGCTGTTGGACTTTGTTAAATATACGTTGCGATCGGCACTTGGAAAAAGATTTTTAAAGTATCGTTATAGTTTATTGAAATCCAATATCATACTTGTTTAACTGTTGTTTTCTACGCCTATGTGACTGGTTCATGCTTACTCCCAAGGTGGTGAATCTAATGATGGCCATTACTAAATTCTACTGCTGCAAGTTTTATGTGGCATAAATGGGGCAGTAAAGTCGGAATTTATTGATAATTTTAATTGAAAGACAACCACCATGAATTTTTTTTAAAAGCCATCATGCTTTTGAAAAAAGTATCATTGCTTATTAGTTGAAATAAATACTTGTAGGTTTTCCTACACTTGTTATTATGCTAGTTTGGATATTCGTGTGATATAAAATGGCTAAGCTTTTTTTAAACACCTTATATAGTGTCCAAGCTTTA
The DNA here is from genome assembly GCA_013365045.1 of Geotrichum candidum. Lineage (NCBI taxonomy): Eukaryota > Fungi > Ascomycota > Dipodascomycetes > Dipodascales > Dipodascaceae > Geotrichum > Geotrichum candidum. The sequence goes on along the minus strand of QQZM01000045.1, from coordinate 147,672 downwards.
CAAAGCACGTTGAAGGTGGTGATATTTACATTTGTGTTGTTGCTAAAAGAAAAAAAGAGGCTATAATTCTCAGCTTTGTGCAGGTAAGATAGTGCATACTAGTAACTGACTGTCCAATTTCTAGTAAGTTATTTTAAGACTCAACTAATGAAACCTTCTAGATATATCTTGTAGTTTCAGAAAGCGATAAAATATGATCTAAATACTCACAATTTAAAACAAACCGATTTTCAACAACTCAACTCATGAGCTAAAAAAAATCTGTATTTTTCTTCAATAGCAAAAGCTGTTTGTAGTAAAAATCTTTCACTATTCTTTAGATAAACTGGGAAGGCCACATGGTGGCAAATATAATTTTGGTCACTGTCAGCAAGAATTGAAAAGTGATGTGCTTGAACCCCTGTTTTATTTTATAAGTTATATTAACGGCCCATGAAATTCCTAAAAGCAGCACAATGGATAGATATGGACCACACTTTATACACAACTTTTAATTTCATTATAGAGATACCTTAGCAAGACCTCAACTAAAATTCCACATACTGTGGATATAAGTTACATTGAGTAGGAAAAACTTCAATACTACTCTGTAGGTTGTGACTTATAGTTTAATGTCTGTTTGTCGTACTTATGATCTAATTTGGATAACAAGTTCGTGATAGTATTAACTTATCTTTCGACTGAGCTTTTATGAAATAGCAATTTTTTTCATTGTCTACAAACCATTTCAAACCCTTGCTTATATTAATATTTTCAAACTATATCCTTGAAAATTTTTATATATAATTAAATTTCCAATGCAGGTTCTTCGTCTATTTTGGACTATAAATACGATGTCGATTAATAACTGCACGGCACAAAGAAATGCTATTCTTGTTCTCGTACTTATTCTAAGCTTGGAAAGACATAAATTCATGGATCTGTTGTCTTTTTTCTTGTGAAAATCTTTCCAAGCTTTTGAACATTACATTACTCGAGACCCACTTCGAGATTACTGGAAAGCGGCACTCAATGAATAATTAATTCATAGGTTGACATTTAACATTCCTTAAATTCTCTCGCTTAATATGGAAGTCAGAGGTTGTTTACTATGAAAATCTACACAAACTGTTGTGGCATATTTCTCTGCCTGGAAAAGTGGTAAGTGTTACCGAAAATCTTTATAGTACACAAAAATGATATTTAAGTGGAATATGGGCATCAGTTAAACTGTCTAAAGATAATTTTAAGCGCCATACTTTCATGATGTTTTTACAGGAGAAGTTTTCCTTTTTTATATAGTTATTCAGGGTAATTGTTGATATGCTATGGATTTGAATAGAATCAACTATTTGTCATATTATCAATAAATAAATTGTCAAAACTAATATGGAATCACTTAGAGTCTATCAGAGCCTGAAAGCAAAGAACATGTATTTTACTGTAGGGGTTAAAAACTTTTTTCTTTTGATTGCGTAAACGATTATACAACTGTTATTAATTTTTTATAATACGCCTTTCACTTCATCTCTTTTACGAATGGTGTTTATTGTAGTATTAGGTATTAAAGTTATATTTTGCAGTACCGTCCAATTGAACTGCACGGTTTCCATTTTTGTCAAACTGTCGGACAGACTGGTCAGATTTGCTTTTACATTTTCTGAACGACATTACATTAAACTGAATTTTTAAAATTTCATAAGATTCTTAACAATCAGACTAGTAAGCATAATAAATATCTAATAGGTCTGCCTTTGGCATCAATTACAGCAGCCATTCTCCCAGATATAGATTGAAAAAGATCCTCAAGCATGGCACAACCAACTTCACTTCAAAGTTTTCTAATTTCTCTTTCCAAATCTAAATATTTTGTGATGAGACCTTCTTATTTAGAAAAGCTTTTATCCAAGCTCAAATATGCTCAATGAGGTTGATATCAAGACTATAGACCGGTCATTTCATGGTCAAAGATTTTTGCTGGTCCAGCCACCCCCTCGTCAGCTTGGAGGTGTGGCAAGGGGCATCGTCTTGCACGAAAATAACTATATTATTCTCAGTCATAAAGGGGAAAACCTGGTGTTTCAAAACATCTAAGTATAGGCCCTTATTCATGGTTGTTCCCTTATATAAGAACACTAGATTTGTCTTTTGTGTGCCAGTGATTCCCTCCATACACACAAATACACACTGCAAGAAATTGTGTCAAAAGAAAAGGTATAAGCAATGTTCTGAGGAGTATATGCCTTCCCAATTCTCCTACTCACTTGCAAGCGAGCTGACTGCTTTCTAGTGTTAAAATTGCTCTCATCAGAAAAGAGCACTTTATTCCACTCTGCTATGGTCCAGCTTTGATGAGCTTTTGTCAACTGCAAACGTGCAATTTTATAACTCTCTTTACGCCCTGACTTTCTCCTTGCAACCTTCTTTGTAATTCCATATTTTTTAAGCACTCGGGCCACAGTTTGTCTGGAGATATTTTTTCCAACAATACCAGAGCAACCCAACTCAGTGAAGGTCTTGAATGGACATAAAAGAGTCTTTCGAACTAGGTGTCTCTCACCTCGATCATTTAGGCAACCTTTCCTATTCTAGGGAAAAAGTCTTTTTATTGAAGTAACTAGAATCATTTATTGTTTTCTGGAGATGTGTTGAAATAGTCGAACGTGACACCCCAAGGTCCTTGGCGATATCAGTGGAATTTAGACCTTTTTTATAGAGAAGAGCCATCGTTTTTTTTTTGAGATTCCTTAAAATGATGAAAAAACATTTTTACTAGATATAATAAATAAGAGAATAACCTGACGGGATGTGAGGGAAAATCACAATTCATTTGTCTGGCCACATCCAGATGAGCCTGTGTTGAGGTCATGCGTACAGTTTGATTGGATGTGACTGTATATCTACTTACACGGTTGTGTTAATCTTTGTTTTTTTCAAGTAATACATTTATTCATACCAGCTTTGGTCAACCTAACGCTATAATTTTATAATGAAATCAAAATATTTCAACAACGAAAAAAAAATTGTTGAAATTACTTTTATGCTAATAAATTTAAATAAATTTTGTGATATCTTGGTGACACAATTTTGTACTTTCTTACTTCAGTTTATGAGAGCGATAGTTCAAAAGTTGCATGCAAAGCTGAGATTATTTGGGTCAGCGAATTCAAGGTGACATAATGTCATCTTTTAGCAGCAATGTTTAAACTCATTATTTGAATCCTTGAAGCCTAATAATATGATATTAGATTTTATTTTACTCTTTGAATGCAGTCTTTCTATTGTGATGATGATAATCTGGAAACATGCATATTGTCATGCCAAAATTTCAGCGTTAATAGAATTACCATTCAATGTGGCTAAATGATTTAGAACAGTTTAGTAGAAAAGTGATAAACTATCTCTAGTGAAAACCGACGCCACAATCACTTGAATTAAATGATCTGTTTATCATGAAATCAGCCAATTTAATCACAAACTAGGATCCCTGATGAAATAGCATGCCTAAGTTTGGTTTCTTAATTTTCTTTTTTGATTTCAAGCGTTCTCTACAGAATCCACGTAATCTCATGTTGACCTGTCAAGTCATCCCGTTAAACTGAATTGCCGCCAGCAACAATAACAATAATAAAGAAAAAAAAAACGGATATTTTTGGTTTGAAAACTCAGTTTAATTGCAAGAAGCCACCAGCCTTGATATACCTTGTGTAGAAAGCTCAGACGGGGTTTCTGATCGAGAAAATAACGTTAATAACATAGTGTTATTCGGATGCCTTTTTCCTGAACCAATGGAATTCTCCATGGATAATTCGGCGTCTTCAAATATCAAAACAAATTATACACTCAGAGCGTTACCTTTTCAATCTCATTTACATATGCGTTAAACGATATATCCTTTTTTATGAATACATATTTCTGTTATTTAACCCTTGAATATCCGGAACATGAACAGATTTCCCATCTATTCAAATGCAAGGTTAAGCACTGACATGCAAATCAGAGTAGCTTCAAAGGTCAGCGTTATTCAAGGAAATAATGCACAGTAGGAAACAGGCTACCGGGGAAAACTACACCCATCCAGCAAAAGAACACTAATCGGATCATGATGCCGTGTGTCATCCAGTGCCCGTGCAATAGAGTCCGACAGGGAAAGCAACACGGTCCGCGTACCTACAAGGTGATCTCATGCTATGACTGAATGGAGGTTGAAGACAAAAAGAAATTACCGGTTTGGAGGTAGGAAAACGACATGCGAAAACTCAATAAAATGACTATTCAGCCATGATAATCATCGAACATTAGAAAAGTTAGGGTTCATTACAAGAGAAGCCGAGCTGGCAGCTAGCAAAGGCATCGGTGCTGCAAACAGATATGCATTGTTTGCCAGCAATGCTGTGATATTTAAGCTTTCCTATATTGCCATGATGCCAAGCTTTTAAGATAAAACTGAGAATAGATTTTACATCTTCGATCTGAACGTCCAGGGTCTTCATCGAAGATTCGCATGTATCGTTACTTATCAGCAGGTTTAACCAGGGATTTGGTGGTTTTATTTGCTGGTTCCCTAAACCTTAACAATGTTTTTTTAGTACCTTTCCAGTTATTATTTACTGTAGTGTAAAAAGGGAATACTAAAGTATGATACCCTTTAATTCAAATAAAAAAACGTCCATTTCTTATACCTTGCTGGTTATTTGTGCTGGGCTTCAGTCTTTTTTCATTTTTATTTTCGCTTTAAAAATCTTTTTTGTTTTTTATTTTTGACTCTTCTCTTTTCTTTCCATTTTTTCATTTTCACGATCTGGCAGACCCTTGTAAACTGCGCAATGTTTCTTCAAAACCTGGCTCTCTTTTAATTTGTTTTGCTGGTTGGCCATGCCTTTACCTAACTGCTTTCTAAGCTGCTTACCCTCCTTTGTAATTTTGAATTCTTTGAGTCAGAAAAAGCAGTCAGAACAGCGTGTCTTTATTGGTTCAAACATGTAGCCTTTTTTTCTCTTGTGTAAATATGAGTACGCGTAGGTAAATCACAGCATATTGCCTCTCAACGACCCCTAACTCGATAATTGGATTTCCATCTGTATTTATATTTTCAAAGTACCCTTTGTTCTCTGTGTGGTTTTTTCATTCTTTTGTTTCTCTATCCTTGTTTTATTTTCTTTCTTGCAATTATCCAACCTCCCTAATTAAAGAACAACTGACCATCATGAAAGGCAAGGAAATTAGAATTCTTTTTCTGCTTGGGCTGGACACCATCTTTTTTTTCCTTGAGATTGGCATTGGCTATGCAGTCAACTCATTGGCCTTGATTGCTGATGCTTTTCATATGTTGAATGATATCTTTTCTCTTATTGTTGCACTTTGGGCCGTAAGAGTTGCTAAATCCCGTGGTGTAGACTCAAAGTATACTTATGGCTGGCAAAGAGCGGAGATTCTTGGCGCTTTGATCAATGCCGTTTTTCTTATTGCTCTTTGCATGACCATTTTCCTCGAGGCCATTCAAAGATTTATTGAAGTTCCAGAAATCACAAACCCCAAGCTTATTCTGATCGTCGGTACGGCCGGCTTGATCTCGAATATTATTGGGTTGTTTCTTTTCCACGAACATGGGCACTCCCACGGTGGTTCTGGCGGCCATATTGAAGATGAAGAGAGTGGTCACTCCCACGAGCACTCCCACGGGCACTCCCACGGGCACTCCCATGGTAATAGCCATTCACATCCCCGGCAGGCTGTTGATGTCAAGTACGGAAAAAACCTAGTTGATGACAATGCTCCTATTTCCGAAGCAGTTCCCTCTTCCTACGTCTCAAGAATCTCAGAAACAGCTGGACTGCTGGCGAATGAACAGTCTAATGGTGCCAACTACAATAGTGTTGAAGAAAATTCTACTATTGAAGTGGTCCCTGAAACTTATACTGATTCTACTGTCTCGCCGTCCCATAGCTTCCGCACTCGAAGCCAATCGGTATCGAGTATAACGCATAAGGACCACTTTCATGTCAAGCCCAGAGATATCATTAAACAGAAATCGGTCAACATGGAAGGTGTTTTCCTGCATGTTTTGGGTGACGCTTTGGGTAACATTGGTGTTATTGCTACCGCGCTGTTTATTTGGAAGACTGACTATTCGTGGAAATTTTACATGGACCCTGTCATTTCTTTAGTTATTACTGCCATTATCTTTTCTTCAGCCGTTCCATTGTGTAAGCGTACCTCAGCAATTTTGTTGCAAGGCGTCCCGCAGTCGGTTGATGCTGATGAGGTTCGTGATGATATTGCTTCGCTGCCTGGTGTCATTGAGGTTCATGATTTGCATATTTGGATTCTTAGTGAAAACCTCAATGTCGCAACTTTGCATGTCTCAGTTGACAAGGGACCTCGGGATTTCATGAAGCTTGCAGAACGGATTCGGACGTGTATGAAGGGCCATGGCATTGGTTCGACAACTATTCAGCCCGAGTTTGTCAACTTTACTACTATTAGTAGTAACAGTAGCCAGGATAGCCTGCACGGTAGCCGGTCTCCGTCACCAGATAACACCCCCTCGTGTATTCTTCAGGGAAATAAGTCGAGCGGTGGCCTTAGCAAGACACGCACCCAAGCATAAACCCCAATGAAGCAACGAACCTCAAAACACGAATTCACACCGATACTAAAAGAGAAAGAAAAAAACACTATTTCCATTAATATATCTGACACTCTAGTGCCATTTCTAATTAAGTATTAAAAAAATCATTAAATATCTGCTCACTTTTACATAATAATGCACTCCTTATCTTTTTTTGCTTTTTTCTGCTTTTTGTTGTCATTAGATGGGCCATTTGATGCTGGTGATGGTAGGGTCTCACCCTGGTTGGATGTGCTGTTGCTGGTCGGAATATTTTTAACAGCAACAGTGTTCGATTTCTTTCGTTGGGCTCGGTTATTATCCAATCGATCGATGGCCCGTTGATCACCACCCTTGGCCGCACGCTTGTAATATTCTACTGATCGGAGAATATCTCGCTCACAGCCAATCCCATTTTCGAGGAAAAATCCAATGGCGTATTCTGCCTTTGCAAGACCCTTGTCGGCGGCTCGGCGAGCCCATTCGTGGGCTTCCTCTTCGTTACGCGGCAAAACAGGATCCACCCCGACCATATACCATGCACACATGGCCAGCATGGATGTGGGATCGCCACCAAGAGCAGCAATCGTATAATAATGAATGCTTAAAGCAGCATCTTGTGGGCATCCCATCTCCCCGTATTCGTACAAGTGGCCCAGCCGCGCTGCGGCAGTTACGTATCCCAGATCCGCGGATTTGACGTACAATTCAACGGCATATTTCATGTCCTTAAACACAAGGTCTTTGTATCCTACTTCGTAAATGCGCGCAAGCTCAAATGGTGCCCAGAAATATGTTTCATTAGCAGACTCGGTTGCCCGCGTAAGCCATTTGATTCCCTCGACCTGAATTCGGACCAACTTGTCACCAGACACCGCTAGATGCATACCAAGACGGCCATAAAAGCAGGCCATTCCAAGCCGGAACATGGCACCAGGGTGGCTTTTAGCGCTAGCCTGGCGGAGATACTGGATTGCCTTGCGAGAGTCCTTGGAAGCACCCCAACCCTCTTCAAGACAAAGTGCTGTCCGGTAGGCAGCTTCGGCGTGGCCATGCTTGGCAGCCATTTGAAACTGGCTAAAAGATTCCTTTAGATCCGTTTTGCCAAGAGCACCTGACGAATATGCATCACCAAGGAGGTACTGAGCATCAGGATAGCCAGCTAAGGAGAGCTTATGGAGGTAGCTTATAGATTCTTTCAACAGTTCCTTTTTAATTTTGGTTTCATCTTGCTGGGTCATCGGCGTTTGTGTGGGAGAAGCAGCAGAGGTGCTACCAGACGATGAGGATGATGTTGTTGAAGGTGTAATTTGGTAATCAGATGGATCGAGCTTGGCAGAGCCAATCGTACCTGAAAGAAGGGCGGTCTGTAGCATATACTGGGCAAACTGAAATTGGATTAAGGGGTCATTTGATCGCTTTGCATTCTTTCTGTATAGTTCGATCGTCTTAATACGAGGTAACAATGAAGATGAATTTTCTTGTAGGTTAGAGGTTAAAAATGACTGGTTGAGATCAAAGATCGAAGCTCCATCTGAGGGTGAGGGTGAGGGTGATGATCTGTTGCTTTGATTTAGGTATGGCGCAATCGGTGGAACAGGTGGGGTGGAAGAGCGATTAATAAAGTCTAATGAGTAAACAGAAACGGATCGCTGGTAAGGTGGAGTAAAATGGGGGTTGCCAGAGGCTGACATGGAGCGGGTGGCTTTGTGGGAGTTTTTTGCAGGCACACTCTTGGTGCTGTTGACCGATGTTGGTCTCTGAATGACGGGACTTACGATGGTCGGAGAGGTTACGATAGTACCAGGAGTCCGAACTCGGCGGTTTCGAAAAGGGAACTCCTCCCCATCGCTGCTGTCACTGCGACTAACGGGCCTGGGAGTGGAAGCGTCTTCACTAAGCTCTGGGATACTCGAGCATGACAGGTTAGCCCTTTTGTGGAATGAGTGGCTGCGGTGGCCGTTTGCTGTATGGCCCGCAAACGGCTTCAAGGGTGGGGACGAAACAGGGGAGGGATAGTTGTAGCTCATGACTAGAGGGTAGGAAACAGATGCAAGTAGTTAAGAAGCACCAGATTTATAGCCATGAAAACAAGGCTGAACAAACGAGTGACTAGGGACTTCTATAGCTGAAAAGGAAAAGACAGAGAGAAGAAGAGAGAAAGAAAAAGAGAGGAGTAGGGGGATAAAGAAGAAGGAAACAGAATGATGAGAGAAAATGATTAATTTTATAAATCAAAATCTGTGTTATTTATTAATATAAATATAGTATATAAAATTAACTGTTTAAAACAAAAAGTACACTGCGTATACACTAGTGTCGTACGCACAAGGCCAATAGAAAGTCTGTTTTGATGGCATTTGCCAACAAAAATAGAAAAAGAAAAAAAGAAAAAAAAAATACATCGTGCAGCTTGAACCGAAGGGTTTAAGCTGGTCCCGACTAGCTGTCGACTTACTGCGAGCTATGACATTACTAAAATAATATGGGAAACTAATAACACTCGTGTATCATCAACATTGTACAAGTTAATGGGTCTGATGCAAGGTACATGTGTTCGCATCTCACCGCACCCGCCTTGAAGGTGCCTGGGTGTTTGTTTACGATGTTCCGTATAATCAACGATGTTCATTGTTGACAAGGTAATGACATCATTCTTTTCGCTTATGGGCAGCTTTTGACAAAACCATAGGCACGTGTACCTCTCCTATTTAGTCTAACCACTTTTACCCACGGAGGTTAAGGTTTGAGTGCAAATTTTCAGATTTTATCATTTCGTTAAGAATACAAATGACAGCTAAATCTGAATCTTTGAGCTATTAGAATAGGAGTTGCAAATAAGATATGCTTTGCCAAGAGATCAATAAAAGGCCTTATCTGTGACAGATTGAAAAAAAAAAATGCTTAGTAGTCAAAAGTATCGACAAGCCTTCAAGTTGAAGTTATTTTGATAAACTCATCTATAGCCATTGTTTGCTTGTTGAATGAAATTGGCTTTTGTTGTTTTTTGTTATGTTTCACCGTTCCTTGTTGAAAGAAGATACCAATCTACTTAAACTAATCCCTTAATGGTGTTTCATGAGTCATGTATATTGTAATAATTACAATGGGCTGGGTTTGAAACCTATTTGAACGACTTAGAACCAAGTAGTTGTTAACCAGTATGGCCTGAGGAATATCCAGATGAGATACTATGAAAGTGGTATCTTGGGTTTTTACCAGTTGTTGTTGTTATTATTATTATTATTATTATTATTATTATTATTATTATTATTATTATTATTATTATTATTATTAT
>QQZM01000045.1:0-137697 GCA_013365045.1 Geotrichum candidum | reverse complement strand
ATTATTATTATTATTATTATTATTATTATTATTATTATTATTATTATTATTATTATTATTATTATTATTATTATTATTTTTATTATTATTATTATTATTATTATTATTATTATTATTATTATTATTATTATTATTATTATTATTATTATTATTATTATGATTATTATTATTATTATTATTATTATTATTATTATTATTATTATTATTATTATTATTATTATTATTATTATTATTATGATTATTATTATTATTATTATTATTATTATTATTATTATTATTATTATTATTATTATTATTATTATTATTATTATTATTTATGATGATGATAAAAATACAAGCTTAAATTGAGTGATTAAACCTCTGCATGTTAGGCACTGCAATCGTTCATCTACGAGCATCTGAACTCACATTAGACGCAAATAGGGTTTTAAACATCTAGACTCAAGTACTATCAATATTGCTAAAAATAGATCCACATGTGCTTATGTCATAAAAAAGGAACATAATTGGATTCCAATCATCAACAAATGCATTATTCTCTAATGAATACGAACTTTAGATAATATTCTTCAAAAAGAGAAACATATATTATTAAATACGTTTATGGCTATTCTGCAGTCACTTTGTAAGATAATTACTGCATACGTGTTTTTTTTTTCGGATTGATAATTTCAAGCCCACGACTCTGGATGTGTATATACATGAAATTGAATTCTAAATCTAATTTTGCAAAACGTCGCAGCGTCATGGTAGAATCACAAAAACCTTATCGTCTCTCGTATATTTAAAAAAGACCACACAGACTTAAATATAGTTATACGGAGAAAGTGGAGGGGTTGATTGCGTGCATTATCGGCCGTATTTAATGGATTAAAGTAACTTATTTGCTTGATTCCTATATCAAAAAAATTCTTTTACCAAGCAGGATCATTGATAGATTGTTGTATATAGATAATGATATCATTTAAGAAAAGAAATGCTCGCCCAAACACATATACTCATAGTGTATGGTGTCACCAAAACTTTTGATTTGTGTAGGGTTGATTACAAATACCTGTATTTTCAGAGAAAATGCTCATGTAAGTTTCGTATATCAGAGTATAAAACTTAATAGTTGAGGTTGTATTTGATAGAATCTCGTAAACACAAAAATAGTTGTGCAGAATCCCAGATAAAAAGTTAGAGTGCAACCCGTTTATTTTTTGAACTTTTCTGAAGCGTGGTCTAAAAGGGAATCTAGGCTATGCTAAAGAATTTCTTTTAGTATTTTACCTGCTATTGGGTTTACCAAGCACTGGCCAGGCTACTACGTTCTATATGACATCATATTATGCAATTGAATTTCAAAGTAAACCCCAGCCGCTCCTCTCTGTTTACTTAATGTATTTACTAAATATTTCTTTAACTTTTTTTAAAAATCAAAAGGGACTCAGCTATCTTATGCTTTTGAAGGGCAAAGAACATTACCATACAAGAATAACTAACAATCTTATCGCAAATGCACGCACGCATCTTTTGTTTTATCATTGTTTAGTCAAGGCACTTTTGTTATACTATTAAAAGAAACATGACTCACAGTACTGCTGGCTTCAACCAAGCATGAACTTCAAATTGGCAAGTATCAGCTGCCCATGAATTTACTGTACTTTATATTTCTGATTATCTTAACTGTGAACAGTACTTTAGAAGTATACTTCTCGCAATTTCTGTTTTATTTTTGGAATAAGCATGTACTCGGTGGTTTTAACTTGCGTCATGAACCAAGTTTAGAAATATTTGATGGGCAAATCTGCGAACCCCATCAAAAACCCCGTCAAGAACCCCAGACTTTTTGTTGTATGATTCTGAATTTGGAAAAAGTATATGTGTGGTCTAATTTTGATGCTTTGAATTCACACACCAATAAAATGTGATAATTGTTGGATTACTTCTGTTTAAACACAAGCTTGTCACTAGTCTAAAAATTTTTTTGATTCAATAGTTAATAATGGCAATTGTTTCTAGACCCAACTTTACAATAACAATCAAGATTAGTCTCCATGGGGGCGGGTATGAATAGCACTACATTTGATAAAAAAGAAAATAAAAAATAACCTTTTATTTTAGCTCATTACAGATGGGTTGAAATATGAAGATGACAAAGGCCAACTCAGGTACCAAATAAGGGTCATACGTAACAACCAGTTTTAAAATGACGAATATCATCAAACTTAGAGATGAAAAGGGATGAGCAAAAACGTTATAATTTATAGACACATGTAAATATATACAGGCCTGTAGATATTTTTGGTTTCATGAAATAAGCATTGATCTGTTCAGGACTAAAAATAAAACTTAAAGTATCAAGTAGTACTAGCTTTTAATCTATGTGGTTGCGCTTGAACTGCGTTCAAATTTTGATTATGGGCCTTTTCTTTTGAATGAGATTACACAGACATATTTCAGTAACATGCTTCATATCTGAGAATGAAAATATGGGGTTTGTGTATTGCAAGCCCTAGAAGCTTGCGTACTTACATTGAAATGTTAAAAACAGATAAAAAATTGTATACTAAACAAAACTCTGATGGAATTTCACTACAGTAATTGATGAAAACATTCTACACCACTCAGGCGCAGCTACTCTTTTCTAAACGGTACTCCACAAGAAGGTATTGTTAGAGAGTATTCAGATTATATTGCTTGTGACAAGGTTCAGCGCCAAAAATAACTTGTGGATTTGTTTTGAAAAAAAATTCGTATACACATTATATATATTTACTTACAGTTCTTGTTTAGTGCTGGGGTTTTGAATGAATGCTGCTTTAATTTGCTACGTTATCTGGATTTATGAGCCATTTTGGCGGATGTAGCTGTTTCTGTACACAGGTAACCAAGGACTTTAAACTACTTAAAATTACACATATATTAAGCACCAGCTAAATGAATCTGACTTCATATATATTTATTTTTGGATCAAAGTAGATTTAAAATTGTGTATGATATTTGGGTGGAAAAAAACTAATTTTTGAAATAGTTCAATTTTTGTAGAAGCCTACTAAAGAATTTCACATGTTGAGCTTTTTCCAATACCATTTTAGACGCACTGAGGCGGTAAATTTAGATTTGCAAAAAATATTTTTTCTGGGGGACCAAATAAATAGAAAAGTTGATAAATGAGAGTCGTGATTGCTGGTAAAAAATAAATTGGTCGACACCCACTGGCAATATAATGCCCAGTTCGAATATACTAACATTTAATATAGATATGGTCAGTGAGTACACTAGTCTTCTCGTCCCGCGATAACGTCATACTCATAGAACATACCAATGACTATTAGGCCATTAATATAGAACTAGTGGTTAATAGTGTTACTTGGGCATTATGCACTTTAGCTAATGTATTATTACTGTATCCCATACCAAATCCCTATAGTCAACAAAAAAATTAACTACTGAGCTAATGTACTAGATAGACAGACAATCAGTTTAGTGTCCTTATATCAAATGGTTACATACAAGATTACAAAACAAAATGACATACAAAGAAGACATGAAATTTCAAAACATTTGTCTCTATAAGACTAGCAAAGTAGCGATGTCAGCGTGCGCAATAAGTTCAGATGTTTGATAGTGCCGAATTTTTCATGAATATTTATATGTGCTTTATATGTACTAAGGGAAAAGCCAATATGCCATAAGATAATAATTTAGCAAGGTCGCTAATGCAGGTCAATTCCATCCTATAAATCTAAGGCAAACATGATAGTGAAGAGGTTCCATAATACTGGAAGACGCTAAGAGTCAGACAATGAGAAAAACAAAAGATCTTACAGAGTAGATCACAAAACAGATAAAATGTGTTTATAACAAATAGAGCAGCGAGGCGGTACAAAGAAGCTATCAAGGAAGTTGCGAGGCTAATTACCAACATGAAGAAACTAATCACTACTGAAGTATTCAAGAATTACTCCCAAGAAGTATTGAGCCAGATAACCTAATTAAGAACTGGTAATGGATATATTGGTAAACATCTCCAGAAAAGAAATGACCCCAAAAATGATCACCACTGAAAGTGTGGTGGGTTCAACACTATAAAACATTGTCAAGCACTGCCAGCAAACAGCATTGAAGAGAGAGGGACTCTTAAAAGTGTCTCCAGACCTGGACTTAGCCCAGTTACTAGCATGCCAAAGAAGCTCTATGATGTAAAGAAGTAATTATAATGAGAATAGAAACAGCTAACAAGAACAATAAAAACTCTGCATAACATAAGGGGTCGAGGGCTACAAGCTCCAAGTCCAAACCGCAAGGCATAGCTGAAGCTGGAAAAAATAAGTAGGGGTTTAACTATTGTTTGAGTTTTTGATTTGTATTTGTTTATGTAAGACTAATAAATAACCAATGAAGGGAAAACATAAAAAAAAAAAAACCCTACAACCAGCAATTTTCTTAAGCTCATTGTTTTTTTGCTGTGCAGAGTATGATTGCATACAATGTTTATTTCTCACTGAAATAAGCAACTCCCAGCAAGTTTTGGGTTTGCCGATACCATGCATTTGGATTCTGCGTCTGCGCACCTATTGTTCATTCTCCAAATGCTGTTGGTGATTAATGCCAATGGCTAATCATCATCAGTAGTTTCAATATCAGTTCCTTTATCATATATCAGCGAAGATTACAGCAATGAAACTATCTGAATGAAAGACTTTCATACAAAAAAAAAAAAAAAAAAAGAAAGCAACAATTAATAGGGGGGATTTTAAGTGTTATAACTGCGAAATAGAAAAATAGAAGTAACGAAAGCAGAAGGAGTTTCCAGGGTGTTTTCGTGTAGAAGTAAGAAGGGAAATGAGTGATGCTATCAACCACTATTCGTAGACTGTAAATTACATGAGTTTTAGGAAACCATGAAAGAAAGAAAAACGCAATAAAGTATTGTTTCTTTCTGCAGCAATCACTAAAATTCGATAAAGATTATGACCACTCGAATGGTTTTAAACCCGTGTTTTTGTTCATGAGCTCCTTGGAATTAATATTTGATAAACAAATATAGATTTTTGCTAGAAATTTAATTCCTTAGCCATCTAAAAATTAAATTCATACTCAGTCATCAAAAATGCACCAGTATTAAGAAAGAAAAAAATTTAGTGTTGTATATCGATCGCTTGAGAAATTATGAAAAATACTGTCTGGCCGTGGAAATATTTTTCATGTTCAGAGTTTTACCTTGTTAGTAGAAAGATTGTAGTCGAGCGATCTATTTTTTCTTTTCGAGACCGTCAATATTGATCTAAGATCTACATGTCAAATTAACAAACAATTACAAGCCACGCGAATAATAACAAACACTTGCAGATTTTAGAAAGACAAAGATCACAACAGATTCCATTGCTACTGTCAGAGATATTGAGCTTTTAAATACGCCATTTAAAAAGTTTCATAAATATCACGCTTATTATCTCGCGTGAAATATCGTCATAGAGCAGTAAGGGGCGGGTTTGATTTAAAAAAAAATAGCTAGGTATTTCGACATCACTATTTAAAACTAATAACAGTTGAATCTACAGCTGTTGCAGCAGCATCGTAGTATAAGCCATCGTGAAAGTTAAGCCATCTTCAAATTTACAGAAAACATCAAAAACTTGAAATATCAACTGGGGTCTTTGTGGATATTTCCGAGTACTTAATTTAGAGGTTTTTTTTTTTTTTGATAAACCGTGCTACCCTCCGGCTATCATCTCCTAATACCTGTGCATTTTGACGATCTTTTTAAGACCACAGAACAAAAAATTTTTGGGATTTAAGGGATGTCATAATGACAAAAGATTTTATTGTCCCAATATTTAAAAGTTACAAAAATAAAAATGAAAATCCAAATACAATAACAAGGATATGAAGAAATCCGTCTAGATTTTGAACATTCTTTTTTAAGAGACTAATCAAGCAATTATCCCAACTGGTATTTCGGGGTTATCCAGCCGATGGCGCTGAAATTCCTGCAAAATTAGTTTGTGTCAAGGGAAATATTCCGAGATTACCGCTGAAGCCCATTGTCTCATAGAGAGGGCAAGTAGTTGGTTAAGCCTCTACACGTTATGGTGTTACGCCTGAACATTGTAGATAAAATGACTGATAATACAAGAATTAGTGATTTCTTTTAGATGATCTTTCTTCTTCTTCTTCGATGTTATTAAAATTTTTACAACTTCTTTGAAAAAATGCTTTTTTAACGCTTATATAACGTGTTGTCTTTTTCTAACCTGTACGTTTACTCAAAAATGCATTGTATTATTAACTCAGTTTTTTAACTGCATTTTGAAGGATTAACTTAATCAGTTTCCAATTATTGGTTTGAACTACTCAATCTTCTTAAATTATGACCATCCCAGTCGGTGAAAATGTTAATATTCTGTCAACCAAACAACTATCTATATCATTCCACGGCTATTAATGTTCTGCAATATTCGATGCTACTGGTTGCTAGTTGTTGGGCTTGGCAAGGCGGCCGGGCGGTAAGTATCTGTTCGTAGATGAATTGCATTTGATTGCCATTATACTTTTTTCTACAGGAAGGCTGGCATTCTCTTGCAGTTGTATGTTTTTAATGTCTCATTATTTAGTCTTATTTAATATTTATGAAAATAAATAGGGCTGTTTAATCCAACCAAATTCATGCCTTGAAATATACAACCTTCTCAAATCTCTAAACAGAATAGATAAGGAAATAAATAAAATTTCATAAATTGGATGTTGAAAGAGACAACAAAAGATTCGGATAGGTGTTTCAGTTAACTTGAAGCCTAAGCGTTGAGTAAGCCTTCCTAGGTTATCCGGATAGATGGTCAGTTTATCGTCACCATCCTATTACTGCAGTCAAGTATTAGCAGGTAAGAGTCAAAAACTATCTACAGAGATTTTTTGTGGAGAGTAGAACAGTCTATATCTTGATCTACAATAACCTCTTATAGGAGATTGTATGTTTCTTTGTATTCCTTATTTGTAAAAAGTTGTAATGCTATTAGATTATGAAAGCAAATATAGAAGTTCTCTATTTAAGACATGAGGATCGGTTAATGCTTTTTTTTTTTTTTTTTTGATTTTATTGTCGAGAGATAAAAGCCTGTTTATTGTTAGTTTATATTTTATTTCTTATTTTTGTTATTTTTATTATTGATTTTTTATTATCTTTATTGTTTTTATTATTATTATTATTATTATTATTTATTATTCTTTTATTATTCTTTTATCATTCTTTTATTTTTTTCAATTTTTATTAAATTTTGTTAAATTTATTTTTCTTATTCTTTTATTTTTCGTCTGTTTCTCTTGGTTTCTCCAACTTTTGTTGGTTATCTCGTTTCTGCTGCTGCAACTGTAATTTTTTTCTTTTTCCTTTTTTTCTTTTTTTCTTTTTTTCTTTTTTTTTCTTAAACCTAAATAGCATAGTACAAAAATAAAACACGCCCATTTTATTTATCTCACCTTTTTTATTTATTTCGCCAACACTAATTCTTTTCTTCTTCTTTCACTTCTCTTAACACTTCTTTTTCGGCAAATTTTGGCACATAATCCCTTAAGCGAGTGTTAGAAAGCTTCACTCTTGTTTTTAAGAATGTCTGAAATAAATTCAAAACCCTCTTTTCTGGATGCGCCATCGAACCCTACTAATGCCTGCCAAAAAGAAAATAATTATAATCACCGCTTTACTCCGAATCCTGACCAGCATGTACTGAGCGACATTGATCCTTCTTTAGCCAAAAGTTTTAGCTGTATGACAGCGCCAAAATCTTTCGAGCCAGCATCTCCGCCCAAAGAAGTATGCTCTGATCACTTTACCTCTACCAGCGTCTACAGTGCGTCCAACCAAGGCTATAACAATCACCTAACGACTGCCTCGAGCATACACGCCAACATTCACCACCCTGTTTCTCCTTGGACTACACCCTTGCCAGTACAAGAGAAAGTTCCATGCTTTGACGAAGACCGATCAAAACATGTTCTAGAAACACCTAAAGAAATTATAGACAGCCTACGCGGATTTCCTCTTTTTAAATCTGCACCTGAGGCCTTTCTTCAAGCTATCGCCAGAAAGCTTGTTTTACAGGCTTACCCGGCCCACAGTTTTATCATAACAGAAGGTGAGGAAGCCCGTTCAATGTATTGGATTATCAGAGGCTCTGTAGGTATTGTGTCAAGGGACGGCGAGTCGATTCATGCTGAGTTGGGTCCTGGTACCTTTTTTGGAGAGATTGGAATTCTGTTTGACTGCCCTAGAACTGCATCTGTACAAGCTCGTGAGAAATGCATATTAGCTTTCCTGACTTTCAGTGCTCTCAATGAAGTCAGTCCGGCATACCCAGTTATGGAACAAGCGATAAGAGAAGAGGCACAAGAGCGATTAGCTATTCTAAAAAAAAATCATTTGCTGAAGAATAATACTCAACGACAGAAATCCAGGCATAATTTAATAAAAGTCCCCTTTCAAAAAAGCCCTTTACAGCATGAGCAGGTTGGTGACAACAGGAATCTTTGGCTTCGAAAGCAGAGTATTGGCGACCTTGGCAAGTATCTCGAGCACACTGGCGTGAGAGAAATTCTTGAGGAGATGTCCTTGTTTGATAAATTACCGGCCGAGATTCTTCACAAGTTGGCGTTATCGATAGAGCCAAAAGCGTATGGTCCATTTGAAATGATTTTCCAGCAAAACAGCCCAGGACGTGACATCTACTTTATCATAGAAGGACAAGTAGAAGTTCTTGACGAAGAATCAAATACAAGAATTGCTCGTCTTTCACGTGGATCTTACTTTGGTGAAATGGCATTTTTATCATGGGCCGAAAGTAGAACTGCGTCTGTTCGAACAATTACAGAAGTTGACTGTTTGGTTATTACTGAAGAAACACTGATAACTTTGTGTAAAGATTATCCTGAGTTTCAAAACCATATTGAAGAAACAGCCAACTCTCGGATAGGGAGTAATCAATCCCACGACATATGGCAAACTGATAGCAATACTGGAAGTTCAAGGTACTTAAGCTATTGGCGTACAACCATGACCAAGTCGTCGTCAGAAAACTCCTCAGTGTCAGAGGAAGTGGATATCCCACAGGGCAAGCAACTCGATTTAGACCCGTTCCATGTCAAAAAGACCGATTCAGCATCTGAATATGAGCCTACCAACAAGTCTGAAGAACACAAGGGTGTAGGGCTATTTTCAAAATCTTGGAATACTTTAGGTTGTTTTGGTTCATCGTCTCACAACGCTCTAATTATCCCACCCCATAGAGACACTGAACTTCACGAAACCGATCCGCACGATCAGCTACCATCTTCATTGAGCCCAGAATTATCTCAAAGCATAAAAACTACTACTATCAACCAATCACCAGCAACCATCAGCACTTTACCTTCATTTTCTTCCATTTCACAATCGCCTATTAATTTTTCTCCTACCCATGCTAGCCAAGGGAGCAATTATAATGACCACTTTAATACTAATAACAATGCCAGCACTAATAACAGAACCATGGGCAATAACAATAGTGCAACCACTCCTCATCACAGCAGCAAACCATTTTTGTTTTCTGGGTTTTCTGAATCTACTCCGGAAGAGAGCCAAGCAGAAATTGGTAGCGGGTCAATGCTGGCAAATGATCCACCTACCAGTGATGGCTTACAATATGGAACCCTACCCTCAGTATTGGGTGTTCGACGGCATATGAACCAAGGTCTGCTGTTACACCCAAGATCAAAGCGCACAAAGCTCATGTCAAGACGGCGCTCATCGATTTTTAATATAGGGCCTCTACCAGATTTTGTCCAGCTTAAAGTTTTTCAGCACCTCGATTTGAAGTCACTTATGGTTATGCAACGAGTATGCCAACATTGGAAACAAATTCTGCAGACCTCTCAGCAACTAATAACCGAACTGGACTTGCGTCCATATAATACGACGATTAACGATAAAACTATAATTTCCATTACCAATTTTGCAGGCATGCGGCCTAAAAAGGTTGATATCAGCAACTGTTTCCATCTAACAGATGAAGGCTTTTCTTATCTGGTCAACGGTATTGGTCTTTCCAAAATTAATGTTTTTAAAATGAAATCAGTTTGGGAAGTCTCAACCATGGCCATCATGGACCTTACCGTTCCATCCATTGGCTCTGAATTAGAGGAGATAGACCTGTCTAACTGCCGCAAGGTTAGTGACTCTACACTGACTAGGCTGATTGGTTGGGTCATTTCTCCGTGTGGACCTGATGGCCAGGCTTCAGTTGCCAATGGAACTGTGGTTGGCTGTTCCAAACTACGCCGGTTATCATTGTCTTACTGTAAGCAAATTACTGATCGGTCAATGTACCACATGGCTATGTTTGCTTCTGACCGTATTGAATTCTTGGATCTGACTCGGTGCACCACCATCACTGATCACGGGTTTTCATTCTGGAATTTCCGCTCCTTCCACAATCTGCGGCATCTTTGCCTGGCTGACTGCACCTTTTTAACGGACAAGAGCATTATATCAATTGCCTCGGCCGCAAACAATCTTCATTCTTTAGTTCTGTCTTTTTGCTGCGCGCTAACCGATGTTTCAGTTGAGGTACTTGCAGTTGGGTGTCCACGATTGCAAAAACTTGACCTCGCGTACTGTGGGTCAGCGGTATCAGATGCATCGCTGTCAACAGCGGCATTACATCTCACGGAGCTTGAGACGCTTTCCGTGCGAGGCTGCGTGCGTGTCACCAACATGGGTATCGACACTATTCTTCGCGTGGCTGGACAGCGCAAGCTAAGATTTCTCGATATAACGCAGTGCCGCAACATTTCAGACCAAATTGAGGTTGGGGACAAACTCCATGTCACTATTAAGCAATTTTGATACTACTGATGATGGTAATTATGATGATGATGATGACGACAACAATGATGATAATGATTTTATTTGAAACACTTTTTTTTTCTTTTTTGTTTTTATTGAATTTTTAATTTGGTTAAACCACAATGAATAGTGAGAACGACAAAAATATCAACAATAGCTTTATGGGAATACAGGTTTATTTATCAGGTATCTATTTTAAAACTTATTGAATAATAGTATGAAAGAAAATTTAGGGATTGGAATGAATATGTGAATGGAATTAGAAAAAAAATTACACGGAAGTTGGCAAACATTGAAAAACAAAAACAAAAAAAGAGTTGAAGAACAAAAGAAAAAAAAATAGCAAGCTGCACAATCTAGCATTTTTCTGACTTTAGAACACTGTGATGTAGTTGTTGATGCGTTCCTTCTGGTTCTGGGAAATGCATTCCGCGATCCAAGTAATGTTTCTGACCTCCTGCTCTCTGGCCTTAATCCATGCCCAGACCGTTGAGTAAGTGAACTGTTGTGTGAAAGCACCCTTGCAGAGCTCCATCTCACGCTGGTAGAAGTGGTCCTCGAGAGATTGCTGGCTGCCGCTCTCAAAAATAGACGTGTCAATCGTGGAACTGCCAGAGGTTTCAATGGCAAATCTAACCTGCTCGACGTCCTCTGCACGAACTAACAGCTCAGTAGCTACGGGGTAAAGCGAGCCAAATTCAGGGATGAGCGATAGTCTGTCCTCCCTTGACAATTGGGTGCCAATAGAGTTAATGGCAATGTTAACAGCACGTCTATCAGCCTCAAACTCAAGCAAACGGCTCAAAATCTCATTCGAAGGATCAGGCAATGTTTGAACAAACTTGTAAAAGTCTTGTAAGTATGCTCTATACAGTCTGTTTCTAATGATTTCAATGTTGAGATCATCTAGCTCCTCTGCAGAGAAACAGTCCTTAAAGTAAGGGGCGAGGGGAGTATCAACAAGCACGGTGTCGTAAAGAGATTCAACGTCAGTAGCAACCGATAAAGCAGGAAGTGTATCGAACCAACCGAGAGGGTGGCAGCGTTCCAAAATCTCGGCCCTGTCGCGCTCGTGGACAGTGCCGGTGATAAGGAGCGCAACATTATCAATCATGTAGCCGTAAGTAATGTAGTCCATGAGCTTGGACAAGGGCTCAACAGCCTGCGACCGAATATAACGAAAGTCGTCAATGAGCTTTCCAAAAGCCTTCTCTTGGATAGTAGAAGTGGTCAGTGTGCCGGGGACGTTTGCTAAGAAATTGCCATAGTCTGTGGCTGACAACTGAAGTTTAAGATCTATCAAATGGTATGTTAGTGCATAATCAATAACTACAAAAATTCTATTAATTACTTACCTTCCAAGGTGTCGCATTGTGTTAAATTAATGTATTGGGAGCCGGTGAGAAGGCCGTTGCGGTAGCCTCGGACGATACCTTCAAGGAAACCACTGAAAAAGAAAGTTAGCAACGTAAAAATTGGCAAATATAAGTCAAAAGAGACTTACAAGTCAATGTTAATAAAAAGGCCTTCCATTGTTGCGATCTAGTAACTGTGCTGCGGGGGAATGATGGTGTACAGAGCTATGCAATTGCAGATAAAACGAGATGGCGATGATGAAATTTGGAGGAAGAGAAAAGTGCTGCTTTTCGAGTTTGGCGTGCAAAGAAAAAAGCAGCACCTAGTTGTATTAGATAAGCACATTCAAAATGCTGACTCAGTTAGACCAACACATCGCTTTCTGATTTCCTGCCGGTTTTTTGGAATGAACCTATCTCAGTAACAACGACGATCATAAAAGCGTAGCAAGACGCTGTTTTCAACGTTACTTGACTAACCTGGAGACATACAATGCCTAATACAGAGAAGGTAAAGCAGCCAATTACTTTGGTAGATCCGCTACTTGATATTCTTCTACCGGATCTGCCACAAGACATTCAAGATTTGATCGTCTCTAATGTCGGCCCCGAAGACTCTGTCGCAAACAACCCTGCATTCTCATTCCTTCCAAAGTTGCGAAGTAGTAATTTATCGGTAATTACTAATACTGAAACGGAGGCTAGCATAGAAAAGGAACAGGCCGACGTGACGTTAAAACTTCAGGATGTTGTCAAGTCATCCTACCCAAAGTTCATATCCGGGTCCACATCATTAGCATCATTCGACAGTCAGTTCAAACAATTCAAGACCGATGTCAAAGAATTTTATGACACTGAATTCATTTACCTGGATAATGATATCCAGCATTTTTCTACTATCTTAGACCAGCAAAATGGCTCTGTCGACGATACTCATGCTGACGACCACCAGGCATTTGCTGACAAGGCTTTTACAGACAATTCTGAGGCTATTGTTCTTCTCAAAAACTTGGACAAACTTCAAGATATGCTAGAGCTTCCTAATTTGACTCTAGCATGCGTTAACAATGGCTACTACACAGAGGCTCTAGATCTTGCCAGTCATACAAGTAGGCTTTATGCGCGATACAGCAATATCAAGGTAATTCAGGATATTCAAAGCCAGGTTGAAGATGCGCTGAAAACAATGCTAGTGCAGCTACTGCGACTTTTGCGTGAGACAGTTAAGCTACCAATCCTGATTAAGGTTGTGTCGTATCTGCGCCGAATGAAGCCGTTCCAAGGCTCGGACGACGTGGATAGACAGCTTGAGCAATTGTACCTAGTTTCGCGTCTTCAGTACATTCGGACACTCCTTTCTTCATTAGAACCGCTAAAGAAACAGTCACCAGAAACCTATTTGAAACGATATATTGAGGTGTTCAGAGAACACGTTTTTGTTACGATAGTAGGATTCCGGTCGGTCTTTCCCGAATCCCTTTCGTCACATACCAAGAAAGGGACCGAGTCTACACCAGGGGAGCGGCTTATTGGTTCATTTCTTCGGACTCTGGTAGAGGAGCTGCGCGAGACTGTGGCAGAGATGAGCCCATTTATTTGTGATGAAAGTACACGGAATAGTTTATGGCTCCAAGTTTCATACTGTTCGCAATCGCTGGGCCGTGTCGGCGGTGACTTCTGGCCTACGATTCAGGGTCCTCTAGAAGAGGGCAGCAGTGGCATAACAAAACACGAGTGGTTGCAGGCCTTGCAAAAACAAAAAGAGGTCTCTAAGCAACTCGATGTTTCAGCATCGTCATCGCTGGTTGTATAATAACGATTAAATTAGGTATCATGATTAAAATTCAGCTCTTAAGTAATAGTTCTATAGCAATAATTGTGGATGTAAGCGTAGAATGGGAAAGCATTACTGGAGATTCTTTTTCGCCCAATCAATAAACGATGGTACATCGGCCACAACACTAGCTGTAACAGACTTATCTTGAATCCAGCGCGGGATGTTGCCTTTCGCATCACTAGTTTGAGCCATAATCCACTCGACATGGCCTTCTTCCTCGATATATGTGACGACTTCGATAGCAAGATACTCAGCACGAGTCACATGCGGTGAGACAGCATGAGACGAGGGCACAGAAATAATGATAAACTGCTTGATCTCAGGGTCTGGTTGGACAGCCAGCACCCACACGGCCATCTCTCTGTCGCTGAATAGACGTGGAAACTTGTAATGCACAGTAAACGCCTTCCAGCCATCGGGGTGGTCCTCGGGAATCACGTTTGGCTCATCTTCATGGTCTCTAGCGGAGTCTAGCAAAGGAATGTACTTGACTTCATTTCGAGTGTGGTCTTCAAGGATGGCAGATTTGAACTGATCAAAAGTAACGTCCTTGTGATAGGAGATTCTACACATCCAAAAGTCGTTACCTTGGCGAGTCGTATAGGTATGCACATCGTGTGGATACACTTTGGTCTTGGTCCAGTCAATCTTAATCTGCGTAACAAACTCGTGTGCAGCAGCAATAATTTGTGCTTTCGGAGGCAATTCAGCTGCGCTAAAATCTTTCAGTGGAAAGTCGAAGCCATGAGTGTTGCGTAGTATAGTCATTACTGAAGAGATAGTGTGTTGTTGGCGAAGGGTGGATATGAAATAGTTTACGTACTCACAATATCAAAATCCTTGAACGATTTAAATAAACCAGACAAGGGTGTTTTGTAGTAGCCAGGGGAGAAAAGGAAAACGCTAAGGTTTCGATTGTTTTTAATTTGACTCAAATAAGATCCTACAGAGACTTAAAAGGCTAATAGATATCTTGAACCCAGGACAGCCTACTAAAACAAAAAATAAAAAAAAAATAAAAAATAAAAGCTTGTTCAAATTTAAATTTAAGACATAAGAAATGAAATATGGCATTTGTTACATAGACACACCTAACCCAGTTAGTCTTGAAATGTTTCAACTGGAATTTTCATACAAAAAAAATGGATAACGAGAAATCTTGACCCCCCTTCTTGATCTCCGATTCTTTTCCTTTTTTTTTTTTTTTTTTTTGGTTTATTACACCAATTGTTATTTCACCATGTCCTTAAAAACCG
Source organism: Geotrichum candidum (assembly GCA_013365045.1). NCBI lineage: Eukaryota > Fungi > Ascomycota > Dipodascomycetes > Dipodascales > Dipodascaceae > Geotrichum > Geotrichum candidum. Next base: position 122,385 of record QQZM01000045.1, on the reverse strand, counting down.
CATTTTCTGCCCCAGGCAAGGCTTTCTTGGCTGGCGGTTATCTTGTTCTCGATCCCACGTACTCAGCTTATGTTGTTGCGCTCTCGGCCCGTATGCATGCCGTCATCCAGGGCGATGCCAGTAATGCGACAACGATCACAGTTAATAGTCCTCAGTTTGCTGAGGGAACCTGGGAATTCTCTGCTGAGCTGGCCGGTGCTTCTGCTTACCGGGCCAAGTCACTGTAAGTGTCTGAGTTTCCAATTACTCTGGTGAACTGATTCTGACCCATGTGCTTTAGAAAAAACGTCAACCCCTTCTTGGAGGCTACTATTACCGTCTTGTTGAGCTACATTCAACCTACGAGCCATTATAAGATTGAAATCACCATTTATTCTGACGACGCATTTCACTCTCAAGACTCTGAAGAGCTAGCAAAAAATCCTACCAAAAGATTCCACAATCACAAAGAGCCAATTTCGAAGGTTCCCAAAACTGGTCTTGGATCGTCGGCTGCCCTTGTTTCTGTTGTTACGGCCGCCATCTTGTCACACTACAAGCCTGAGCTTACTAAAGACTTTACCACCAACAGGACCGCTCTCGATCGCATTCACTTTCTTGCGCAATTGGCACATTGTACAGCTCAAAAGAAAATTGGCTCTGGATTTGATGTCGCTTCAGCCGTTTTTGGTAGCATTATTTACCGAAGATTTGTTGCGTCAACTCTTGGTGAGCTGACTTCTTTTGAAAAGTATGAAGGACCTGAGTATGCAAGTCTGGTGCAGACATTAATTAATTCCACTAATTGGGGCGTTAGAACAGATCCCATTGGTCTGCCAGCGGGGCTTTCACTTCTCATGGGTGACATTAGTGGCGGTTCGGAAACTCCCAAGCTGGTCAGCACAGTCTTACAATGGCGCAAGGATCAGCCCGAGCGCAGCTTGCAGGTATGGACCGAACTAAATAATGCTAATATGGGTCTGGTCAGTCTTTTGGATAAGTTTCAAAAGCTCCATGAGTCGAATCCTGAGCTTTACAACACTGTGATTGAAGAAGCCAAGCGCAAGTCTGGCTCCGAGCTCTTGACTTCCAACAAAGTTTTGCTAAAGGAACTTGCTAACAGTTTTTCATACATTCGCAAGGGACTGAAGACAATGACCTTAGAGTCAGGTGCTCCGATTGAGCCAGAGTCTCAGACTGTTATCCTAGATGAAAGCACAAAGCTCCCAGGTGTCATTGGCGGCGTTGTTCCGGGTGCCGGAGGCTACGATGCAATCTGCCTTCTTGTTGCCACTGATTCTGTCGAGTCCATCAAAAAGCAGGCAGCTGCAAACCAGGCGCTTCAGCATGTTAACTGGCTCGACCTGCAGCAGGAAAATAGTGGATTGGCCTGCGAAGATCTAAATCAGTATGCTTAGTCACGTGCAGGTCACTATCCAGTAACCTTTTGAGCATTGGCAATAATAGTTGACAATTTTTAATTTTTAATTTTTCTTTTAGTCCTGGCCATCTCTTCCATCTGTCCTTTATTCTTTTTCTATTCTTAAATAATAACTTTTACAGTAGAAAGATAGTTGATAATCAATCACTATTATATCAAAGATAATGTCTTCCGAAAAAGATGCCCAGGGAGTTTGTCCTGTCGACCACAGCACGCGTGAGGCCTGGTTGAAGCACAGCACAAAAGAATATCATGAGGCCACCGAAGCACCAGCCATCTCGCCCGTGCCAGCTCCTGTCGAAGAAAAATGCCCAGTAGATCACAATAGCCGCGAGGTTTGGCTGCAACAAGCTAAGACGCTGCCAACGTCAAATGGCGGCGAGTCTTTTGAAACACCGGCGGAAAACTGTTCGTCAGACAGACTTGATACAACGAGCACGCCACAGACTATCCAGCAGATTTCGAGTAAGACTGGCCTGTCAACCGAGCGCGAAGTTAGTACGATTCCTCGTGCGAAAAATGTTGGCGGCAACTGGGTTTACCCATCTCAAGCGCAATTTTTTAATGCGATGAAGCGCAAGAACTGGGACCCTAGGGCTGATGATATGGAAGCGGTTGTACCTATCCATAACGCAGTGAACGAGCGCGCCTGGACCGAGATTCTTAAGTGGGAGGATGCTTTCACCAAAGAACGCGCACAATGTCCTCACCCTAACTTGGTCAAGTTCAGTGGTGATGCAAGCAAGATCACTCCCAAGGCCCGCTTCAATATGACATTTTTGGGATTTCAAAAGCCTTTTGACCGCCACGACTGGCTGATCGAGCGATGCGGCCAAGAAAAAGAGCAGATTGAGTACGTGATTGACTTTTACACAGGAAAGCCTAATCCACTGCTTCCGGATATGCCTAGTTTCTACTTGGACGTTAGGCCAAAGCTGAACTCGTTTGAGGGCTGCAAGATGCGGTTCTTGAAGTTTATCGGTTGGAACTAGCTGGCGTTAGATTGTGAAGTAGCATTTGTAAATAGTTGTAATATACCAGTATCCTTATTTCTATGGTAAGAATACTTGACAGGAGATCTAGTTTTGTGAAAATCTGAAGCATTTCACGATTAAAAACTGTTCTAACAGGTATAACTTCAAGGGGACCCTCTAGGCTCTACAAAAATCGGATTGTAATGTCGTAATTGATTTACTATGTACACATAAATACAGAACAAGGCTGGCCAGAGCAGTCCAACTAGCGCGGGTCCAAGTAGGCAAGGGGAAAAAAAAACGTTGAAAACGGGCATGAAAATAATATACACATGAAAGAGAAACAGAAAAGCAGCAAAGAAGGCAAAACGACATTAAGGAATAAAGAAAAAAGTGTCCCATTGGTCATCATCGTGGATGTATGACTGTATGTCGCTTAGCGCTTCATGAGGCCGTTCTGACCAAGCTTCTGCATGTGCTCGCCGACCTTGGTGTTGACTTCAAAGTACTTGGCAACGCATCTGTCCAAGCAGAGACCTTCACCCTTGTTAACCTCACCCTCGGAGTAGGTAGTGTTGATGCACTTCTTGTAGCAACCATCGACCAATCTGTTTGTTTTTTGCTGCACGTTAGTAAAATATCGCCGAATTGGAGACCACGAAAACTCGAGAGTTCTACGTACCTGTTGAACATATCAGTGACCATGTCAAGCTCGGCCTCAGCAGCCGCAATTTTCTGAGGGTTGACGTTGCCGGCACCGGCACCACCTCCAAGACCGAAGTAAGAAGACATTATTATAAAAGATTGATTCGAAGGTTGACGTTGGGGGTTTAATCAATTGATTGTTGATTTGACGGAAAAGAAAAAAAAAAAAAGTGAAATTTTTTATTTTTTTGTCAAGATGATATAAGGGCAAGGGTAAACACTGTGGAGAAACAGGTTTGTCATAGGGATGCATACAGTGACTAAACAAGTTAGGTATGCAATATACCCGCAAGCAGCGTAAATAACCGTCTTGACTTTGCTTTGCTATTTTGTAAAACATGCCTGCAGAGCGCCTCCTGCAACCAGCTCTAATTAATGCGGCAGCCTCGGGTTTTGACGGTATTTTTGATGCGGGTACTGCAGAACCCAATACGCATATGCTCACTATCCTTGACAACAAGTTGTACACGGTGGTCAACTTGCACCAACTTTTAATTATTATAATTATTATCATTATTATCATTATTATCATTATTATTAATTTTTTTTTTCCGCTCGGTCCTGGCATCTTCAACAATTCTTCTTTTTACCAACGCTTGACGACTTTTTCTTCGTGTTAGCTGTTTTCATTTTTCAATTTTTTTGTTTCGTGTTATTCAGTTTACTCGGCTTAGAAGATCCTATCTGTTATATATTGTGGGACATTAGAGCACAAACGAATCAACAGCCTTGATACCAATTGTCTTTTTTTTTTCTCTGTACCTACTGTCAGTTAATATTTCCTCCTTAGAATAGGGACAGAAATTCGATCCGTTTCAAAGTTATCTTTCTTTCTTTTCACAGACAAAAATGAAGTGTTTAACGATCCTTACTACTTCGCTTTGCGCTATCACAACCGCGCTTGCAAAGCCCATCCAGCCTGAATACACACATTCGATTCCGGAGGTTCTCAGTGAGGGCGAGCCCATTCCCAACTGGCAGCTACAAGGTTCTGCCAAAGTCTATTCTGACCGACTGACACTAACTGATCTGGGAAAGCAGAAGCAATGGGGTTCAGCGTGGTCAACTGTCGCTAACGATTATGACAAATGGACACTTGACGTTGATCTAAGGGTTGCTGGTCCCATCACCCCAGGTGGAGGTCTCGCACTTTGGTACACAACCAAGATCGGTGCTACTGGTCCCGTTTATGGCGCTAACGATAAGTGGGATGGTCTTGGTATTTTCATTGACTCAGTAGGCTCGGACCCCGATTCAGACACTGGATCACTCCGCGCCTATCTTAATGACCAGTCTCTCGAATACTTCAAGCTCGGAAACCCAGTTGAGAAGGCTTTTTCTACTTGTGCCATCAAGTACCGCAATACCGGCTACATGAACACACTCAAAATCTCTTACCAGCCCGGCTTCTTCCGCATTAAGATTAATGACGTTGTGTGCTTCCAGACTGATAAAATCACGCTGCCCAAGGGTGGCTACTTTGGCGTCACCGCTAGTAACACTGAGATGGCCGACAGCTTTATCATCGGAAGAGTCCAGGTCTATGCCGACATTGTGCCACCTATTGCTGAAGAATCACAGTCACAGGGTCAGACACAGGCTGATGCGCCATTGCAGCAGCAACAGCAGGTGATCGAACCCCGTTCTGTTGACAGTGAGGAAAATACCTTAAGCACTATTTTGCAACGACTTGATTCTCTCTCTGGTGCTGGCAATACTCAAGGTGGTGACTCATCTGCCATCGGCGTGATCCGGGCTGAGCTCAAGGTCCTCCAGGATGCGCATGAAAAGAGTCTGGCTAACATTGAGAAGACCATTGCTGGACTTGAGCGTACTGTTAAAAGCTTGATTGAGCTTCAGCGTCGGGCCCTTGAACATGGCTCTGCGGTGTCGTCAAGCGACCATACCCAAAAGGCTAAGCTTGATCAGGAGATGAAGAAGCTGCAGACTCGCGTCGAGGAAATTAACAACGCCGTCAAGCAGCACGGTGAGTCGCTGATTCAGTCTATCCCCGGTACTATTTCGAATGCAATTAGCACTGATGGCCCTTCACTCTGGTTTATTTTCTTCCTTTTCCTGGGCGTGCAGGTGCTAGTGCTATTTGGCTCGGTGGTCTACAAGGCGCGTAAGGGCAAGTACCACGACAAGATTCTCTAAGAAACAAGATCTATTTTTTTGGATATTTCTTTTAATTTTTTTTTACAGTTTGTTAGAATAGTTGTATTCAGTTGATTCAATTGCTTAGTTCTTTCTTGATTTTTCTATTGGTGGCACATGAGTAAAAATTTTGTAGGGTACGGCTGAAGAGATCCCCAAAACGGCTCGTAAAAATGTGGGGGAGCACTAGCAGTGAAAGACCAAGCGATCAGAAAATCAACGGTTAGATATTCTATGTATAATTGTCATTGGTTCTGCTTACTTCATTTATTATTTCAAATCCAAAAAATACAAAACATGGGTAACTATGGAGGTTTATAATTTGACCCTTTCCAAGTGCTCAAAGTTTTTTAACAAAAAAGGTTTGATGACCCCTCAAAAGCCTAAAAGCCGAGGACAATTGCCAGATGGCTAAACATGAACAAAGTTTCGTGAGTTTATAAAACACTGAATAGATAATCGCAACAGACTGGAGCATATTCATGGTATTCAGCTAAACAATGTTGGCAATATCGTTGAGACGCATAGCTACCATAATCTCGTTCAATAACTGTTGGTTACATGACAGGCTAGATACCTAAAGAAAATCATTCAGACTTGATGTTCCTGTAAACTTTGTCAAAAGGATTACCGGACTCACAATTCCTCCGTTTGACCAAAAAGACTTTAGAACTGATTTAACCCGTTTTTGCTTCTTTCAAACGCTCTCAAGTTTCCATTTATGCTTACCTGGTGCCAGCGGCAGAACCCTTGTTTGCTACCCGGTGAGGAGAATCTGATTTATAATTGTATTTGTCATTCAAGTATTCAAACATAGAAATAACAACTTTGAGGCTTTACATGATTACAGATTGTAGTATCTGGATCTTAATATTTCAGTAACCATCGTGATGACATGTATATCCTTGGATTGTACAAGGGTGCTAGGTGATGACTACAATATAAGAATAAAATAACATTCATAGAATCATGCATACCAAAAGATGCTCTATCCTTTTCAAAAGTTTCTTTAGCAAAGTCAATTAAAACCGATGTCCGCTGGGTGATGACTTTCTTTTACTGTATTTACACATAACTTTAAAAAAGTTATATAATAAATTGGATCTGCCAGTCATTTTTTCCCTTCCTTTTTGTATGTGTCCCTGGTTTTGCTAATATCAAATCCTATGATATTGCTTCGAACTCACATTTTAACTGTACTTACCGCCTATAATGGAAAAACCACAGCTTACTGACAGCTTTAACGAAAATACTTCAGATACTGGCATCGTCCTTTACAAAATTGATGTCGCACATAATGAATTTTCTAATGACAACAGCGATAGCACTCGCAATGAGGGCACCCCGGCTAAAAATGCGGAAACTCAGTTGTCGTTGACCCCCATTTCCGCCCCCACGCTCCTCTCCGATCTTGACTGGGACAACCCCGCGGACCCCAGCAACCCCAAAAACTGGCCAGTGTGGAAAAAGTGCTACATAACTTTTACTGTGGGGTACATGTGTTTAATTATTACCTTTGGGTCTTCGGTTTATGTCCCCAGTGTCAATCAGCTAATGCAGCGCTTTGGCATTTCTGAAACCCTCGGTCTGTCAGGACTCACATTTTATTTGCTTGGACTTGGGGTGGGCCCCATCTTCGCCGCACCGCTGTCCGAGCTATACGGTCGAAAGCCCATCTATCTGGTAACAACTCCAATCAGTATGATATTCATTTTGGGCACCGCATTCTGCAAACGTTTTTATCAGATTCTCATTTTGCGATTTTTCACTGGCGTTTTTGTGTCACCAGCAATGGCCGTTGCTGGCGGCAGCATTAGTGATATATTTGACCGCAACATGGTTGGTCTCGCCATGTCAGTTTTCGCTCTGACACCCTTTTGCGGAACAATCTTGGGCCCTATTATTGGTAGTTTTGCAATGGAAACCAAAACCTGGCAGTGGGTAATGTGGCTCCAGTTGATGTTTTGTGGTACGTGTGTTCCGCTTGTAATCTTTTTGCCCGAGACATTTAAACCCGCGATTCTGGCAAAAAGAGCCCATCAGCGTGGAATCAACCTTGTGCGAGAGCATCATAAATCATCATGGCAGAAGGAGATTAAAGAAATGTTGACTGTTTCAGCTCTCCAGCCTCTGCAAATGTTTTACAAAGAACCCATTGTATTATTTTTATCTATCTACAGTGCTTTTGTCTTTTCCATTTTGTTTGGCTTTTTTGAATCATATCCAATTATTTTTAGAGGTGTCTACGGCATGTCATTAGGTATTTCTAGTCTCATGTTTGTTGGCGTTGGAATTGGGCTTATTTTTGCTGATTTGATTTATTTCTACTTTGATCGCAAAATTGCCTTTCCTCTAAACGCGGATGGAACTCGCGGTCACAAGACTCCTGATGGAGTGTTGCTCCCACCTGACCCAGAGAGGATGCTGATGACCTGCAAAATTGGCGCTGTTCTTTTCCCCGTTTCCATGTTCTGGCAGGCTTGGACGGCGCGTGAAAGCATACACTGGATTGTTCCTTGTCTTTCTGGCGTCTTTTTTGGTATTGCTATATTCCAAATCTTCTTTTGCATCATTGTTTACTTCAGTTTTACATATCCTCCCATCATTCTGGCATCAGCATTGGCTGCCAACAATTTACTCAGATACCTCATGGCCTCTGTGTTTCCACTTTTTATTGTTCAAACGTATAACAGGTTAGGAGTGCACTGGGCCTCTTCACTTTTCGGCTTCATTGCGCTTGCAATGATGCCGCTGCCCTGGGTGTTTACCTACCTGGGTCCCCGACTGCGGGCTGCATCAAAGTTTAATAAAAAATACCAACAATTGTTAAAACACCAGCAGCAGTACCAGTCTGAGCACAAGGACACCCATTCTGTTTAGTTATCATAGTCCCTTTTTATGTTGCATATATAATCCATATACTTTTTATGTTAGTCTTAAGTTGTAAAGCCAATGTTACAAAAGTCTTTGTCAAAGATTTGCTAATGTTTTAGCATGTATGACTCAGCAACTGAACCTGTTTTTTATCACGCAAAGTCAACTATTTTGGATACCTGTCAATCAGGCTCTCATACTCTTTACGTGTCTAAACTATATAGTTCATTTTTGTTGCTATAAACGAAACGCATTTCGGTATACGCCACTTCTGGTCTTATTTGCTACTTAAAACTATTATGAGTAGACCTGGTTATTCGCTTGGCGTGCCTAACTCCAACATCTCAAGGCGGCTATCTACGCATCAAGGTGCACTCATCTCCGACAATGGGTCAGAGGGCGAGCCGTCGTCTATGCCGCTAGACGATATCATCTCTGCAGTATCAGTTGAATGGAAGGAGCTTGTGTCAGAAGACGCTAATACTTTAGAGGTGGCATTGTCGCTAATGGATAACAGCTCTATTGGAAAAGCCAAATACTACTCGCGATTTGAAGGTTTAAAATCTGAATTGCAGGAAATGCTTAAGCTGATCGTTAACGGTAAGTAAAGGCTAGGCACCGTCATATTCACATTATGTCCACGATTGATTGCTATCAGTAATTGATACTAATATTTGTGTTTTTAAGATAACTACCAGGGTTTCAATACCTCAATTGGTTCTTATAGAAGTGTTGTACAAACTGTCTCGAGCTCGCAGAATAATGTCAATGCTGTTCGCGAGCTGCTAATAAAAGCACAGGGTGAATTGTCTACCCGCCGCACTGTGCTAAAGGACCTACGCGAAAGCTCCGAGCGTTATGATCAAATGATTCAGATTCTCGATGACATTGAGACACTCAAAGCTGTGCCCGATAAACTGGAGCAGCAAATTTCTCAAAAATTCTTTCTTTCGGCCTACTCCACACTCTCAGATGCGCTCAAAATCTCGGAAAAGGAAAACCTTCAAAACATTGCAACGCTGCAACCCATCAAGGCGTATCTTGCGACACAAGAGTCTTTGCTTTTCAACATTCTAATTAAAGAGCTTAACAATCATCTCTATCTCAAGTCACCATATTGCGACAGCCGGTGGCACACATATAAGCATAGCTCAGGAGAGACCGGTGATTTCGAGCAGATGCTTGAAGACAAGATCAAGTTTGATCTCTCGGAAAAGTCTTCCTCATTCTCAGAGACTTCCCTTTTAGATGGATTTCTTACAACGTCAAAAAACGAGTTTGTTGAATTGCAAAATGAAAATGCGGAGGAAAACTCGTTTTATTATATTCGGCTGGTGATTGAAACACTGGGAAAGCTAGGCCGGCTTCCCAATGCATTTGACATTTTGGCATTGGACCTCCCCATCGAACTACATAAAATTGTGGACAAGACCATTGCAGAAGTCATCCAACGCTCTCCAAAGTCTATGACGGCTCTTACAACCTCGAAAAAATCGCCTTATGCTATATTCGAGGTTGGTCTCGAGGCTGGTGATAACAGTTTAGCTGCACTGAAGGACTTGACTTGGACGCTATACTCAAAATTTATCGCCGTGTTGCAAGCTCACAGGGTGATATACGAAGTGACGCAAATGATTTACGATGCGGGAAAGCAGGATCAGGGAGCTTTACCCCCGTACGACTTTTCGGCAGCATACGCTGCAGTAGAGACCGAAATTAGTGGGCTTCTCGACAGTTATGTGACAGACAAGTCAATGGTCTTGCCTTTGCCGCTTAGTGAACAGTCTATCTCTTTCCAGCTCAACAAAGGTAGCGATATTCTTTATAGAAGACCTCGCGATAAAAGGAAATTACTTTTCAAGTTTTCTAATATCGATCTCGACCATGATGAACTGAAGGAGCAGCATGAGCAGCTCAAGAAGGCGCTTGAGAAATCCGTGCCTGGTCTTGTCTCTGCTGCCAATTCAGATCTTGCCGATGATGAGTTCAATCCATACTTGCCACTAGAATCGACCTCAACACACCAACTTATTGTTCCTCCCATTGTAGTTAACATTAGAGTGATGATTGAGCCTACTGTACAGTTCTTTCAAAAGGTGATGACCATTTTCCCAACTAAAGCCCCAAAACCCAGTGACGACTTTGTTGAAAAGTTCTTAATTACCACGTGTGTCCCCCAGTTAGAGCAGGCCCTTGGTAATGTTTTCGAAGCTACACTATGTGGTCCAGATGGTACTGTGGCCGATGTATTTGAATATTCCACCAAATGGAACAAGGTTTCCAAGCTTCCTATCTTAAAAGCAATGATTGCTTTTATGGAGTTGATTCAGCGAACTTGTTCATTGCTTAGTACATCTAATATCTATAGACAGTACTATGCTGGTCTAGTTTTGCAACTTATCCAGCGGTTCGTTAACTTGGTGAAAAATCACTATGAGTCCAAGGTCGTTTATCAAGAGGCGTCCGACGACCGATCCGGCTACAGTAGTACCGGGCCAAGTAAACCCACGACTAAGCGTAAGCTCGCCGCTGTCTGGGTGGCTAACCCGCAGACTCGGCAGCTGTTGGGCTCAACAAGCCCCTATGAGTACGATGATAACTACTCAGACTCTAACGAGCCCCCATACAAGCAAGAATTTGAGTTCTATCATAGCAAGCGTTCGGCGCAGAAGACCAAGAATCCCACACCTATCACCGAGTCTGACCTGCTTAGTTTTTCAATGTACCAGAGTATTGCAGCGCTCGTCACATCTCTTCGTTGGCTGTCGGTGAAACTACGAAAACTAAGACGTGTGGGTGAAACAGATAAGGCAGGAGATGATGTCAACCTTTTTAACAACCTATCTACCAAGCTGCGGAAGCGATGGGTACTACTCGATGAATTTAAGTCATCAAATGCTGATAACACAACTGATGCAATTATTCTTGATGACGTAGGTCTCACGCTGGCTGGCGAATCGATTTCCATATTTGACAAGGAGGTGGATGTAATTGACCAGCTTGCAGATACGTGCGTTTTGACACTAAAGGCTGATCTTCGGTGCAGAACTATTTACTATATTGATAAGACGATGAAGGAGGGCCAGTACTATCTGGATGCTGATACAGAGGAGCGCGACGTGTACATTGCTAAACTTGATGCGGCAATTATTAACTGTGATGCGATCACAACCGAGTCTCTCGTGGCGGACGACAAGTCAGTGGTTGTAGCGGGCCTCGCCAAGTTTATCGACGAGTTGCTGATCACGGCTGCTGATGGACTTCAATATCTTAACGAGTATGGACTCAAGAAGATGGGTAACAATATTTGCGTTTTCCAACAGATACTCAAGTCAATTTCAGAATCGCCGCAGTCAGTCGACTTTTCACGGTCCCTTGCGTTCTACAACCTTACCAAGAACAGTTCACTTGCTCTCCTTGAACTGGCCAAAGCACGTGAGACTGGTGGATTTTCTCATGACGAGCTCAAGACAGTGTTACGGTTAATTAGATACCGCACAGTACGCAAGTACGAACTGAGTGGGCGTCGCGATTTGATGCAAACAGAAAAAAATGCACTACATGATGACTTGATGAAGTTGCACGATTTCTATTGGGGGTCAGAAAAGGTTGAAATGTAATTGATTGATATTGATGATTACTATTCTAGAATATTATAAATACAAAGTATCTCCGGAATAAGGAATTTAATTCAACATATGGTTCATTTGATTAAATCTGGATTTTCCTTATGTCGAATTGCAATTTATCTGAAACAATACAGTAGCTATCACTTTGAAATGAGAATCTTTAACGGAGGTAGAAGTCACCAACCAAAACTTTTCCAATGTTCATCGGTCGTTATAAGGAACGAGTATGAGAGGGACCAAAAAAGCTTCTAGAATTGAATACGAGGGTTTTATGGAACCTTTTTAATAAATCTATTTAAGGCCCGGTTTTTCGTTACTGGATTGTTTTCCTATTACGGGGTTTTATTGTTTTAGAATTAATATGTGATATATCTATAATCATTAACTGATAACTATTCCTTATTGTTCCTTGATAAACCATAGTTAGCACGAAAAAAAATTATTGAAATTGAATCTCTAAATCCTGTTTGTTCACAGGTGTTAAATTTTTTTTTCTTTTGTTCGGATTAATAATAAGAATAAGATTTTTTTTTCTACAGTTGGCTTACAAAAAGATTATCTAATCAAGAAAATCACAAACAAAGTAAAAAATAATGTAGGCCACCATAAAGGCAGGATGTTCTTCAGAAATTTCTTTGAAATCAACTTTTGTCCTCGATGCTATGACACCTTACTACAGGCTGGATTAACTGTGAGGTTTTTTTTTTGATTTTTTGATTAGCTATTCAATTATTAATCATTATTTTTAGCGGATTTCGGCTTTTAAAAGAGTCCTGGACTAAACAATACTATTAACACATCAGACAGAAGCCCAAAACGCGTTATCTGTAATCCATTCAGATTTTAAAGCATGTAAAACCTTGTCTGATTATAAATGGAATGTATTGGGAATTGTGTGTTCCTTTTTCTGCGCATTGACACCAGCTCGTGCACTCGAAAAAGTGGCCACAATCGGCCTTGGAATTGGGAAGAAGGAAAGCCGCAGAGAAAAGGCTCGAAGGTTTTGGATGCGCAAGCACAAAGGGCGGACTTTACAATGGCGGAAATTATAATGTTCCTTTTTCATAATTTTTTTTTCAATTAAACGTCTTCGACAATGATAACTGCAGGCCATCATTGCTGTCAAGACATCACTCTCCAGTTGTCATTACAAATACAGAAAATTTACAAAAAAAAATACAAACGAAAAAAAAAGAAATGAGTGGTTTGATAACCAGGAAAAAAATAAATAAATAGCAAGGCAATTCTCGAGCATCCCTCCACAATCTATTCTCTAATATTTCATCTTCCATATAGTCTACTTTGCACCCAATTCCCTCACATTAAACTTATTCCAAAATGTCTGATTTAGTTCTTCTCACCGGCGCCTCTGGTTTCATTGCTGGCCACATTGTCAAGCAGCTCTTTGAACAGGGCTACAAGGTTCTCGGCACTGTGCGCTCTGATGCCAAAGGTGAATTCATCAAGAAGCAATACCCTGACTTTGAATACGAAATTGTTACCGACATTTCGACTCTTTCTGCTTTTGATGCTGTCTTCCAGGCTCATCCCGACATCAAGTACGTGCTCCACACTGCTTCCCCTTTCCATTTTCAAGGCAATGACCCCGAGAAGGAGCTTTTGATCCCCGCTATCAACGGTACCAAGTCTGCCCTTTCTGCTGCTCACAAATATGGCGCTAATGTCAAGAAGATTGTCATTACCTCGTCGTTTGCTGCCATGGTTCAGTACCCCTTCAACTTGGACGATCCCAACTTTGTTTACACCGAGAAAAACTGGAACAACATCACCTATGAGGAAGCCAAGACCAACAACGTGTTGGGCTACTTTGCCTCAAAGACGTTTGCTGAGCGTGCGGCTTGGGATTTCCTCGAGGCTGAAAAGCCCAAGTTTACTATCACCACCATCCAGGTGCCTTATGTGTTTGGCCCGCCCATCAATGACATTACTCTCAAGAACCTCAACACCTCCAATCAAATCATCCAGAGCGTTCTCACCAACTCGAGTGACTTGGAGCTGCCCGGCTCACCTCTGCTCTACGTCGACGTGCGCGACGTTGCTGCCACACATATCACTGCCATGACCAACGCAGGCCTCGACAACAAGCGCTGCTTCAGTTCCACAGGTGTTGCCAACAACCAGCTGTTGCTCGATACTTTGCGCAAGGTGCGACCCCAGTACACGGAGGGCCTCACTAACGTTGGTGTTCCGGGCTCCTTTGATCCTGCCAACTTTGTTAAATTCGATAACTCTGAGTCCCAAAAGTATCTTCAGCTCAAGTACAAGACTCTTGAAGAGACTGTTGCTGACACCGCTGACCGCCTCAAGGAGCTTGCTAAGGAGTCAAACTAGATGTAGACTATATTTGAAAAGGTATTTTCAACTAATTAGAACACTATTTTATTCAATTAAATCTTAGAATTATTTACTATTTATTAGTTTGGGATAATGGCTTAAAACTACTGATTTTAATATAATCAAACCGCGATTAAGCTATAATTAAAGATTAGAACGTAAGGCTAGAAGCCGAATTTATTGGGAGTTTACAATTATACCAGCCGTTAGCCACGCAAAATCCAAGTCCTAGTAATCAATAGTCAAAGGCTAAAGCTCAATAGTTAACTTTGTAACTTGGAAGAAAAAAGACTTTAAACCGCAAATCTAAATTGTCACACTTTGAGAAGATGTGCCTCCTAGAAACGAGCGAGATCACTAACATCGCTTAGAACAAATATATGATGATGATGAAGATAATATAGTAATGTATAAATCAATTATATGTACTAATAGCGGCCTATTGGCTTGTTCTTAATACTTCCCTATTTTATAAAGGGCTTTTGACAGATTTAAAACTTACATTGTTCGGCCAAAGTTACGATCATCAAGTTACACTGTTGTAAATACAACAATATGTGTTTCTTTTTTCTACTATATATAGTCTCAATTTATTTCATTCATATCATTAATCATACAAAACTATTTTTTTTTCAGATTTTTTTTTCTAGTTTGACTTTTACTAAGACTCTAAGCCGCCATTTTGCCGGATGCAATCATTATACTCTTGCTCAAGCCCATGTCGCGCGCGCGCAACCAGCCAACAAGCCAAGACGGCAAACGCCAGCCCTTTGTCATGGCAATACCACCGCGCGAGCCCAAAGTGACAACAAAATTTTTAGCCAGTGGGTCTTGCGGCTCGTATGCTAGCGGTTTGCCAGATGGTGTTGTCATGATTGGCTCTACCGGCAGCTCGTCAAGTGCCAACTCTTGCAACAGAATTTCTTTCAGCACCTGAGCTTGGAAGAAGTAGTCGTGTACTACACCACCAGAAGATGCAGTCACATCACCTAATCCATACACACGAGCATTCGCGGATTTGGTGTTTCTGACTCGCAGCTGGGGAGTAGTATCAAGATATCCAGAAGAGTCCAGGTACGTGCTGGGCAAAAATTCAGTATTGGGTGTTTCGCCGCTGGCAGGAATGTACAGATCAGCTTCCGCATTGGTAGTGCCATCTGTTAGTGTAAGAATAACTCTGTCCTCACCAGCAGCGTTTTTTGTCGGTTCTGCAGATTTCACTCGCACTCCCGAAACAACATCAATTTTGAATTCATTTTTGAGACGCTCCTCAGCTTCTTTGGCAAATCGTGGCTGGACTTTACTCATGACGCCGCGAGAGCCAGCGTAGACAGTAACCTTCTTGTCAGGGAAAATTTCACGGATTTCGGTAGAAAGTTCTACGCCGAGAGGGCCAGCACCACCAATGGCAATATGATTTGCAGCTGCAACCTTGGCAGCAAGAGCCTTGTGTGCTTTTTTAGCCTGGTCAGCAGATTGATCTTTGAGTTTCAATTCAGGTGTGGCAGTTCGCGCGCCGGTCGCGATAATTACAGAGTCATAGTCCATAACAGTCTCTTCACCAGAGTCTGTAAGACGAACTGCAAGAGTTTTGGTAACTTCATCCAGGTTGGTGACATAGCCACGAATAAAGTGAAGGCCACTATTGGGCTTGTCCTTGACACGGTATTGATCGAAATGAGGCAAGAAGTCATGATATAGTTGGTTACCATCAATAAGTTCAGGTTCGACAAGTGCACGCAATCCTGCAAGTGTAAAAAGATATTCAGACGACGGCGCAATTAGAGTGACCTTGATCAGTGACTGGCGGTCCGCTTGAAGACGGGGGATAATATTTTTCAGCAGTGAATGGCCAATTCCAATACCGGCGAAGCTGCCGCCAATAATAACAATGTTGTGTGTTTTTCCGGTCATTATGAAAATTTACTAATTGAAATTAGTTGGCTCTATATTGTGAAACTGTGCTATAGAGCTAGATCAGTAGAGGGTTATTTCTTCTTCTTTCTTTTTTGCGAGAGCTACGGAAATAAAGAGAGCTTTATACTTTACTGCCATAGTTCTAGGAAAATTCCAGTAACCGATTTGACTAATACTTTGCTTTGTAAGAAGAAAGACACTTCTATTTTGTTATTTTTTAGCGAGATAAGTAGTTTGAACGCTTAAAGCCAAGAGAAGTGTGAGCATTGAATACTATAATTTTAATTATCAGATCTCAATGTCTGTGGTGATTGGACCATTTTCAGAATATTGGAAAAGGCTGAAGTCCAATCTCGATCCAGATTCGGATCGACAATAATGCAATAACCAGTCTTTTTTCTTTTTTTTTGGTTCCATTTATTAAGATGCTCACCTACAAACTATAGGAACGCAAGTGTGTGATGATGACACATATAGGCATTCTAAGACATAAATGGTTCATCACCAATTCAATGGCTTCTCTTGATAACTGCTGTCAGATATGACACTACCAGTTAGTGCTCAGTTACAGTTTTTGCATCGCTAAACCTTCTATATTTTAACGCTGGAATTTTAAATGGGATTTTGAAAACCCAGGCTTAGTGATTTTTACTAATTGTGCCATCACGTGAAAGTTAATAATTTAGTTAAATTGTAATGCATGAAGTTTATACAAAAGTTCAAATCCCAGAATCAACAAAACTAATTTATCACAAGTTGAAAAAGATGTTTGGACTTAGAAATAACTAAAAGACTCAATATTGCTTTTTACACTTTATTGAAATATACGAAAACAAATGAATGAGACTTACAAAATTATATTTTAACATTGAAAGCTGTTGAATTAATGCCAACCAGTCTATGCTTTTCTTCATTTTCTTTTTGTTGATGTATTCCAGCTGGTCGGTCTTATAATAATTGTGGTCTGTCTTAAGACACGATTTTTATTCTAAATTTAAGAATTTATTTTATTAAACATGATACCTAATTACACCGTTAATATTACCAAGAGATTCTTTTTGAAAAACATTAAATCTTTTTCAAACTGTCATTATTTAGGCCGCCTTGGCACCGGCCGCAATTGCAGTGCTCTTACTTAAACCCATATCAAATGCACGCGCTTGGCCAACAAAGGAAGATGATACAGGTGAGCCATCAAACAATCCAAGACCACCGCTTGAACCCATCGTTACAACAAAGTTTTTGGTAAGTGCGTCTTCCGGCTTGTACGTCAGCAACTTGCCATCCGGCGTTGTTGTGATAGGCTCTGCTGGCAGTTCGTCAAGCGCTAGGTCTTGCAAGAGAACATCTCTTAGTACCTGGGTTTGAAAATAAGAGTCGTCTACTACACCACCAGAAGACGCCGTCACATCACCTAATCCATACACACGAGCGTTCGTGGATTTGGTGTTTCTGACTCGCAGCTGGGGAGTAGTATCAAGATATCCAGAAGAGTCCAGGTACGTGCTAGGCAAAAACTCAGTGTTTGGTTTTTTGCCACTGGCAGGAATGTACAGATCGGCCTCCGCATTGGTAGTGCCATCTGTTAGTGTAAGAATAACTCTGTCCTCACCAGCAGCGTTTTTTGTCGGTTCTGCAGATTTCACTCGCACTCCCGAAACAACATCAATTTTGAATTCATTTTTGAGACGCTCCTCAGCTTCTTTGGCAAATCGTGGCTGGACTTTACTCATGACGCCGCGAGAGCCAGCGTAGACAGTAACCTTCTTGTCAGGGAAAATTTCACGGATTTCGGTAGAAAGTTCTACGCCGAGAGGGCCAGCACCACCAATGGCAATATGATTTGCAGCTGCAACCTTGGCAGCAAGAGCCTTGTGTGCTTTTTTAGCCTGGTCAGCAGATTGATCTTTGAGTTTCAATTCAGGTGTGGCAGTTCGCGCGCCGGTCGCGATAATTACAGAGTCATAGTCCATAACAGTCTCTTCACCAGAGTCTGTAAGACGAACTGCAAGAGTTTTGGTAACTTCATCCAGGTTGGTGACATAGCCACGAATAAAGTGAAGACCACTATTGGGCTTGTCCTTGACACGGTATTGATCAAAATACGGCAAGAAGTTATGGTAGAGTTGGTTTCCATCAATAAGTTCAGGCTTTACAAGTGCACGCAATCCTGCAAGTGTGAATAGATACTCAGAAGAGGGCGCAATTAAAGTGACTTTGATTCTTGACTGGCGTTCGACAGGAAGTTTTGGAATAATGCTCTTAAGTAAAGTGTGATTGATTCCAATACCGGCAAAACTGCCTCCAATAGTGACAATATTGTGAGTTTTCAAAACCATTGTTAGAAATACTAATTGTTGATAATAGATACTATATATCAAAGGGTGAAAATGTGATATGAGGCTTGAGCAATTGTATTGCTTTCCTTATGAGAATCGTGAACATGAGAAGGATTTTATACTTTTAACATCATTCTGCTAGAAAGAAAAAATTTTCCTGTTAAAAGAATGCCATCTTTTGCGTGAATACAAAAAGTATTGTCCTTTAGTCAGAGTATAGGCTTAAACTTCAAAAATCAAAAGACATGTAAGCATTTGTCACCATCATTCCTGTTATTAGATTTGAATGAGCGTGCTGGTTGGACAGTTTTCCTGGTATTTCGAACGGCTGAAGCATAATCTCGATCCACATTCGGATCGAAATTGTGCAAACGGCTGAAGTAAGATCTCGATCCACGGCCGGATCGAAACTGTTGCTCTAACAAGCGATCTTCTGTTTTTAGGATTTATGGCCACGCTGATCTGAAATTAACCCTCAAGAAAGTATGTATACAATAAGAGCTTTTAGTTCAATCTAAAGATGTAGACGAGGTCAGTAGAATTTTAATCTAAATATCTAGGTGGGCTTGATAGCATTTCAATGGGTTTCATTTTCGCTTTTTTTTTTTTTTTTCATGTATGACAATCTTTCATGAGTACAGTGCCTCATCATACCTTTAGTAAGCTATTTTAGCTTTGCACAGGTCATAGCGTTTTAGGAAAATATCTCCTAATGAGGTGCATCAGTTAGCGAAACCATTATTGCGAGTGTGTAGCTGGAGACAGTTGAGCACGTTCTCCGGGTGTGTCCTTTGCATCCTGTAGAGTGAGACTTCTTGAGAACAGTTAAGGATCTAAGCATATTATTGTTACAAAAAACATATAAAACAATGTCTTTATTTCTACAAACTCGTGACGTCTACTTTTTGTTTCCTTCCTAGAACTCGTTAGTGAAACCAAGTTATTCTGATATGGGACATTTTTGGGTTTAATTTGTAATCAGATAGTCTGTATTATTTTCTGCTGTTGAAGGCTTCACAAACAAGCCTATAAACTAGACATCTTGCTCAACAAACTGATTATCTATATAAGTTAGATATATTTCTTTTTTTTTTGCCTCCGATAAACGGAAATCCTTTAAGTCTAAAATTTCTCAACTTTTGTTTTTAACTGGAATTACATCCACTTTTTTGAGCCAACAGGAAAAACCCATGCCACAATATGCGAATGTGATGTAATAAGCAAGACATTTGCTGTAGTATTTGTGTATGCCCATATTTTCTAGTATTGGGATTCTGTAAAGCTAAGTAGATTGAATAGACGGCTCTTGTATATTTTATACATTCCGAAGCATTATGTAAGAAGGGATATCCTAAGAAGGAGTAGCAAAAGAGCAGGCAAGCCAGAAAGAACTTCAGCATGAAACAAAGCATAATACTACAACGACAGTTAGGACCCACTGAATTTTTGGGAACAAAAAAAAGTGATTAGAGATGAGTGCGTATAAGTGAACGGTAATCTTTGGCATTTGCAAAAGGTCAGCTGGAGTTGGTATCACAACTCACAACACCCAAAAATGTAACTAAAAATCTTTATTATACTGGGCATCAAGATAACAGATCCCAATTCATGTTCTGCTGTTGCTGCCACTAGTATTGTAACGGAGCTGGACTGACGAGCCCAGCTCCGTTACAAGTATACTAATCGATTGAACTTTTATTCAAGCGCGTGACAACCATCGTATCATGAGCAAAAAATGCAATGCTCCCCATGTAGTTACTTTGATTGTGGGCCTCTTGACATGCCTGGGGTTTGCCGCTGAGTTTGTACTTGCAATTATTCCGGTCTATCTTGCAGCGACTCTACGATTAATATATTAATGGGGCATTTTTAGTCGATCTTTCGCATTGTGCTCAGGTGCGTTTGCGATCATTGAGAAGATTTGTTGATCTCCCGTTGGATTTTTTGTCAAATTTGTATTTATTACCTTGCTATATAATCTACTTATCATGACTCAGTGGCTGCTATTAATGGTAAACTACGATTGTATTTTTAAATTTTCAAACTAGGCATAGAATCCCACCAGGCGGCTGCAAGGCCCTTTTTTTCGTTTTTATTTTTATTTTCTTAAAAGGCCCAGGAATTTTGAAAGATTGCCAAGTGTATTGCAGGTTTTCAAAAGTAAATCTTCTCTGATAACCGCATTTTATGCAAATCTTACAAATAGACTGTACATGAATCCTACACATATATAGGATCCTGGGGTTATGCCCAGCTTCTCAGATTAGTTGTCCGCAAAATACTTGAGTTCAATATCTTTTTTCAACATATACCAATACTAAAGTATTCTACAGTACAATAAAAAAATTTTAATAAAATAGAGCTATTTTCTACATTGGTAATAATATAACACTTGCATCTAACTCTAAAAATTAGGAATTGTTCCGTGCACATCAAACACTGAACTCTTCAAATGGCTTAAACCCGCCCAGCTATGACCATTTGTATATAGGCAACTCTTCTATCATCACTTTTTCAAGCCCACAATAGCATTCCATGAAATGCCAAATGGTTAAATGTAGGTAGATGGTGTATATTATCCCGGTTTTATCATGGATTCTGTTTGAATCAAGTGATAGGGAAATTTCACATTAGACTCTTCTCGTTGTGACGTGTCTTGTCTGTGATTTTTGCATGAGCGGGCAGCTGTTGGCTGTTTCATTATGAATAAACATAGATTAATTTGGTAGTACAGTCAGCTCTACTCTTGTTGCACATGTGTATCACATCAATTTGGACATCTTGTCTGTCAGAAATCTTTTTAAACTCTTGCCAAACACATATTTCTTTTTATTGCTTTTATTATTAAAAACAACAACCGACAATAAACTAATTATCTATCTATCTAAAAGCAACAATCGTTCTTTTTTCCAATAAATTACTATATACAACACAAAAACTAAATAAAATACATACAATGTTTTTTAAAAAAAAAACTGGTCCAGTCCGATTTTCGGTAAATTTACTGGTTCAGCTCCCACTTGTAGTTGACGTCGTAGTCACCATTATCCTTCTTGGTGATGGTGCCGTCAGCAACGAGCTTCTCAAACATGTCCTGGGGAACCCAGCCCTTAGAAAACAGAAAAGGGTTCACGACACCTTCCTTGGAGTACTCGGCAAAGGCCTTGTCATGGGCCTCCAACTGCTCGGGTGTGTACTTCAAGGGGTACTCACGAGGAATCTGGTAGGCTTCCCACTCACCCTGAGGAGAGCCAAGCGAGATCAGATCCTGGTCGACATCAAGGTACTCCTTAGAAGTTCCAGAGGCGTCGGTGATGTCCTTAGTCATGGCCAGGTGAATGGGTCTTTGACGACGCTTGACAATGGGAGCAAACGCATTGATCATGGGCTTGCACTCTCTGCCGAGCTCCGAGTTCTGCATCAGAAGGTACTCAAACGAAAACTGGTTCTGAGATAGAGCCAAAAAGTGGTCAACAGCGTACTTGTCCTGGTCACTAAGCTTGTCATAATCAGGGACCTCATCGCGGGAGAAGATCTTAAGGCCATCGTGACGGGCAAAGAAAGGAGTACCATGAAGCAAGAAAGGCTTAATAGATGTGCTTTCGTAGTCTACAAGGGTAACAAGAGGAGTCTCGGGCTTAGCCAGATCACCAATCTCCTTGACCTCACTGGGAACAATGAAATTGACGGGGTTCAGGTCAGGGTGGCAGAGTCTAGGAGAGAAAAGCTCAGGTGCAAGCTCAGACTCAAGCAAAAGCTCAGGGGCAGCCTTAGCGTATCTGATAGCAGTATCAAGCTGCTTCTCAAGCGAGGTTTTAACGTCAGCGGACTGTGTCTCAGAAATAGAAGACTTGATAGACTCAACCAAAATATCACCGGTAGCTTTGATGTAATCAGTGGCAGTGTTGAAAGGGCCTCTAAGCTTAGAGTCAGCAGGAAGAGTGTTCTTCCAGAACTGGGACTCTGTAGTAGGACCAATGCGCCATCTGTCGGCCAATTCCTTCTGGACGCCGTCATAGGGCAGGCCATTCTGATCAGAGGAGTCCTCAGTAAAGTACAAACTACCATACTTGTTGAACTGAACTCTACAGGTAAGCGCAGCAAAAGCATCAACCACAGGCTGGATCACCTTCTGCTTAGAAGCCAAATCCTGGGAAGCAGGGTTCCAGTACTTCATAAGAGTGGTTCCCTCAACATACTCGGACAAAATGAATTGAGATTCTAGGGGAGTCTTGGATGCATCTGCAGACCAAGCAATGACCTCAGGGACCTTGAAAGGACCGCTTTCACCGTTGACAATAACCTTCTTGACGAAGTCCATGGTGGCAACCTCAGACTTCAAACGCTGTGAAATGTACTCCTTTGATCCCAATCCGGGGTAAGGGATACGCAGGACATAAGGAACAGTTGTTTCAGCACTTTCAGTCGAAATTCCAGTGGCATGAACGAGGTAAAGTCTATGATGCTTGCCCTCCGACAAACTTGCAATTGTTTTAACCTCAATAGGGACACTCTTGTCAGCAGCAGTGAGGTTTTGTCTCAAGACATCAACCAGTCCCTTCAGCGAAAATTGAGTCTCACGCTTCGCCTTTTCAGCGGCATCATTCGTGATCCAAGTACCCCATGTATATTTGAAAAAATTCTTAACTTGAGGATCGCTAGTCGACGAATTAAAAGCAGAGAGCGGAACCTTGATTTCATTCTCAGAAGAAATAGCACCGTTTCTGTTAAGAGTCGAAATGGAAAATGCACGAGAAGAGCTCAACAGAGCCTTTCTAGTAGTGCCGCTAAGCTTGGCGGAGTTTCTGGTAGCAAATCTTTGCATCGTTGTGAATTGCTGTGGTAGTGGTTGGTAGGTCCGTAGCAGGCTTGAGATGGCAAACAAAGTTAGTAGTCCAAAAAGTTGAAAAAAGTTCTGATTCGCCGGATCGGACAATTCAAACTGTAAAATCAAGTTGCACCCTAAACCTAAGTATTAATCTGGCATACTTAGCATTTGGGTTAAATGTTATGTCTCAAGTTTCAGGTATTTTGTTGTTGGCCCAATGCGGCCGAAATTTGAGCGAAAGTGGTCTTCTTAATTAGACTGGAGGGTCCCTCTCACTAATCTGTTCCTGTTCCAAGCAGATCCACCCCTCCACACATGTCCTTGTATAACATGCTAAAAGTCCCATTATTGTTCTATATTTGCTTCTTAGAGCAAAACTAAATTTACCCTTTTGGTTGTATGCTATATGGGGAGAGTTGCCTGGACAAATGATAAGGCAGAAACAAGAATTCTTATATCAGGCGAGGTTAGTCGGGCTGATCCCAGGGGTCCAGACTGGTTCAAAAAAAAAAAAATCTCAGCATGGCCACAATAGAAAGCAAGGAGCATGATCTGACTTTTCAATTCTGGAAAGAGTTCTGCACTCCAACTCGTTTCAAAACCCAGAAATGGTCAGATCATAGTCAAATCCATAACTGTTGATGGATTTTATTTTTCATTCTGCATGGAGGAGCTTCCCTTGTTGAATGAGCTCACTACTAATAATATGATTGTAGTTATTTAATATATATATACTTAAACGGCCGTTCTATTTCTTTTTTTTTAGTTCTTATTATATCTCACCTTTTGTTATATTTATCTACCTGCCTCACCCTTAACGATTTACAGGTTTCATCATTTCACAATTCTACTAGTCAATTGTTTCTTTCAATTAACAGTTAGCTTAAATCTGATGTTATATGCGCAATCACTGCGAACCAAGCCATCGCAAGATTCACTAAATTCTTGTGATACACGCTCTACAACCTCATTAGCACCATCAATACTTGGTATTCCAAAAGAGGTAGACGATAAAGTAATCTTATACGAAACGTCCCACACAGCCATTTATAAACTTCCCGTTATTAGTGCTCCAAGAGATTATGATTCTCCGCCCAAGATCCCCAGTTACCTTCTTCAAGACGATAATGACTCCGAAAATAATGACAGCAGTATCGCCAAAACCAGCAGCAAATATCAGCAATTACCGGTTGCCGAGGGTAAATTTCAAATCTACAAGATGCTTGGTCAATCGGCAGCTTATTTTAAATGTGGCCAGTTTGTTCATCCGATACTACCCAAAATGAGAATGTGGAGAGTCATGTTTAGCGAGTTTGTTTTACCACAGCCAAATCCAGGGAAGTTTTGGAGACTTAAAATATTCGACCTTTCAATGGAATCGGCTGACTTATTGGAAGTTATTTTATATGAGTGTTGCTATTATCAGAATGTGTATACTCCGCCGTCTCAACTTTCTATACCCCTGGTAGAACCAGAAATCTACCAAGAGAACGCAATTAAAGAAGAGCCTAGAACAGTCGGTAATGCAGCAAACAAGGAAGAATCTGAGTCTAAGTATGACGTATCCGACTCTTGTGGGTTGGAAGAAGAATGTAGTCTAGACTTGTTGGGCTTTCCTTTAATACCTGGATCGCCTGAGTCTTGCATAGATTCAGATTCAACTACTGAGACGCTCGCAGATTCTTTGAGTGACAACACTTACGCTCTCTCTGAAGATGAGTTTGACCTCACCCAGTTTGAAGGCCATGCCTCAGCCCACACCACAATAGGTGACTCTCCTACTCTCAACAATGTTGAAATGTTTCTCTCTGAAAAGGATTTTGACAACCATTTTTTCACCAATGAAGGAAAGGAGGGCCTGGGCGATTTCCCCCACCCATCACCTACTCTAGCCGAGATAAACAGAAACCTTTTCAAAGACAATGATACAGACTGTGCAACTTCAACGTCTTCCTGTTCGACACTTGATCTTATTCTAGATTCGTTTGATGATCTGGCTGTCAACGATTCTAACCCACAGATTTTTTCGAAAGAGAGACTAGTTCACTATGAGCAAGACCTCATCTCGCACAAAAATATCTCTTCGAATGCGTCAAACATTCTTGTTCAAGTTCATCATCATCATCATCATTATTACCCTGAACTTTTTAGCATGCAGCATATTTCGGCTAAGAGACCATATTTTAATTCGCCTCAAACATCGTGGAAATCTCCTTCTCAGACCAGGTCCAACCGTTCTCTCTCCGTCAAGTTGCCTTATACCCCAGTATCTACTCCGGATACTAAGCCCCCAGTCCCCATGCATTTTGAGTCGCAAAAGGTGGTTCCTACGGTGAAGGAAGTTCTTTCACCTTTGCTTGCCACCAAAGCTAGCATACCTATTAGCTTTTCTAAAACTCCTATTGGCAAGCGTTCTAAGTCTTTCTCTGTCAGCAAGATACTCGAACCATTTCAGTTCAATACTCCTGACAGTGCCACCAGCATTCGTAACCGTAACAATACTACTTCTGCGGCTATGACTACCACTAATACTCACTTCCAAACGTCCATAGAATCTCCATTGCTGGGCAGTTGGAACACTGTAGTGTCTCAATCGCTACCATGGGACAAGCTTAACCTGGACGACATCTTACACTAATCCATAAACAGCTGTCTTTTTTTTTCCTTACGAACCTGCCTATGTCTTAACTATTCATGAAACAATATTTATAGATACTGTATACAAAAAAATTTCATACATTCCTCAATTAAACTCAAAGAAAAAAAATTCCTATGATTAAAATTTTCCAAAGCGAAGAATTCCACGCCAACCATATTAGTGCAATTTCTAACTAGGGAATCTACTGGTTGTTATTTGGGTCACTTTTATCAATTTTGCAGCAACTCTTTTTTTTTTACAATTCTAGACAAACAAAATAATATCCATTTACACTAACTTACACAAAATATTTACATAGGAGGGTGGGGTTGAGCAGAAGGATCAGGAGGGCCTTGAGCGTAGAGCTCCTCACCACCAGCTTCGAACTGAAGGCCAAGACCAATACGAGAAGAGTTCTTAGCATGATCAATCTCACCAGCAAAAGTGACAGAGACCACAGGAAGAACGCGGCGCTCAAGCAGACAGCTGACCTTACCGTTGGAGTCAATCTGACCGCGGAAAACGGACTGACGGAACTCGTACTTAGCACCAATGGTGGTAGTACCCTCAACAGTGGGGCCCTCAGCACCACCCATCATAGCAGCTTGAGGGTTGGCCAGGCCAATGTTGGCCTCAACACCAGCCTCAACCTTGTCAGTGACCTTTCTGTAGAAGGAGGCGATAAGAGCACCCTGAGCCTGGAGCTGAGTAGAAGCAATCCAGTCACCAGAAACGTAGCGACCAACAAAAGAGACAGCAGCATCTGGGGGATGAGCAACAGACTGAGCAGAGTAGACAGTTTCAAGACCAAGGGCAAGCTTGGGAGTGATAGCCTGAAGGATAGAGCCAACGGCGACACCAGTGAAAGCGCCATCCAGGATAGAGGGGTTAAGAGTTTTTAAGTTTAATGAGTAGTCGGGGCCCTGGTAGTCATGTTCGACTTGCAGCATACTAGGTTGGCCGTTAGCGATTTGAACGTTGGCCTTGGTGGTAAAGTTCTTGGTCCAGGCGTAGTGGAAACGGCCGGAGAGAGAACGGTCAACATCCATGTTACCCTGAAGAAGGACATTATCGGTAGCGTAGAAAGCAGCAAAGCCGTAAGCAGGCATAACAGGGCTTCCAATAGCAAACGAGTGTGAGACCTGGAAAACAGGGTTCATGGAAAAGGGCTTTGACAAATCAGCGCGGAGTCCGCTGAAAAAGTAGTTGTTAAGAAAAACATCCTTCGAAACTTCCTTGTTAAGGTTCTCAATAGTGCCAGGGTTGGAGAGACCAAGAGTAGCCCTCCTGGCAGCGACGGCGTTGTAGAGGCTGTTGAAAGGCGAAAGAACTGGGTTGGTCTCCCAGACCGAGGGAGGAGCCTTGAAGCTCGCACCGGGAATAGAACCCAGAGGCAACTTGGAGATATCGCCCAAATTTGGAATAACGGGGGCTGCCATAATTAATATGTTATATAAAGATCAGAGATATATGTGTGGTATATGATCTGATGAGTATATTCAACTCTGCTTCGGTAAGTGGAGTTGATGAAGTTTGATTATGGAGAGTGGTGGTGATGATGAAATGGAAAATTTTGGATGAGGAAATTTTTAATTTTTTGTTTGGAGGAATAAATAATGACTAACTTTTCTGATTTGCTTATGTCATAGTAATTATAACTTGAGACCAAGAGGGAAAGGTTTAACTTAGTCATCAACTGCGTCATTGCAGTTTTAATCAACTAAATGCCCAGCTTTAAGAATCAGAAAAGCGTAAAAACCAGCTAAAATAATAATGCAAAACGGGTCTCTGTAACAAAGTTTCAATTCTATTTTTCTTTGGGTTTTCGTTTGTTTTCTTGGTTTGTATGTTTTTTTTTTCTTTCATAGTCATTTCGTTCGTATAAACCCTTACAAACTTGTAAGGTGAGACAATGATTCAAAGTCAAAAAAAAAAAAAAAAAAAAAGCATCGGTTTGGATAGAACAAAATGAATTTTTTTACAGTTTTTAATTAAATATGTAAATTTTTAGCTTACAGAATTGATTCAAATGTTACAATGATTCCCCATATTTTCATAGCCTGCTTGTATTTGTGCTGTGGTGTACATATCTCATTCAAACAACTCTCCCAAAACTCAAGTTTTAGTTAGTAACATTTCTTAAAAGTGAAATGATGTTTTGTTAAAAGTGACTAATAATAACAATAATTATAAACTTGTTTATTATCCAGATATCTAAAGTTATAAGATAAATACAATGAAATTAAATACAATACCACAATATAAAAAAAGATTCAGTTCTGGAACACATTTCTCCGCAAGAGTGATAAATTTTTCATCTCAATAATTATTTGGAGTTTCGACATTCAATGGCGCCGAAAGTTCCACAGAATTAGCCCGTATAGAAGCCCTCAAGATTAGTGGATAGATAGATAGATATATAGATAGATAATTAGTTTATTGTCCCTACATCAATTGGTTACATAAAAATTAACAAAACAAAATGACATACAAAGAAGACATGAAATTTTCAAAACATTTGTCTCTATAAGACTAGCAAAGTAGCGGTGTCAACGCGCGCAATGAGTTCAGACGTTTGATGACGCCGAGTTTTCCATGAAAGTATTTATGTGCTAAGGGAAACTTGAGATACATTACACCCAGTAGCTCGATACCAGAGATTGACACTCAGTAAAACCTTAACAAGCTGCTTAATCAAGCGAACCATCAGCAAAGAAGTTGCGGTAATGAATCTAAGAACTTGAATACCGCACCAAGGTACTTCTTGATATCAAGAAGAATCTTAGTATCAAGCTCCGGGGAAATTTTCCTCAACAAGTCTCGCTCTGCAGAATGCAGAGGGCACTCCTTGAGGGCGTGCCAACTGTTTCCAGTTGACCACAATGGCAATTATGATTTCGCTCATCTATGCCTCTCTTCTGGAAATACTTTCCCAAGACACAATGACCTGTACAAAGTTGGAACAGCTTGCTAAAGGTATGGCGAGACACGCTACTCATGAAAGATTTCAGTGGATTAGGGTACCTTCCTTCATACAACTCTCTCTTGACGATGGAGTAGTAGTGGCTGATTTTACTTGGTGTGTCATAATCTGATTGCCATTCATTACGCAAAGCATTGTGCAAATTGCTTTTCAGCTTTTGCAAGGCTTTTTCTGATTTCATGTTGAGTAGGTAGTTCGATTTCAAGATTAGTACTGCAACTCGATATCTTAGTGGGAGTGCAAGTTGGTAAAACCTCTTAAAATCGGCAAATTCTCTTTTACTAACTTACGTTGTGATTTAAACCCATACTGAACTTCAACAACTAACAAATTTTGGATTTCAATAACTAAAGAGATAATGATCACCATATAATTGAAGTAATTATATTATTTAGCTATATACTTATTTCATATTATTGCAATGACTTTTCTAATTTTCTCATGCCATTTTTTTGTTTCACTCAATTGCCTTAAGCTGGACAAAAGCATTATTCATAACTATGAGCCGCATATACCTAATTAAGGCAAATTACGTAACTACTAGCACTTGCCAAACCCAACGAGCCCAAAATTTTTTTTTGCGGAAGTTTCCACAGGCTTCTGATTCATTTCTGGGTTTATTCTTTCTCAAAATTCTCTTCTGATTATTGCTCATTTTAGTGTCCAGCAGCCACAAGCATTTCCAGTAGACTAGACAATAACCAGCGACAACAAAATGTCTAGTGATAACCAAGAGTGGCAGAGGCCCGAACGATACGTGCCTTCGGGCCCTGACGCTCCTATTCTACCTCCGCAACTGTCTGACTTCAAATATAAGGATGTCGACAGCTTCGTTAAGGATCTTAAGAAGATGCCGTTTTTCATGACTCAGCTAGATGATGACGACGATGTAGAGGGAAACAAGGATTTGGAAGCGCTGCAAGCTATGTCTTATGAGGGTGATCCCCACGAGATTGCAGAGAATTTCAAGACGCAGGGCAACGACTGTTACAAGCA
This sequence comes from Geotrichum candidum, assembly GCA_013365045.1. Classification (NCBI taxonomy): domain Eukaryota; kingdom Fungi; phylum Ascomycota; class Dipodascomycetes; order Dipodascales; family Dipodascaceae; genus Geotrichum; species Geotrichum candidum. The sequence goes on along the minus strand of QQZM01000045.1, from coordinate 92,570 downwards.
CAAGCGATACACAGATGCAGTTGAGTACTACACACAGGCGATAGCAATTGATATGTCTAGTAGCAGCGATAAAAAAATTGAAGATATCGAGGAACGCAAGAAGGAGGCTGATCTGCTGAAGGCGATTAAAGTCGCATGCTACTCAAACCGCGCGGCGTGCAACCTTGAGCTCAGAAACTACAGGCGTTGTATCAATGACTGTAAATCGGCCCTAATGCTTGATCCTACCCATGTCAAATCCACGTTCCGTGCGGGCAAGGCCTATCTCGCAACCGAACATTTGGGCGAGGCGATCCAGATCCTCGAGTATGGCAAGACTCTGTTCCCTGAAGCTTCTGATAGCAGCAAACCCAAACCAGCACAGCTACAGGCGATTGAATCACTACTGGAGACGGTGTTGAAGCGTCAAAAAACGCTTGAGGCTCTTGAAGAGAAACGTCGTGCGGCTGCGGAGCTCAAAGAGACCAAGTCACGGAATCTACAGGCAGCGCTCGACGCGCATAACTTTTCAGTACTGATGACTTCAAACGTGTCACGCCACGTTGATGATGATGATAGTAATGACAATAAGCTGCTTCCTAGCGACACCAAGATTCAACTCGAGGATCCGCTGAATCCGGCCTCTACACTCTACCTCCCAATTCTTTTTCTCTACCCGCTTGAAATGCAATCCGACATTATTCAGCAGGCCGAAACTGACTCTTTACTTAGCGACCATATTGCTCAGCTCTTTGAGACTCCTCCTCCCTGGTTTGAGAAGGACTTTGAAACATATTCACGCGACTATGCATACAAGAACTTGTTGGTTTATGCGCAAACTCGTACCGGTGGGCTTGTCAAGATTGGCAAGAACTTTTCAATTGAAAAGGTACTTTCCCTTAAATCCCCGCGCATTCCCATCATTGATGGCGTTGCCCGTTTTTACATTTTGCCCAAGAACAAAGCGCAAGAGTGGGTTGCGGGATGGAACAAGGATCAAGCAAGTAAACAGTTGAACGGTTATTAGAATTACTGATCAGCAATAAGAGTAGTGACCGCTTTCATGGCATATCTTGGGTATAAACAGAGTACAATGTTACCTTTCATTAAGGAATAAAATCTGACTGGTGATCTAAATCCTTACTTGGTGTTCGTTGGATTATCCAGTTTTGATTCGGTAATCTCGAGACAATACATTAGCTAATGAGATATCCCAAGATAAAAAGAAAGTATCAATGTAGTTAACAAAGATTTTTCAAATAGTAAACACTAAGATATTTTTAGTATTGGAAAAGGAACATGTAAAACCTTTTTTTTTTTCCTAGCTGCTAATTTCCAGGTTTAAGGAATTTTTGTATTCCAATCTAAGTTGAACCAAGGTTTTTAATTTCTTCGTTGCCATAATTTTTCCAGTGAAAAGTTAAGTGCTGGCTGGTAATACAGTATATAGTCCACTATAGTGATTTCTAACCATATAAGGTTTTTATTTATTTTTATTAACCTTACAAGAGATTACAAATGTCTAAAACCTGAAAATGCAAACATCCTGAGCAAAATAAAATTAGTTGAAATAAACAGATACAAAGAGTTTAGAAAAAAAAAGATGCAAAGTTATATTTTAATATTATGAGTATGAATCTATGATAAGTGACGATTCTAATGATACTTTTTCTATTTATATCCCATTTCCTTTGCATAGTTGTCAATTTCCTTCTGCGACAACTTGTCCTGGCCAGACCAATTGGCCGATGATGATCTAGGCCTGAATTTGGCCCCCTTGGATGAAGTCGATTTATGGAAGACTTCTTCCATTTGTAGTGGCGCAACAGGGCCAAAGACCGTGTCGGGGTCCACTCTCTGTTGCTGAAGAAGGGTAGCGCGAAGCTCTGGTGAGTTGGCCCACTCAAGTAACACGCTACCCTCAGCATCATCCTCAGATTCAGAAAATATCTCTGGAAGCTCGGTTCTGGGGTTTCCGGGAGTCAAGAACTGGCTTGCAGTTCGCGTTTTGGCCACAGGCGTTTGTGCAATGCCATTCAAGTTCAAATGTTGTTTGGAGTTGGTAGGATTTGTGTAGAAAGAGCTAGCTGAGTGAATAGAAGATGTTGAGGTAGACTTGGAAAGCACTGAAGCAATTGATGGCGTTCTGTTCTTGTTACTAAACTTGGGAGGTTGGATAAGCATGTTGAGACTATTGTTGCTATTGCTGTTAGACATTGAGAATCTGAGTTTATCAGAAGAGAACTTGACAGCATCAACCTGAGGAATGTTAGTGAAGTTTCCAGAAGCCTTCTTTGCAATGGCGTGACGAAGGAGATTTGAGGGTGGCCCGAGAGAGGACTTTTTCGCAGGTGGACCTTCTTTGGACGACGCTTCATCACCATCGCCAGCATCGGCTGCATTGGAACCAAAGGCAGCATCAGACTTCCGTTTTGTTTTGCCATCTTCTTCTTGTAAGAGGTTGCGCTTGAGGACTTTTGGTGCCTCGGATTCTCTGATTGAATTCGAGGACGCTGAAGAACCCCTAGAGTGCGAGGAACCAACCCTTCCAATATTTTCCTTAGCGGCGCCCTGGCCGCGCGTATAAAAGGATTGTGTAACACTATTAAGTTTCTCCTTATGAGCACTCAGTGTTGACTTCACAGACATATGATTGCCCGTCTTAGATGATGGCATATTGGAAGACGAGGAATTAACATTGATCTTGACAGGGTTCTTGGCCGTGTAAGAATCGAGTTTGGTGGCCGCACCAAAATTCTTATTAGAAGGACCCTTTCCTTTGTCACTAGTATCTTTCGTTAGCTGGCGACTAACCAGTGCCGACTTTGATGTAGCAAGAGCATCTTCAAATGGATTTTTTCTAGCTCCTCTTAAAGTCGATGTCCGGGGCACACCATCTCTCCATTCACCGTGTTTGGCAGTAGGTGAAAGCTTGCCCTTGGCAGCAGTAGTTTTGGGAGCATCAGAGGCCAATTGCAATCTTTTGCCAGCCTGACTTTTTACGTCCAATGTAGGACTAGTAGGCATTCTCGCCTTGCTTCCAAGAGGTGGTGATTTCATTCCAGATTCATAGTTGCCAAGTCTTGATGGTGATTCTTTTGCACGACCTTGACGAGACGGCGACTCATCCCCACGCATGCCTTGGCGGGATGGTGTTCCAAATCTTGAAGGAGGTCGTGTGTCAGGCTTCATATCTGGATAATTGCCTTGACGAGAGGTAGATGGCATGGCACGGGCAGTACTGGACTTGGTTGGAGCGGCAAGCCGGGAAAAAACGTCGTTCTTCACTGGCGATGGTGGTCTGGCAGCGCTCTTATTAGTAGAAGCCGTTGTTGGTGATTTGACATTAGGCCGGTTGAACGAATCATCATTAATTGCGTTAAACTTTGTAGGGGATTTTGGAGGAAGATTGGACTTGGAAGGCGTGTCAAACTTGAGCGATTTGGGTCCCGCCTTTTCGTTGTCAAAGAAAAGCTTCTTGGCTTTGCGGAAAGCGCCAAACGTAGCACTCATGAGGCCATGTGAATCAGGCTTACCTGCTTGTTTCAAAGGCGACTCAAGTAAATCATCTTCCTTGTCGGGTGACTCGTCAATAGATGGGTAAATTGCAGACTTGTTGGGAAAATTGGTAAGCTGATTGTGAAGCGACCTACTACTGGCTTCTCTCTCCATTGGCAGAATCAATGATGATGTTGATTTATTTGAGGCCGAATCTAAGAGTAGGTGATCACGCTTGCCAAACTCAGAAGTTCCAAGCTCTGGCGATGTATCCTGAGGCTTCAATCCTGGTTCGTTGTCCTCGACAGGCTTGAGATGTTTCACAATTGACTTTCTCCAAGATTCCAAAGAGTTGATTGAATTTCTGTTTTCAGATTCAACCGAATCAGGTAGCACACTTGTTTCAACGACTGATTTAGGTGTCTTAAGATCCAGTAGTGATTTTCCACGAGAAATGCGACCGAACGACTTTTTAGTCAATGGTTCTTTGGCTGGAAGTCTAGCAAAGCCGAATATTGACTCTGATGAATCATCATTTAAAGGAACCTTTACTGAGCCAGGTGTCTTGGCCGAATCAAGACTGTGACTAGTATCATCGTCTTTCTCTAGCTGCTGTTGTTGATGCCTTTGTTCCGCAGTGTCAAAATTACTAGCGCTGTCTTTAGATTGCTCTTCATTAGTGTCCACACGTGTCAAAAAAGAGTTGGGTGTCACCACTGGCAGCTTCGGGTTCGAGTCCTTGGCCCCTTCAGAGCTAAATGGTTCCTTCTCTCCGAGAACTGGCGCATCTGATTTTGTTACAGCTGTTGTTATTTGTGCAGAAGGGAAAAGAGTGTTTTCAGATGAAGAGGGGAGATTCTTTGCATAGGTATCTTGGTCAATAAAAGAGCTTTTCGTTTTGATAGTAGCAGAAACTGCCAGTGTTTTTTCGTTGTCGTCTTCCTCTGCCGCGTTCTTGTGTTCAGTATTATCAATGTGTTTCTGTGCATTTTCTTGGGATGGTTGGGAGTCGAGTTTCGACGCTCTGATTTCATCTTTGAGCGATCGAAAAAGTGGTTTTATACCATCTGCAGGGGAGTCTGTAGAACCCTGGTCGATTTCCCGCATGGTGTTCTCCGTCCCTCCGAGAGTTTTCTTTGGCTGCTCAAATATTGATACAGCTTTTGTAGATGCTTCTAATGACTTAGTGACAGGAGGCGAAGAGACTTGCTGACGGGTTGGACTGGGTGGATTTTGTTTTAATGAGGATGTCTTGACCGGCGCCCATATTGGCGCCATTGATGATGTAATGTTGGCTTTAGATTTGGGGTCGAGCGGCGTTGGGCTGTTCAATGACTATGATGGAAAAAAGAATCACATAGTTAGTACACACTGCGATTGCAAAAGTGTTAGCCAATTGAGCTTACCTGTATGTTTTCCTTGAGAAGTAACTGTCTCTCCTTTCTGGGCGACACTGCTCCCTTAAGCTTGCCTGGAGTCTGAAAAAAGGCTGTTATTTCGCTAAAGAAGGTTACCTGTTAGCATCAAAACTATTAGTTGAAATAATAGCAATGCCAAACTTACCTGATATTGCCTTCCATGACCTCTGTCATGTGTTCATTTATCCATTCGAGCTCGCGTCTTGCTTCGTACGCAAAGTCCTCCATATCAGCGTAAATGAGGTCTTCGACTACCTGCGCTTCCCGGTCCATCCAGTCCGTAGAACCCACAATGGGACCCAAGTTTCTTAAAGGTCTTGACATGATGGCAGTATCTGTTGTTCTCAACCTGTCAGTGTAGTGGTGCTGTCTTCTGAGATCAGGAAAAGTAGAAAGGTTTGGGAGTGATCAAGAGAAGTATTGATAGCGGTGGGGTCTACAGCGTTGGCTAAAAAGTAAAGATAAGCAGCTGTACAGGAGAGTGATGGTATCGTGACTACTGAAAAGACATGTAAACAAACTAGCGAAATCCAATGATGAATGTATTTTCCTGGTCGTCAAGATATTGTGGTGTTGTCGTAGCCTCCAAGTTTATAATTGGAATGAAATTTTTGCTGGAGGTGAAGTACTGGCTGTTTTATTTTCTTGTTTACTTTCCCGATGTTGTCGTTGTTGTCGGTATAAGGTTTCCATGGCAACGAGGTACAAAAAAGTTAAAGTTACTCCCAAATCTCAAGTAATAAAGCTCTAAATTTTAACTTGAATGATATCAAGGCATTTGGATAATCAGGTAAACATCTGTACTCACAAAGCTTTATGAAAAGAAATAAAAGTAGAATAGATATATAGCAAGTTTATAATCATTACATCAAGCAATATATGTTGATGCGGTTGAATGGTCAAAATCATAAACCATATCAATACTGATAATCTGTAGCTAATTCTTTCTTTTACGAGTCTCCCATTTTGTAACTCGTCAAGAGTGAGGGTATCAGTTTTAAACAACCACGACAGCCTGGTTTGGAAAAGGCCCCAAATTACCTAGACAGTATGATGAGGATTAGATTAGTTTCAATTGTCATTGTGATATGTTGAATACCTCTTTTTTTTTAATGCTTCAATATTGAGAAAGTGAACAAAACTGGATTATTACAGAAGCATAGAGTTTAAAGCAAGTATGGGGAAATAATAAATGTGCCCTAGTTTCTGCCAGTGTGAGATCAACCCCCTTCCTTAGAAAAAATAAATACATAACTGAAATAAAGGGCAATGAACCACAGCTACAAATGCGGTCAGCCTGAAATAGTCAGTCATATTTTGAAAAACTGCGTACTTTGTGAGCATGGGCGTAGGTACCTGAGAGAAATATCTTCAGAGTTTGATTTCAATACCCTCCTTGATAGCAAGAAAAATATTAAAGCAGTAGCCAAGCTTTTCCACTCACTACTGCATCTACTCGACTGATGGTAATTCAGCAGTTTAGTTTGCTAAGGTTTAATCAGTTCACTTTTCACTGAAATATATATGCTGCAGTGGCGATCTTGAGAGATCTCTTTTAATATACATATTGATTCTGTAGAGAATTCAGCCAAAACCCCAAATATCGGGTAGGACGAGCCTGATCAGTCTCGTGGAGGCAAGTGATCCAGAGCTAAATGCCATATTTTTATATCTTTATCACTTTGTTTTATAAGCTTTAGATATCAAAGTGGTCAACAGACTCATTATTGTTAAAAAACAATAACCAAACCTTTGTTCTATTATCAAAAAAGGGTCTGTGAAAGAGTAAATAACTGCAACAAATATTGTGTAGCACAGACACAATCTTTTCTTCAAGTTGAATCAATATTTAATTCCAATTAGAACATTAAATAATGTCAAGGATTTTTAAATAATTCAATATCCTTAAGAAACAAAAAGAGATTTTGAATGATAACTTGCAAGATTACAGATGCTCTGGGGAGTATTCTTGCAAGTTGCCATTTACGCGTCTCGGATTCCTACGATTGTTAATGCTTTTGTATTATACAAAAATCATAGAACAAACCAAAGACGGCGAGACATGGAATTTGCCAAAGCTCTATTTTTCTGTAACGATTTAAAACAAACATATAAAAAAAAAGAAATGCAAATTTTCTCTAAATACATTTACAACATATAAATAAACTAGCTTGCCAGTATTAGGCATCAACTTCCATAGAATCCTCATTTGCTGCCACTTCCGCCTGCTCCTTTGCCACCTTCAGCAGCGCTTGTTCCTTGGCGCGGAACCCCATTATCAGCACACGGTTGATAAGCGCACGCGCAGACTCGGCCATATCCAAGGTAGTATCCAAACATGCATTCATCTGGGCCTCTGTCAGAGCACCACCGTCAATTGCCATGCCCACAACCTCCTTGTTGCTTGCAGTCATGTAGCTCACGACTGCCGACAGGTCGCCGTGCTGTGCGCGGTACTCTGGGTCCGCGTAGGGCTTGGAAACTGATCCAAGTGGGATCACTGCTGCCCCCGCTGTCACAACATCACGCAGCACAATGTCAGCATCCACTAGCGCTGTACTTGCAGCATTCACACCAGCGGCGTAGAGCGCCTTGGAGTTGAGACCGCACTCAATAACGTTTACAAATAAGTCGATCGTACTCTTGGGGTATGCTTCGAGCAAAATAGCGGGACTAAGCGAATTTTGTATAAAGGCTGCCATCTCGCGTTCCAGCACTGACGTACCATTGGGACGAGCTGACGTGGGGCCCTGGCCCTGGCCCTTTTGCAAAAGCTCAGCATTGGCGGGGTCGACAATAAACGGCGCGAGCTTAACCTCGACATTAAAAGCAGCCCGGTCAGTGAACGAGCCACGGATAGGGCGTGGGCCATGCACAGTGCACTGTAATCTGATGCCACCAGCTTCATAGAAGCATGAGCCGCTAGCGTTTACCACCAAGTTGGGCTGAAGAAAGATGCGCTGGAGGTGCTCCGGGTCGCGAGTGCGCGCATCTTCGCGAAGAGTGCCAAGCAGGTCGGAGGTCGTCTCATAAGTGACACTGATGGCATCAGCAGGGCCGAGAATTCTGCGTCTATCTTGTAAGGCAGCCATTACGTGAAGGTTGATATGTATGTGCGGGTAGATGTGTTTTGTCTTGTGCTGCTGGGCTAACCTTGCAATGTTGGACAGGCAAATCGAAAAAATTTACCAATGTTGGCAGCGCTGGGAGAAGCAAAGTGGTTAGGGTTATTGGGCTGGTTGGGATTACAGAACAGATGTCACTCCCGTCTGTAAACACCAACCGTAGCTATTCGTGACAGAGAGGGATGGTGACAAAAGCGATCGGTAGCTGTCACCAATACCAAAATGACGCACAGAAATGAAGTAACAAAAAGGACACTTTGAATGTCTGTATGAAACCGTGCGTGATATTTGCTCCTACCTAATACCGCATGTATTGTCAGCCATCAGTTGTTTGCTTTTGTATTTTTACTTTTTTTCAAGATCGCGATGAGAAAAATAATAATAATAATGGATAGAGCCACACTCAGATTGCTTTTCCTAGGTACGAGCGTCATTATGTAGAAAATCGTTGCAGTCCGGTTGACAAACCTTCATTTTCTACAAATTTGTTCAAAGTCCGGTGGTCCTTGGATCGAATGCTTTAAAAAACAATATTTTATTGCCTTTCTGATAAGTTAGGCCGTATTATTTTTACTTGCAGGTTTCATGATTATGCATTGGAAATTGTAGTCTATGAACAGACTGGGTGTAAGTATCTATAGAAGGAAAATTTAACATTATGTCTTCTGCTAATCGCACAATGCATCCAAGGTCCATTAAAAACCGAAATTGCAATACAAGTTTGTTTACATACTGTCGCAGATGGGTCGCTTGAACACTACGATGCATAAAAAAAAACCAGGCTCGTTGACTGACAGGTGGAAAAATAACTGTAATAAGATTCATGTTGAAAAAAAATAATACAAACAACATAACCTATTCGAAACTCTCGACATAACTGTCATTAAAGGATGGGAATTGGCGGAACTTTCTTGCGTTCTGCCCAAAGCCAGGATAGGGAATGTGAATTGGGCCCTAGTACCTAGTGCTAAGCCCCTGAACGGCGTAATTATAACTACTGACTTTGGAAGCAAGGAGCATTGAGCCTTTGGTTTGACAAGACCAAGGCATTATTAAGTTTTGCTTTAGTTGCTATAGCCCACTACAATTATAGGTGGGAACTACAAGTCAGTTTGGACCGAGGGTGCAGGCAATTTTGCAGGTACGTAGGGTTTAGCTTTTACGGGTACCAAGTTCACTTGGCTTAAATCTTTCACATGACCTTCATGTTCAGGAGACAGTGGAGAATCTCCCTTGGCACCTACCTGATGCCTGATAACGAAATCATATGTCTTCGTGCTTTCCCGAGTCATATTAATTTTTAACTACTTGGAATCGTCTTGAACTATCAGTAATCAAAACAAAATAAATAAATAAAAATAAAAACTGGAATCGTGAATCAACATAATTTCATGGGTGATTCCTAGCACAGCCTACCGTGGAGGACTTGTTATGGCATGCTGACTCTTCAGTGTCCAGCCGACCCTTGTCCACAAGACCCAAAGGGGTCAAGCTTTAAGACTTTTGAACTCCCAGGCCAGCATGAATCTACCGAATCAGGGACTCCAACTCAGACCCAATCGAAAAATGAAAAAAAATAAACAAAAAAAAATTATTACAAAAGCAAAAAAACAAAAAAACAAAAATAAAACCAGCAAAAAAAAAAAAAGCAAAAATGACAATAAAAGAAAAGAAACTATCTTAGACAGACAGAAAACGGTTTGATCAAGGCCGTCCACGGTTAACCTAAAGCAGCGCAGCGCAGCGCACCGCAAGACGGTACTCTCCCGGTGGGGGCCAACCGTATGGGATCTCCATCTTCATCAGTTTGCCTTTTAACCAAGAAGCTTAAAGGACCCTACAATGAGAGCAACTGCTGCCTTTTGTCCCATCTCCATTTGGACTATAAAAAAGGCCCTTGGCCCGACAACGCAAATGGCAAAAGGTCGATGCCAAAGAGAGAATAAAAACAAAAAAAAAAAAAATGAAATTTATTTCAAACAAACGACTTTATTTGAAATTTCCATAGAAATCTACTATTAATAAAGAATAAAAATAATAAAAATCAACAGCAACAAACTTTTCATCCCTTTCATCTCTCAGTTATCCCATCGCCATCTTTTCACCCTCTTTAGCATTATACTACAGAACCTCCCACCATGCCACTAATAGTCAACTCCGGTGCTTCTATTGCCTCGTCTAGTATTAACAACAACAGCTACGGCCTTGCTGATGATCAGCATTCCTACGTGTCATCTGAATTTGGCCAACTCGGGGGCCTCCCACGCACAAAACGCCCAGCCCCCATCACCATTCCCTACCAACCGTCACCCAACCCTTTCCATACCCTCGACCTCTACTTACCAGCCGGTGGACTCAGCAAAACCACCCCTTGGTTGATTTTCCTACATGGTGGCTACTGGCAGGACGCTAGCCAGAGTAAAGAAGTCGGAGCTAGCGTTCTCACGCGGCTGCCACCGCACTGGGCGGGCGCCTCCATAGACTACCGCCTCTCCCCTGAGATATCACATCCAGGCCATCTGACCGATGTTAACGCCGCCGTACGCTTTCTGCGCTCGGCCTATCAGATTCAGTCTGCCGTCATTATGGCGCACGGAGCCGGCGCTTGCATAGCGTTTCAGTTCCTTTCTACCCAGCTCTCGCTCGTTGAGGATGACTCAGCGTGCTGGATTAAGCATGTAGTTGGCTCTGGCGGTGTCTATGATCTTGTTGACCTGGCGCGTGACAGCCCCTACTACCGGTCCTTCATTACTGATGCATATGGCGACGACCCAGAACACTGGTTTGAGTTCTCTCCCATGCAGAGCGAGTGGCGCGCGCTGTATACTCCTAACCTTAAAGTGACACTCGTGCACTCAAAGTACGACTCAATCGTGCCACTCGGTCAAGCGCTCAAATTCAACGATATTCTCGTCACCGCCGGTTTCCCTGTCTCCTTACGCATTGTCAATATTGACGGCCACGATGACGTTTTAGACACATCGGATCTGCCGAGCATTGCACGCGAGGTTTGCGAAGAGATGGACCGCCAAGAGGTAGAACACACCCCGCAGCTCCCCATGTGTTAATTTGCCCTTGTAAGCGGTACTCAGATTAGCATTTTTTTTTTTTTTTTTTCATTGTGCATTGTTTTCAGAATAAGATTAAAAATTAAATTGTTTTTTTTTTTTTTGAACATCAAATTATTATCACCTGTTGCTAGCTATTCTTGTTTAATCTATGGCATATTTCTGCTTTTTACTGTTAATTTTTTTATTTTAATTGTATTGTTTTTTTTTTTTCGAATCATTTCTTGTCATGTATAGAACCAATTATTCTGCATCCAACTCTATTTTAACAGCGCACACTTGAACTGTAAGAGAGAAAGGTAAAATAGTAACGCAAGTCATGAGAAAGCCTTGTAAGGCTGATGAGTTGACCATTGGCTCATCGCCTAGCGGCCGTGCGTCCGGTTGAGGGAAATACGCAAGGTTGTCAAAAAAAAAGAGTAACTTCACCTAAAAATAATATACTGAGAAATAAGAGAAAGAAAAAGGGAATGAAAACCCATTCTGCAGCAGTAGTCCCAATTGCTATTAAAAAAAAAAATTGCAGATGAGATGAGACATAGCCGAAGGGGCTGTCTTTTCTGATCGATTTGTTTACCCCTCCGTCTCCCTGAGTGAACCCTTTTTTAGAAACAAAAAGGACAAAGAGACACATAATTGCTAGGGTATTGTAAGTCACGGCGCAAGCGTAACATAGAAAAACCAGCACGAAAGTGAAGCTTTTCCTCCGAGACCAAGCAAACACGCGTGCGCATCTACTGCATCGAGAAAAATGGCCGAGTGAAACTAAAACTCAAAAAAAAAAAAAAAAAAAAAAAAAAGGTTTGACCAACGTGACCTGCAAAGACTTGGAAGAAAAAACAAGCAGTTCTATGTAGTATGTGCTATGTCAAATATCTTTTTACATTTGAGATTGTCTTTGTGATGGTAATCCTTGCCAGCAAGGATTATGACCTTCACAATATTTGACAAGATTTAAATTGAATAATAAAATCCATAATTCTTAGAGCATGAATAAGCTCTTTACGAACTAATCGTGGAGCTCTACTTAGATAACTTGTTTTGATCAACTATTTACATCTGGGTTGTTCTTGGTGTTGACCTTTTTTATTTTTAGGGAAAAAAGATTGATGACTTGCTTAATTAAAGCGGTTTGTTAAGACAAGTGTTTGAAAGCTGAATGTTTTTATTGTACATGTAATGGAGCTGGATTCATAAACCTAGGAATTATTAGCACTTTGCTATATTTCCTGATTTTATTATATCTATGGGACTTACAATATCTATTCCTTACGACTAATGATGTTATATACTTTGGTATTAATCTAATTAGGATCATACTTCAGAATACTATATATTTGAGATTAACTGTAGAGGCCTCATAGCATTATCAGAGTATGTCTTATTTATTTTATATTCTGTCTACCAAGTCTGGAAAACCCATTACTTAACCCTTGAGATAAGACTTGGATTTACTAAATCAACTTACATGTCTATATATTTATTTCTTATTCCTTTATCATCTGCAGGAAAGATCCCTAAGCTGTATAAGATAATTAACAATGATTGTCTGTGTTCACCTGTCCCAATTGTTCAACTAAATTTATAAAGTACTTTTGCGAATTCTTCTAACCATATTCGTTAAGCGTATAATTGAAAAACCCATAACAGGTCCTATCCACAGTTAGTTCATGATACCTGATTTTGTGTGTTAGTAGTCCTTAGCTACCTTCATATCAGTTTGTATATATACTTGTATCAAATTGCATTTTTTATTTTTTAATTAAAATTCCCTCGTTGCAGTAAATGTATATTGTTTTGAAATTTAGTTTGTTCTCTTAGATACTGCAGCAAAAAACAAAACATTTCTATTTATCTGACATTTAGGTGGTGAGATACACTAAATCATTCAATGTGTTGTGCCATTGGGCCTGATATCAAAAGAGTAAAGTTTGTATCTAGTGTCTTCAAGTTTATTGTTATAGACTCATGGGATCAAAAAATAATTACAAGTTGAGCTCAAGTAAAAAAACCCCAGAATTATGCCTGATCGATATATCATTTATCTTTTACTAGATACCTCAAGCCATGCAGGATAATGATCAGAGTTACATGCGCTATCAATTCTTTTGCCAGTATTCATACCTTATAAATGATAATAGGACCTGCAGCCTTATGCTTACAGATCATAACAGCAGTTTTTGCAATACTGTATCTAAGAGTTAGGTATGAAAAGAAAATAATTGCAGAAGAAAAGACTAATTCAGAAGCATACAGCAATTCTTCAAATACGAATTAAAAGCTTGGTCATTAAATAAAGCAAAGGCCATTTGTGAATATATATATATATACGTTGTAAGGTAAAGGTGAACCCTTGTAAACAGATACAAACTGGAATATGAATTAATCCGCTACAATGAATCTAGCCACTAGCAAAAGAGCGTGGTAATAATAAATTTGGAAACTTGACCATCACACAGTACCAAGAAAAAATCTTGATATGAAGATTAGATAAAGCTTTCTCCAAGACTGTTACACTTTACAGGGGGTCAAACCTACCTGATATGAACGTGTTCAACTGAGTTTTCAGCACCAAAGTGACTTTTGGTTATAAAATGCCTTGTGAAAATCCTCTCCAAGATCTCTTTTTTTAGACCTTCCCAAATTAATATCTCTAGTCTTTACATCTACTAACATTATTTTGATAATCTCCTTGAGCCAAAATTTGCCAGCATACTAATCAAACACTGGTAAGGGGTTATTTGTTCGTAAAAGGTTTAATAAATATCAATCAAATAGCCTATAGCACATTGAGAGGTGGTTTTGTTAGTTTTTTTCCAAGCAAAGACCAACCTACGTGGTAGTTGCAATTAGGGCTAAAATATTATCCAAGCGTTCTGTTTTCCCCAAGTTTGAAAAGATCTGCTATTTTTGGAAACAAACCCCTTCAAAAAAAAAAAAAAAGAGTGGATCATGAGCGATCAGGCATGTTTGGGAATAGTGGTCAGTAATAGCAATAAATAGTCTATTAGCAATAGTTACAAAATGGAGTGGTCATTTGCTAAGAAAGGATTCATGGTGGAAATGGGCCAATCATGAGGCAATCATGGGTGCTGAGTGTGCTGACGTAGCAATAGCATAGCCAGGGCCAAGCCCAAGCCAAGGGCCAAGAGACGAAGCAGCGGTGAATTTTCTTGGGATAAAGAAAAAAACAACAACAACAAAAGGGAACGCTGGTTGAGTTCGGGCATACATATCGCAATAAAACAAACAGAACAAGAGAAACTCAGCCTGAAGACTTTAATTAATCAGTGTAGAAACATCATGAGCAGGTCTAAACGAGCATCATGGCAAGATCAGGAAAAAAGATGTTGGGTCGGTTAAGACCAGACAAAAAAAAAAAAAAAAAATTACGCCAAGGAAATAAAACTTAAATCGCCATGCCAGCCAACCTAGCGGACATTTGAGGATTAGCAGCAAAAGAGAATAGTATTTCAACATTGAGGCAAAGAAAATGATTTACTTATTTTTAAATAATCATCTTCTCTTCTTTTCATTCACTTCTTTGCGTTTATTGATTTGCTTTCATCCTGTGTCTTCTATCGACTGATCTATTGTTATTGCAGAGAACATCGTGCTTGGTGCAACATTATACTTTGCATTCTAGCGAGATCACAACAATTTCTCGACCTCCTTGTCTATCCACCAGTTGAATTCATTATTAAAGGAGCTTGGTATTAATCAAAATCAATCTCTCACTTGAAGGAACTTGTCAGGTTTCAAGTATATAACCACCACGTTATATTAAAAATATCTTTACAAGTCATCTTTCCATTACACTTTTGAAACAATAAGTCTCACAAATACTCTTAACTTGATCCTCACCACAGCATTTTCTTTCTAATATCACTTGAAAGCTTCAAACTGCTAAAGAGATTAGAGATTGACTAAACGCTCGAAGATTTTCAGACAGCTGTTTCAATACAAGATTTTTAACTGGTTTTAACGCTCGTTTCTGGCCTTTTATTTAGTTCTTTCTCACCAGCGACAAGCTTCAAAATTATTATATTTAAATGATATTTTTATCTTGGCTTTTTCTACTGCCGCTCGTTGCAGGCATTGAGGTTGACTGGTCTAGCCAGTCTTCTATTAATGATGGTCTCGCCCTTATTGCCAAGGGTCTCATGGATTATTACAATGGTAATGACACTGGACAGACCCCCGGAATGTTCTCAAATCCGTACTACTGGTGGGAGGCTGGCGCCGCTTGGAACTCAATGGTTGACTACTGGTACTATACGGGTGACACTACTTACAACAGCATTATCAAGAGCTCACTTCAGTTTCAGGTCGGCGATTACTGGGACTATATGCCATCAAACCAGACCACCACTGAGGGTAATGACGATCAGGGATTTTGGGGCATCACCGTCATGGCGGCCGCCGAAAAAAACTTTGACGATCCCCGCGAAGATCAGCCCGGCTGGGTTTACCTTGCCCAGGCAGTTTTCAACACCATGGCCGCACGCTGGGATGAAGAAAATTGTGCTGGTGGCTTGCGTTGGCAGATTTTTACGTGGAACAACGGTTACGACTACAAAAACACCGTTTCTAATGGCTGTCTATTTAATCTCGCCGCGCGTCTGGCACGCTACACACAAAATGATACGTATATTGAGTGGGCTGACCGAGTATGGGATTGGACCAAGTCTGTGGGCTTTATTATTGACACTAATGAGTGGTGGCCAGTGTACGACGGCGGGTTTATTCAAAACAACTGTACCGACATTGAGCCCATTGAGTGGACGTACAACTCTGGTTTGATGATGTCTGGTGCTGCAGTGATGTACAACTATACAAATGATCCGATCTGGTTAAACCGCACACAGGGAATTTGGAATCGTGCGCGTGTATTTTTCCTGCCAGGAGGAATCATGTACGAAGCCGCATGCCAGCCATCTAACCAGTGCAATAATGATCAGCGCAGTTTTAAGGGAATCTTTTCTCGGTTCTTGGGGCTGACTTCTTTGATGGCGCCGACCCTGAGCCCAGAAATCCAGCAGTACTTGGCCAACTCGAGCATTGCGGCTGCACAGTCGTGCAGTGGCGGTACTGACGGACACACATGCGGACTCGACTGGAGTCGTGGCGGCTGGGACGGGTTGTACGGCCTGGGCGAGCAGATGAGCGCACTTGAGGTCATGCAGAACCGCCTGGTATGGACGCGTCCGCCACCTTTGACTGAGGACACAGGTGCAGTATCTGTCAGCAACGGTAGCGCCGGCACGGCCCAGGAACAACGTCCTGTGGTTGAACATCTCACTCTAGACACCAAGGACAGGGCTGGCGCAGGCATCATCACTGCCATTGTTCTCATAATGTTGCTTATCTCAGCCTGGTGGCTTGCTTTTTAAGATGCATTACTGTCTAGTAATAATGAGGCCCCGGAGCAATGTCTAAACCCGGTTGAGTTAAAATGGTAATAGCCCTGTAATATATGGGCTTGTTTCGTGGATTTACGTTGTTGCTCAACTTTTATGTTATTTTTTTTTCCAATTGTGTTCGCTAACTTATTCTTGCTACTTCTTATCATTTTTATTTATTTATTTTTCCTTTCTTCTTTTTTTTTTTTTTTTTTTTTTTTTTTTTAGTATTTATGAACATATTGGGAAACATACAAATAATTGAATAACACTTTTAAAAGCTAATCTGTAATACATGTTGAGAATCTCTCTGAGATTGGTCTGGGTTGTGAAGAATGGTGGTGAGGCAACTGAGGGGAGAATAAACATGTACCTTGCATTTACTTTTTCATCGTATGTTAATTTTTCAATGTTGATGGTTTTTTTTTTTTCCTTCCAAGTTGAATTGGAATAATTCACAAATCTACTTGGCACAAAATTTCACAAAATCCAAGCCGGAAAAAAAACAAAAAAAAAAAAAAAAAAACTAGCTTGAGGGGGGTTACCTATCTGCCGTTGACCACTCCCTGTTCTTTATTTTCATTTTTATTTTTTTATTTTCGTGAGGAACTTTGCCGGATTAAACTATCCAGGTGCTCAGAGCCTGGACTAACAAAACTCGCTTCTTGAGTTTGGCGCTGGTAGCTATGCCCTGATGTGCTCCAGGGTCTAGTGCTACATGCCAAGTGCTTGGGAAATGTGTATTAACTCATGTTAAATGCTACTGGTTATGACGGCAAACACATGTATTTTAAATCCTAATGGATTTAGTATACAAAAACGAAAAACGAAAATATTTAAAGTCTCGAAGGGAATGATTTAAAGATGACATTATCATCGTTTTCAAATACCTCAACGGCGCTGGCAAAAAGAAAAACAACAACAAAAATAAGCAGTGTTATTAGGTCACCCACGATAGAGCCTCTACACACATGCTATGTGCGTGCTTCATTTTTTTTTTTTTTTTTTTTTGCTGTGGTACAGCGTTTGTTGTATCCGCTAAGTCTCATGTGTACAGATGACTGAGTCTCGCGAGAACACAAACAAGCGTCGAGACGGATAATATCACGCATGAACGAGATCAAAACAAAAAAACAAAAAATCTTGTCGTATGCGCATTACCTATCGTGACAATATTTGTGGTTGGTGACGGCAGATTACTGATTGTGGATTGTACCGGTAGCAGCGCCGGCCGGATTCGAGTTAATCCGACAGTCCCGTTCGGATTAATCGAGAATAAAAACCAAACATTCCCCTCTCACACTCCCCAAACGCAGCTCATCAAAATCTGGTTGGGAGCGGCAGGAACAAAATAGGAAGGAGGGGGAATAGAAAACTATAAAATTACCCAAAAAGAAATAGAAATAAAGAGCGTTTTTAAAAAATCATTATTGCATTCCCATTGCCTGACTCTAATAAAAAAAACCCAAGAAAGACAAAAAATAACAACCAAAAATAAATAAAATAAAAGATATACGCATAATCAGAATGGTTGACATGACGGAGCAATTTAACAGCCGATAATGGCTTGATTTATTTTGCCAATAGTATTTTCAACCATGACTTTGTACTGGCTGGCCCCCTCTTCTTTTCCAAAGTCTAGGCCAGCAAACTACAAGTCCCTCTCCCAAATCTAGGCCAGGCAATTCTTATTTTAAAAGAACCATGAAAATGCAAAACTGAATCAGACAAAAAAGCAATGAAAACTGCCAGAGATAAAGAAAGCAAAAAGAGACTTTTTTTTGGCTAATAATTGACCCAAGATGCGAGACTTAGCGAGATATCCTAAAGGAGTGCATTAACATTTCATGTTTCTAAAATCCCAAGCGTAAACTGCTGGCGACCTTGTTCAGCCTTGCGTGGGTTTTGGATTATTTATATCTCCTAAAAAGGAAATTATACACGTCATGCATGTGATGATAAATTGATTAAATTTGTGATTAAAAATTGCGCAGAATTAAAAATCAATCACGTCTTTACACGCTCAGCAGAGTTCTTCCCCCTCCATTGAAGCCTACTGCGGCTATCCCCAGTCCGCCAAATCAGTGATGGTAATAAATGAGTCCCTTTGTATACTGACACAAAGAACACCAAAGTCTTATAAAAATGAGTGGAAAGCTTTGGATTTAAACCCCATGGCGCAAAATTAGTATATACTACAGATGATATCTACCATGTTTGTCGTCAACACTACTACTGCCATGGGGAGAAAACAAAAAATAAAATAAAAACCTTGCCCATTTTGATTAGTTAACGCCTTTTTCCGGATTTACTGTCCTGAGGAAAAGGAAAAAAAAAAAAAAAGAATGCGCCCTGGTACCTGATAATAATAGGCCCCAGGTGTGAAAATTAGCCATGACCCACACGGTTGGAAGTACCGGCCAACCGGCACTGCCAGGACCCGCTGCCCTTTTTTTCTTTCTGGTTCTTGTTTTGGTGGCTGCTGTGTCTGTTTTTCCTGGTGCGATTATATTATCTTGGCCCGCTTCCCACCCCTCTTCCTCTTCCTGGGTTTACCAGATCTGGCCGGCGTCGTAGATCCAGTCTCCTTTACCCCCTGCAACCACTGAAGTTTATTCTGAAGTTGGTGGTGTTTTGATTACTATTGTTTTTTATTATTATTTATTTTTTTTTGCTACCAATCTGGATAATAACTCTGGGATTTTAGGCGATATGATGCAATGATAGTAATATAATCCGGTTGATGCGGGGCAAGGTGTTTGGGGAAAGGGGTGATAAACTAGTGATCGTCAGTTGAGGCGACTGACATCATAGTGAACCCCTAATGGTTTTCAGCCTAGACTGCCTTTTGTTATCACCACGCTAGGCGATTTCATGGTAATCATCTCCGCCCAACTTTATCTTCTTTTACTAAGGGTCTCTCAGACTGTAAATGACTAGGATGCAGGGATGCACCATATGGTGCGGAGATAAAAGGCTGCACCAAGGTGAACACATCTGGTTATACTATTCTAGTTTGCTGTTTGGACGGAGCAGTGCACTGGAAGAGCCATGGTACGGCTAAGCGCCGTCTACCAATGTAGATTGCAAAGGCATACCAAGCCCATGTGGGTTGGCATTGCTGCTGCTACAATAGAAAATAGTGACACCCCCCGTTCTACTGCTAATTATTATAAGCACTACCTGTCAGGGTTAGAAATAGTCCTAAAGCTAAATGTAATGTCACACGGACGGAGTTTTGTGATCACTGATGATGATTGATGATGGATCAGAAAAAAACAAAAAACGTGTGGATAGGGAGTGTGCACAGTGGCCAGGATGCGACTACCAGATAGTAGTGCAGATAAGACGATGATAATGCAACAACAACAGGCAAAACTACTTGATAATGGATGAAATATTGAGTGGTGTTCAAACCAAAACAAATAAGGGGAATGAGTGGCTAATACATTAGTAGCAAACGAAGCCTCATTGATGACTCAAAAGACAAGTGGTTTGAATTTCAGTAATAACAATCGTTAATAATAATAAAATCATTATGAGCATAGTTAAATGGCTAAATTAGAATCAAGCGTTATATGATCCATTTTATTATTGTTGTTGCTGTTTGAAACAATACAAACTGTAAAAGTTAGTTATTAATGAATGGATAAATGGATTAATTATGGATTAATTGATAGTCATTTTGACTGGAATTCCGAATGTGTTTCCTACTGCTTTTTTTCTTTTTATTTAACCTTTTTGACAAGCCGTTGAGGGTTTATTCAGTTTAAAAACTATAATAATAATAATAATCACTTTGGATTTTGTAGGTTTCTGAATTTTTTTCTCATGAGAGCAAATTCGTTGATTGCTGCCGATTGATATCAAATCAGGAAAATCATCATGATTTTTCCTGATACCAAAAGGGGGGCCGACAAAAAAAGCAAATACTCAAAAAAGAAACCACAATTCTGAGCTTTATAATACTAGCAATGATTCAATCAGTACTTGTATTCCCTCTAAACAAAATACCAAAAAAAAAAAAGAAAGAACAAAATCTAATTTATATAAACCATACCTTTTCTTCCTCTTTTATTCTCTCTTGCCATGTCAAATTCTTCTTATCTTTATAGACCTCTGTCCTGCCGCGATCTTGTTTACTAATGCCATTAGACCGTCTACCCACTGAAATCTTATGGCACATCTTCCAGTACGTAGAACTCGGCGCCCCTCGTAACTACTCAGGATATTATTATCACAAAAACTCCTCGGCTTCCAGCCTTGACAGCGAAAGTAGCGATGATGACTCTGATATTATCTCGCAGCAGCAACAAAATGCGGAAGACACCCGCAGATGGATCATGAAAACGCGGTTATCGCTTGCCCATGTTTGTGCGCGATTTCACTACATGCTCGCCCCGCGTATCTTTGAAGCACTCAAAGTGTCACGGTGCCGCACGACTGCCAGAAGCATCCCCGCGACCGACAGTTGCTGCGCTAGTAACAGCGGCGCTGATCACGGAGTGGGACATGTGCCCTTTTCCCAATATGCCCGCGAGACAATGCAATTGCCAGAACACGTTAAAGTCCTGGAAATCTCTTTAGGTCTACTCACAGGTGAGACCAGCAACAGCCACACCGCAATCGCCGATCCGGTGTTGGGTATTGACGGTGGTCTTGACTTTTTCCCTAATCTGGTGAGGATCAAACTCTATTTTGATACCCCGACAGATGCAGCAGCAGGTGTCCCATCAGGCGCTGTGCAGCGCCAGCTCGGGGTCATGCTATCTCAGCACCCACGTAAGATTGCTGTTGATTTGCTTGACGTACCCGCAGAGCACCTTGACCAGCTTGTTGACGTGGAGTTACTTTCCCGCGTTGAAAACCTCGTGTTTGAGTTTAAGCACCGCCCAGCCGCGGCGGCGGCTGTGTACCAACTCCCTCTTGATCTTAATGAATCAATCGGCCGGATGACGGCGCTACGCACACTTAAACACCGGCCAGTGAGACAGCTCGCAGCAGATAGCAACTGTTTCCAGGCAGTAGCGGGCCTAGATGCGCTGTGCGCAGCAATTCGGGCCCTGCCTGCGCTCACGCAGCTTGATCTCGGTGACATCACGCCCAGCGTCGCTACCACCGTGCGGGGCAATGATTATAATGATGGTAGCGCGTTTGCGGAGGCATTGATTCGACGTACTGGGTCAAACTGGCTACCCCCGACGGTGACTGCGCTAACATGCGACTGGAACCTACTACCAGTTTTACTTGCAACTAATACTCCGGAGCGATTACGCGGAATACGCGAGCTAGTGGTAACGCTGACACGCCGGTTGGCAATGTACGATGGAGTGGTGCAGTTTGGGAACGCGTTTGCCAATCTTGGAAGTCTTAGCGTATACCGAGGGCCGGCCCCCTGGGCGCCTGATGCGCCCTACGAGCTGGTCGCGGCTATGCGCGCTGCGGCCCCGTGCTTGCATTCTTTGCGACTCCGGGGGCTCTACTCCGACCAAGTCGCGGGGATGGCACATCTTTTCCACGGGCTTGAGACAGTGCAGGTGCTGAAAGTCGCTGACGACAGCTACGGATTGGGTGACAGTGGTTCAGGGGCATCGTCGCCACGGTCAGGCGCCTCGTCTCCTACCCGCCGCACAATGCCAGATCCGATGCTCTCTGCCGCTAACCGCATCCTCATGTTTGCTGGGCAGTCATTGCGTGTACTCCACATGCACGCGACTACCCGGGGGCAGTTATTGCACTACCCTTTACTCGAGTCGCTTTTACTCGACGAGAACGCCCCACTAGGCCCGCTGGCCTATATTGTATGGAACTACGAAGTGACCAAACTGTACCCGTCGGCCAGTGCCGATCCCATTGATTCCGGCGTTTTTACTGGCTTTGACTCGCGCGGGCGGTTTTCTCTGCGCGAGTTTTGTGCCCCGTTGCGCGAGCTGGCCACGGGCCAGCCTGTGGTTTTTGCTGACCGCCGCAGCACTCAGCGCTTCCAATGGGACCCCGTGGTCATTGATGTGCGGCGCCTTCGCGTGCTCCTGAGCCGTCCAGAGCCCCAGCGCGTTGCGTACCGGCCCCTTACAGGTGCCGTGCTATTCAAGTAGCAGGTCGCATGCGCTAACCCCGCCCAGGCCAAAGCTGTCTCCGGTTTTCAGAGGGCTGCCATTAAACCCTTTTTAAAAAAGATCTTCCCTTACTTGATGATTATAATGATGACGATAATGACAACCTTGGAAATACTTCAAGGTTACTAATATGTATAATATTTAATGTAATAAAACTGATAAAAATCTCCCCTTTTTTATTTTTTTTTAGGGCTTGTTGTGGAACAAGTATTACAACTGTGATAATGATAAAAAGAAACAAAAAAAAAAGACCTCAAAAAAAAAAAGAAAAGGCACGTAAAACTAAGTAATATTTGAAGCGTTATAGCTCGTTTAACCAAGGGCCAACAATGTAGTCCCAGGGCGAGGTTGAAGATACGTGTGTGTGTGAGTGACAAGTTTAAATAAATACTTTGATGACGCCGGCACGGTCCGCCGAGATAATCATCTGGTAGGGCTTGTGTAGGATGGCAATATCCACAATCGAGGCCTGGTGGTTACGCGCCATGTCCTGTTGTTCGGACGCAATGATGGCGGTTCGCGAGCTGCGGGAATAGCGCACCGATGGCGCGGCTCCCCTGACCCCATTCGCTGCCACCGGCTTTGCCCTGCTGCTGCTAGCAGCAGCCGCAGTAGTGGTGCGTTCGCCAATGACCTTGACGCCATTATTGTAGGTCTTGAATAGCCCCACGCTGGCCGCATCGGTATCGGTTGCCAGCCCGCTTACAATGCTACTGGCTTCCATTGATTGCAAGTCCCAGAACCGGATCTTGCGGTCCGTGCCGCCTGTGAGCACGTGGACGTGCTGAAGACCCTCACCCTCCCTGGGTGAGTCAATTCCTACCGCAACGCATAGCAGCTCCGGCTCCTTCTCGCTTATTGCCGGCTCATCGGCCTCGCGTTTGCTGCGCTTGTTTTTCCTCTGCTGCTGGGTCTTTTTGTATGTGCTTTCTTCAAACTTGATGATTTGATAAACCTTGGTGGGATCCACGCGGCTGCCAGCGTGATAAACTTCTGTACACTTAAACTCGTTGATCCGCCAGAGGGAGATTTCACATTTGCTCGTACCTCCCACCACGACTACTGAAAACCCAATTTCTTTGGGCCGTAAGGAAAGTCGCTTGATTGGTGCTGGATCTTCAAACGTCCATGTCTTGACCAAGATGTTGAACCGCAAGTCCCATAAATTCAAAACACCCGTTGATGTTCCCAGTAATAAACACGTTCGGCGGCTATCAATAACAAAGCATGTCGGAATGCCGTGATTGTATGGCTGCTCCAAGATGAATTTTTCTTGCATTGAATTTAGCTCGATTCCAATTAGCTTTGAGTTAGTCGTTGCCACGATTAGCACCGAGCCATCAGATGTCTTAACGTGCTCCATCCATACAGCATAAGTCCCCTCCGGAAGCTGGTAGTTTCGGACAACATGCATCTTTTTGTATTTGGAAGGAATGTTGTTTGCATCAAGTGTCACGTCCACCCGAATAATTTTAATGCTACCATCAGTGCATGAGCACGCAAATGTGTATGTATTTTCGATAAAGCAAATGAATTTAGCTTTGGTGTCACCGCAGTGAAATGTCTGAGCTGACTTGTTGATTACATTCTTTTCCAGCCGGGGACAGTCCCACAATTTAATATACCCGTCATCAGAACAAGTCAGGAAAAAGTTGTGGTCAGGCGAAATGGCAATCTTGTTTACTGCATCTTTATGCTCAGTAAATTGAGAGGCAAGTACGCCCGTTGGTTTCCAATTGGACTTTCGGCTTGAAGATGTTGGATTGTGTAAATGTTCAGCAAAGTTCACTGGAACGATCTGGGAGCCAAAGTCCACAGGCTCAGTAGTTGGCAGGTTCACATAGGCAGCCTTGGCCATCTTTGAGATATAAGGATCCGAATCGTATGTGGTACTCTTTGGGGTGATAGTTGGTTTATTTTGACGAGACTGCATAAATTGAGGAGAATATGGCCGATCCATCTGACCATAGACCTCTGTAGTATCTGTGGCGGTCGTAGCAGAAGGCTGACCAAACGTAGCTCCTCTAGTTCCCAGTTGAATTTCAGCAAGTCGTGGTGACGTTCCATCCAGAATTGACTGGGAGGGTGAGTGGTTCAGCTTAACTGGATCAGATTTCGCCGATGGTTCGTTGTCTTGGTTGTCGCGAATGTCATCAAGATTACCAAGTGCCAGTTGATCCATTTGGCTCTCAAGAGCATATTGACTATTGTTTAGATACATAGTCTCCGGGGTCAACCCAAGAGAACTCACGAAAAATTTTGCAGACAGTTCCTGGGTATCTGGCATGCTCTGTAGTCTATAACTCAAACGAGCAACTCTGTAGATATGATCTCTTAGAACAGAAATCTTCCAAATATCCTCAACAGTCACACCTGAGTGATACATGTGATCGAGGTACTGTGTGTCCTCAGATGACTTTGGAATGTGATCCACAGACGTAGGTGCAACAAGATTAATTTCAGCTTCAACAGAGCCATCTTTTCCGGTTGCAGGAAGCTTCCAAAAAATTGACTTTTTCGCACGAGACACCCAAATTAGTGCTTCTCTAAAAACAGGACGGTGAAGTGGCTTTTTGAAACTTCTAACAAGATTGGCTGTTGTGAAATCCTTAATTTCACAATCCAAAAATGGCTTAAGAATTGGGTAAAGGGTGCAATGCAGCTCTGCTGGAGACATCCACGAAATTGATGCCGTCAATAACCCAAATACATTATTTCGAATCCACGCGTTGGGATGCATTGTATATCGAACCGCAACCTTGAGAATATTCCAATTGTCGGACTTTTTCAACAGCCCTAGTTGTGCAAATGATGCAAATGCTTCAAAAGCTTTGGCAATCACAAACTCCTCTGGGTCGTTTAATGCTTGTAACATCAACGGCTGAACATATTGCTCAAGACTTGTTGGACCAATGAAAGGGCCTAACCCAATGATACAGTCAAAAAACTGCCTTCTCAATGACGAATCAGGGTCATTCAGATAAGTAATGAGGTGCGTCAGAATTACATCGTTTGTTTGCTGACGACCAAAAAAAATGCATAGAGGGGTGATTGATTTCAAAAATGCCTTTCGCACTGCAGTGCTACTGTCTGTTAACAAAGCACTGGTATGGTTCCTAAATAGTGAAATAAGGCCCTGTCGATAATTATCAAAAGAAATCGTTTCTATGCGGGTCCCGTTTTCTGTTTCAGGGTCAAAGGACTCCAACATGCCCGCTGTTTTCAAGATTTGACCCATCTCTAAGAATCGAGACGCAGACTGAGCTAGAGAGGAAAGGCATGACGCATATGTTGCCCGAACTAACACCGACGACTTGCTATTGATAGAATCAAGTCTTTGGAAAATATATTCAGGGAACAGTGCACCGTTCAGGGGAGTGATAACGGTAACCAGAGTAAGTAATTGAGTCATGCTTCTCACTGCCGCAGCCTGCACAATATCCGACTCATCATCTAATAAAGATAAGAAAAATGGAAGACACCGATCTAATTTAGCTTCGTCGTTTATCATTTGGGATAAAGCCAGCATCAGGTCAAGCCCTTTTAGCTTGATTGAAGCTCGTGACACATTCCGCAAAGAAGACGTGATTAGCGAAAGAACAATTAGAGCTCCATCATCCATTGCTGCATTATGTGAGTTTTTGCTAGTCACAACGTGCCGCCAGCCTGGTAGATCCACAAGTATGGTGTCAATATCCTCGTTTACATTACTGGGAATGATTTCTTTTAAATCACTTTCGTATTGGCCAAAGCCAATATATTTAACAACCTTGTCAAAGTGTTCATAAATAAAAATTATGCGCTGGTCAAGGAAAGATTGTGGATCTAAAATATTGTTGTTAGATGTGAAATGATTGCGAGTCGACATGGCGCCTATAAAATCGTGCAAAAAGTCGTAATAATAATCGGGGAAAAGTTTGTGTTTCCAATCATGCAAATATTGCTCTGCAGTGAGCCGGTCTTTAGGATCCAAGCTGATCATACTTGTCACTAGTTCCCTGACATTTTTATTCTCAATCTCACTCAGGTCAGGTACATATTCTCTTTTCCGATATTTGAACAGCTGGGCCAGTGAAAAGATGTGTGTGCCCTCCAGGAAGAGCTCCGCTATCACACATCCCAAACTAAAGATATCCATGGCATGTGTCAACTCTCCCTGTTTCTGTTCTCCTGCTGCCAGAAATCGCTCCGGTGCCACATAACAAGACCGTCTTAACGATGTATCAAAAAAGAAGGAAAACTGCGAGGGATCGTCTTCCGGTAAAAAGATCGGTTTGAAAGAGGCGAAATCTGATAGATAAGCCCAGTTCCATGACGTTACAAGAATATTTTCCGATTTGATATCGCCGTGGCAAACTGAATTTTCATGACATTTTTTTAAAGCAGTCAAAAGTTGGAATGTGATCCATAATTTTTCGATCGGTTCGAGAAATGGTCGAGTACTAAAACGTGTTAGCGTTTGTAAGATCATGTACAGCATAAACAATTACATACCTGATTCTATCGTAAAGATTCGTTTTAATATATTGACGTACAAGATATGCAGCTCTGTCGGTCTCAAGCAATTGAATATATGGAAAGGCATTGCCTATGTTTGAAAGAATTTGCCTTTGTCCTGGTAATATCTTGTCAGTAGCGTATTAAAAACGAGTCTGAAGATAATAATCGGATACTTACTTAAAAGCTCAGCGTAGTAGCCACTTAAATCCACATCAAGAGTCGGCTTAATAAATACTTTCACCACAACTGGGCCTTCGTCGTTCAGGCCTCTAATAGTCTTTAGAAATCGAGCATTGCCGAGATTCTTTTCATAGTGTATTGTTTTGAGTTCCGCTACATAGGCATCAATTGCAAAAGTAGTTGAAGAAGGAGTGATTAGAGAAAGCTGATTTCCCATTCTGAAGTTGAATTACTGTTATAGGCACTTAGCTATTGCATTGAGTGAGATGAACACGGTGTTGAGAGGAGCACTTAGGAAAGATGAAGAAACATTGAGAAATTGGACAGAGAAGTCACTCCCATCACCTTAAGATCTCTAGGAAAGGCTAGATATCAGGGTAAGGGTTATATATTTGATTTCCAGTAGTTTGATCAAAAGCATCAAAATAAGCCATTCTTTATCTACCATTCAGTCCAAGAATAATACCTAACATCATGAGTACATATCGGTGATCTACAAGATATTTTTATTTTAAAACAAATTGATAATTTTCCACATTGTTGACACCGGAATATTCCAAGGACTCATTTGACGTATCACTTGGCTGGCTTAAGTAACCCCTCAGAATACCCAGCTACCTTACGGGTATCTGCAATTTTCAGAACTGCCAGAGATTGGATCATTGCGGCTTACAATGCTTGATGCGTGTTGCCTTTTAGAAGTAACATATTTTTCGCCTCTGATCTCCTTTCTAAACGATTGTACTTCATCTCTCAACGCATCTTTTTGGGTGTTTGTTAGTACTTAGTTTTTCAAGTTTTTTTTAGCACGCTAACTTACGCTTTAACTCAGAGGGATTTAGTTGTTCAAAATCAAAGTTGAACTTTTCGGGGGCTTCAGGTTCGTCTTCTGGCAAATGAAACATGCGAAGAAAAGGGTGAGTCAGCGCTTGTGGAGCAGTTATCCGTTTGCGAGGATCATATTTGAGCAACTCATCTAGTAGTGATAATGCTTCATTGTTTGCGCTTGGATAGATATTTTGGAATGGTATTTTGAAATAGTGGACTGCACTATCAAAAAACTCCCAAGCCTATGAACTATTGTCAATATGATTCTAACTCTTTTTTACTCTTGTTTTACTTACTTTTTCTGATCCAATATCCATGATAAGTTTTCTAGAAGGAGTACCAAGAACTTGAATAATAGAAGTCAGCTGGGTAATATGGTCCTTTCCTTTGAAAATGGGCTTTCTTCCAAAAAACTCGCAAAGAATGCAACCAACTGACCACATATCGACTAAATCATTAGCATGTCAAAAAGTCTTAAGAGCTTTTCAAAAACTTACTGGCAGTTGTATATATTTTATTACTAATGATTAGTTCCGGAGCTCTATACCACCTTGTAGCAACATATTTAGTGATCTTGATTCTGTTTCTTTCGGTATCGTCCAAGATACCGCGAGCTAAACCAAAATCACAAATTTTTAACTGGCCTTGAGCGTTGATCAAAATATTGCCAGGCTTTAGATCTCTGTGAATAACGTTTGCTGAGTGAATATACTTAATTCCGCATAGTATCTGGTATACCATACTCTGAACGTGAAGGTCGCTCAATTCGATCGGGCCCTGGAGCAGTCTTGCCAGGTCAAGATCCATCAATTCTATAAATTTCTGGTGTCAGCAGATATCTAGATCCTAAAAAGTCTATATACCTTGATAGCAGTAAAGGCCGTCATATGGATGTATTGTAACCATGTCCAAGTCGTACAGACTAATAATCTATATTTTGTTAGTTATTATAATCAAAGAGATATAAGTTATAATGTTTACATTCTTGTGGCCACGGAAGTGACGCATTAGTCTCAACTCTCGGAATGCGCGCTTGACTAGAATTTCATTGGTAAAGATCTTCATGACCTTCTTAATTGCAATCCTGCGTCCATTCGAAGCTCCTGTCTCAGTAGCCTGACAAACTACTCCATAAGTTCCTTTCCCTAAAAGCTTTTGAATGGTGTATCTATTATCGATGGCAAAATGTATATCATCATAAAATATTCTGTTGGTATCGGTCATGGTGTACAAGTTAACGAAATCGTAGAAAGACAAGCACAGATTAAGATGTGAAAGAAAGTGGGTTATTGGGGCATCCGGAAAAAGAGCAAAACCCTTCTGTTTATGTTAAAGTAAAGCCAGCTTCTCAAATACTACTACACAAATGTTGTAGAAAAGGGCTTGAGCCCGGTTGACCAGAGAAAGGTCGCGACTTAATTTGTGTTGTTATCGAAAACTAGTATATGGCAGTCCATGATAAGGTTCAAGTACCTTATTGTGTTGATCCTTATGAGCACGTGAAGCTCACAAGACCATTATCATTTCTAAGTTGTGGGTGAAGACCCTATAGTATACACTCATGGTATATGATGACCCCAATATAACCCATATAGATACTAGTGGACTGAATTTATCATTGTTAACTGAAAGCAAACACAGTAGTAGTAGCATTCTAATTTCAACTTGTTGATATAGGCGATTTTCAAATTCTAACTGCCGACTCCCATACTTGGGCAAGGGTTTTAACGTATATTCTAACTAAAGTATCATGGAAAACTCGGGCTTGGATTTTAATTTGCTATCCCGTCCAAATCCCGTTCAACGAGCAAAATAATTTTCTGGTTTAATTTCTTCTCACTTTTAACAATCCCCTTATTTTGCACTGGTAGTTACGAAACTGAATAGTGTGTAGTCGAAAGATATCCAAAAGTGCTTTTACTACCCTTAGATACATCTAAGCGAGATTTCTTATAATTTGCCTCTCGATATTGCTTAACCTTCAATAATGCATGGTATTATCTCCAGAAAAAGCATCAGTGCAGTTCATGCTCTTTCTCAACCCCGCCTTAGCTGCTATTTTTCACGACCTGACTTGTCATTTCAGCCGGTACTGCGAACCAATAGTCGCAAATACGCTACGTCTGCTGACTTTCCGAAATGGCCGACGTCAACCCAGCCCTCACCCTATGACATTTTTGATACAACTAAGGAAACGTTTGATGCAAAGGTCGTTAGAAACCATTTTTATTCTCTAGCGAAGATTTACCATCCGGACTCTTTAGTCAAACTCGATAATCTAACATCAGAGCTAAAAGCGGAACGGTTCAAGAAGATTGTGGCCGCTTATGACATTTTGAAAGACGAAAAAAAACGAAAAGAATATGATCTTTTCAAGACTGGCTGGCAATATGGCGATGGACCAGTGAAGAAGCGCAACTTTACCGGACGGGACTTTTCGCGCGCAGCGCGGTACAAACCTTATCAGCCCGGCGCCACTGGTAATGGACCGAAAACCTCCTGGGACGACTACCATCAAGACTACAGAGAGTACCAAAAGCAGCAGGACCCTGAATATCAGAAGCAGGCCTGGGAAATGCACAAGAAGATGGTATGTCTAGTGGCGCTAGGAAGCTTAGTCGTTGGTGCCATTCAGTTCAAGTTCCTGATGAACAATGCAAGCAAAGATATTGAGGGTCGGAACAAGAATTCTAGTAAGGCGCAGCAGAGGGTTTACCTAGCTAACATTAACTATGGAATGGGAGATCTCAAGGAAGATCGAATCAAACGGTTTTTGGCACATCGCGATGGTACAACATCCTACAATAACTACAAGGAACTTATGCTTTCCCAGGAATCAGAAAAGCTTGACCTAGAGACCCAATCAACTCTGGCACTACCACCTCCAGCATTATCTATATCGGGCGGAACCACTGAAATATAAGCTGACTCTTTGCATTGTTATATATTTTTATTTGTCTAATTTTATATTTTCACATACTTAAATTTTTTTTTTGGCTTGTTTTGCTCTAACCGACATACTGCTTTAACAATAGTAATGTGATATCACCAAAATCATGTATCCTACGTTGTTGGTAAATTGTTTTAAAATTAAATCAAGCTCCAAGAGCTTCCTTTAATTTAGCACCACCCTTTTTTCTTTTACAAACTCTCAAAAGAAGTAGAATAACGATACCACAGCATAATTTTTCTAAGATAGTTACAATGACCTTTCACTTCATAGGATTTGCTGCGATTGGTGCTGCTTGTATAATCACTGTGGTTGGGTTATTTTGTATAGATCCTGAGAGTATGAGAAAAGTGTCATAGGTTTCACAACAGAATGCATATCCACTAACACAACTTTTCAAAGCCGGGGGAATTGGGTTTCAAGAAATTGAACTTCAAATGTGGTTGACAATCGCATTCTATGTGTGCACTCAACTGGGGATGCTCGTCCACCAGGAATATCTTTATAGCAAAAAAGTCAACAACTTTAAAGAAGAACAAGAAGTCCTTGAAAACACGAAGCAAATCCTAATTCCTTATAAGATTCTGGATATGAAGAAAATGAAGTTTAGCGGGCTTCAGTCTGCTGAGATCATTGAGTACAGGAAGCCTAACTCTGACAGTATAATCAGTGCTCAGATAGAGATCCCTAAACTACCAAGGTACAAGTATCATGGGTCAGTATCCTTTCATCAAATGTTAAGAAAAGTTATTGCAGCTCTTGAACCTGGAGATGACTATGTTTCCAGTTTTGAAGGTAACACTATAAAACTTCTAAACATTTTCAAGCTAAGAACCCTGATTCGAAGCAATTTACCATTTGAAGAGAAACAAATTTTAGTAGACTCCATTTTAGCAGTTACACAGGATATACTAAAGAGATCATGGCAAAGTAATAAAGTGAATATTGCTCTCATGAATCTCCTCTTGGACCTGATCTATTTCAACACACCCAGTCTTGTTTCCAACAGAAAGAAAAAGATTTTCGACACGCTACTGATGTTGAAAAGACATGGGCTGTCCACTCCGCTTAATTTTTTTAACGCTGTGAAAGGCGTGTATTTACTTCTCTGTAGGGTGTTGCGCAAAAAAAATGAAAGAAACAGTCTGATAAGTTTCCTACATGAAGCAAGCGAGGGTGGTAAAAATGTTCACTTTAGACTACTAGCACTTAGCCTCCTTGATGTAGTTTAGAGTTAATGTTTCAAAATTGACAAAATGAATCCCACTCGTTAAACAAAATACAACATACTTGATGTATATGTTTTTTCTTTTCAGTTTGTATTTCTCAAACAAAGCATGCTTATAATGTTTTAGTATTTGGTGATGGCTGTCGGCATGTTTCAACATTCAGCCAAATCAAATCGCTTTTATTGGCCCTTCTACAAAAAATCAAATTTTGTAACATGCAATATGCAGTTTCTCTTCACAAAACTTTAAAAGCTTTTGGTCAACTGTTAATTTCTTTTCTTTTTTTTGTCTTAAAGCCATGGCATTCTCATTGGTGTCCATTTCTTCAACTAGAGAGCTGCATCAGTTATTTAGAGTCCAAGCTGATGTCTTATGAATTAAACTGGTTAATAGACATATCATAATAATAAAAAAGCAATATAAATTTTATACTCAGTAAACGTTTCCAAGTGGTGGCTTCTTAAATATGTGTGGGAAGTTTAGTTGTTTGAAAAAACCATGAGCCTGAAATGTTATCCAACTTATCTTTGATATCAAGAATTAGTTGCAGAGACTGTACTCTGTTATTATTTGATGGGTATGCAAAACTTGTATATTTCAGTGATTACAGAATTGCAGCAACACTAATTTCATATTCAGGAATCTATAAGGACTAACCTTGGCAGCTTATGTATACTGACATTTAATAGCATTACTTGTAGGAACTAAATATATTAGAAAATATATAGAAATTTGAAATGAAGCTCATAGATAATGACACAAGCTGATCTTCAATAGTTCTTTTCGTGCTGTTCTCATTTATTCTTCTAAATTATAGCTTTAAAATTCAATAGTTGGTTCTAGAATAATTTAACGTAACCCATAACTGTTATTTAAATTATATTGAAATGAAACCAATTATGAAGTAGTTCAAGTATTTTTGTCATAAACAGTCTTTGGGGCATTTACCAACCAGTCAGCGCCTTATTATATTATCTTTCAATTCACAAAGTCGCACACTGCAAAAATAAAATTGAGATAACACAAAAGAATTAAGCCTTGTATCATGAGACCTGTTATTTTGTTGCCATTTTGGTGGAATTGCTTTTTTGGGATAAATTGAAGTCGATTTAATTAGAAATCTGGCTGGCGTTGGGCGCGTGCTTTAAACTATCGTACCTTTCTATTTCGATAAACTTTCTGAGTAGTTCTACCAAGTAATTATCTTTCCTATCCAGACACAAACCCTTTTGCTGTATAACAAACACCTGGCTTATGATCAATGCGCATTTTGTGTTAAGCCTATCTTGAAATATATACTAATTCTGTTTTATTTTTTATATTTTTCCAATTCCCTTTTTGGTACTAATTACTACCTTTAAAACTTGTATATTGGGCTTATACAACAATCTTGGTTGAATTAACGTTTTATGAATAACGCTTGCCAGACATAAAAACGCCATCAGATCCGCGACTCATCTTGATCTTTTTTACACGCGTAGAAGACAAAAACAAATATGGGAACTCTACCTAAAAAAGAAGCAATTGAAAAACTTGGTACATTGCTGCCTTCAACTCCTGGCGATACTGTGCAGCCGCAGGCATCGAGTCCGTCGGATCCAACCAAAACAACGGATCCAAAGACTGAACGGACCACCAATGAAGAAACCATGCAGGGCAATATCATAGAAAACTATAACGAGTGGGAGACCTCACTAAACAAGCTTAAATTGGATTATACTCTAAATAAGAGTGTAGCACCTGAGAGCATTGACGCTAGTAAATACATTGCAGAGTTGGATCTGGAAGCGTTAACAGAAGACTCCAACTTCAATACTCCATCACGTACTCAGGAACAGTTACAAATGGTCGACCCCCAATTATTACAACTTGAAGCGACGGAGGTGGCAAATGAGGATAGGCCTGATGATTTGATGCTCTTTTACGCAAAATTCAGGGAACTCCAGTCACAAACATCAAATATTCCAGATGATGCAGCACCAAAATCACGGCCTGACAGCCTTGTGGTTTTATCGCCCAACTCTTACAAACATGTTTTTTCTCGGAACTGGTACACCAAGTCCTACAAAGCTTCGGTGGTTGAGCGTCCCGAACGGCTTCTAGCAACATCAATCGGCATTGGTTTGGCACTAGCAGAGTACCCTACTCAATTTGCTTTACATCAAAGCAGCAAACGTGTTGATTTACGCACCTCTTCAAGTGTCGTAAAAGTTCATGGTCCATACTGGGCAAACAGGTTATACGATTTGTGCAAAGTTAGCGGCGACAAATTAGCGAAAAAGGAGGTTGAGGTTCCAAACGATTGGCACTCAGGAGATATTTATCTCGCACCAGGCACCATTGATGCAGTAGAAGGGGTTATAGGTGCCGTAGAGGATGCAGTCGATGCCTTGTATAACGAGACTGAAGAAGGCACAGGTGGGTTTGAAAACGTCTTTGTGGCGGTGCGTCCACCTGGTCATCACTCGCACACATGCGAGCCATCCGGGTTCTGTCTAATCAACAACGTACACATTGCAATTCAGTACGCCGCTGAAAAGCATGGAATTACTCATGCGGTTGTTTTAGATTTTGATTTGCATCACGGTGATGGCACACAAGACATATGCTGGAAGTTGTCTGGCCTTGAAGACGATGATAATAACGAAGAAGCAATCAGTGACCCTGCCATTGACATTTCTGGAAAAAAATCGCCACTACTCTCCAAGATTGGTTATTTCAGTATACACGATATCAACTCTTTTCCCACTGAAACAGGATATGCCACAGCAACTAACATTAAAAATGCATCAGTGTGCGTTATGGCTCACGATGTATGCGTTTGGAACGTTCATTTGGAAAAGTATACAAATGAAGAAGAGTTTATGGAGCTTTATGATAGGAAATACAGCGCCCTTTTTATCAAAGCCCATGAATATCTGCAACAATGTCAAGCCGCACATGATGCACAAATAAAAGCTGCTGCTGTCGCTGCTGCCAAACAAAATCCCAATATCCGACATCCCAAACATAAAACAAAGAGCAGTAGTAAAGATAAGGACGGAAAAGTTGAAGACCCCTTTATTCCTATTCCGTTCAAGCCGCTTATCGTGTTATCAGCTGGTTTTGACGCGTCTGAATACGAAAATGTGAATATGAGACGGCATGGGGTACATGTTCCAAACAGTTTTTACAATCGGTTTACTCAAGATGCTAAGGCGCTTGCACGCGCACATAGTCACGAAGGCAAGGTACTATCGTTGTTAGAAGGAGGTTACTCTGATGGTGCACTCTCGGCAGGCGTTTATAGTCACTTAACAGGATTTGCTTTGGCCTCCGAATCAGTGAATTCATCAAACAAGAGTGGTGGCACCGGATACAAAAACAATAGCTTGTCACCTGCGCGCAATAATGTGATGGTTACAAAATTGATGGAACAAGGGTGTAAACCCCAGTGGAACTCAGCGAAAACAGCATCCACACACACTCGAAAACCTATATCATCAAGTATACATTTCACGGAGGCTGACTCTCGGTGGCTGGTGCAAGGCATAGGTTTAGGACGGCTTTTGTGGCCTCCTGAATTTTTTCCATCTTCTATTATTCCTGCTTTGAGCGATCCACAGACAAAGGATCTGGCCAAAGAGCTCGTTGATCTGACAAGTTCTTTTGGAAATTTGGATGTAGATGATCAAGAGTCTTTGTTAGCCTCCAAGAGTAGCGACCCAGATGCGCGCATTTCTGGCAAGAGAATTCTTCGAAATCGAAGCCAGCTCCAGCAAAACAAGAACTTTTAAACATCCGTACTGGTAATGTTACAATTGAAATTTTGAACTCATTTAAACTCATTTATCAATAAAAAAAATAGTATTGGAAACATATATCATACATAAAACTAAAATCATCATTATCTAACATATCTGTATACGGACCAGATCTCAACAGGGAGTCTTTCCGATCCGGTTATCAGATTCTTTTTTTTTTTTTGTTTGGGAAAATCATGCTGAACCTTTTTTTTTTGTTTTGTTTTGTTTTGGTCACATTACAGCAAAACATCTCCCAAAGCGGACTTAATGAGACTGATAGCGACAGCCGCCGTCTGTGGTGCGGCTTCAGGGTGATCACCGAGACTGGGGTTCACCTCAACCAGATCCATGGCAACAAGGTTGCCAGTCTCAGCGAGGCGCTCACAGATGTAAGAGCCCTCACGCCAAGTGAGACCACCGCGCACGGTAGTACCAGTAGCAGGGGCAAAGAAAGGATCAATGGCATCAATGTCAAAGGAAAGATGGATGGGGCGCTTGTTGCCAGGGTTAACGCGCTCGAGGGCCATCTCGACAACCTGGCCAATGCCAAACTGGTCAACATGGCGCATAGTGTAAGCAGCAATGTTGTGTTCACGCAGGTACTGACGCTCAAAGGGATCGAGATCACGGAGAGCAATATACGCAAGACGGCTGTCTTCAAGGCAGTGGGGAACCCAGCTAAAGACATCCTCTTCAGGCTTATCAGACAAAGGCTCGTCGATACCCAAGACAAAGGAGACAGGGCAACCGTGGAGGTTACCAGAGGCAGTAGCGGCAGGAGTGTTAATGTCGGCATGAGCATCAACCCAGATAACGCAGGCATCGGGGTGTGCAGACTGGACACCGGCAATAGTGCCAGTACCGATGGAGTGGTCACCACCGATGGTCAAAGGGAAAGCACCCTTCTTGGCAGCATTGGAGACCTCCTCGTAGACAGTCTTCGCAGTATTAGCGACGTGTCTGGGGTTCTTGATGTGGCCAATGGGCTCATCACTAGCGGGAGTAGGCAGATCAAGATGACCGGTGAACTCGGGGGTCCACCCCAGCTGCTCGATCTCCTTAATCAAGCCGTGGTCCAGGAGCTGCTGGGGACCATCGTCAACGCCGCCCTTGCCTTGGCCGCCAGAAAATGGCGCAGAGATGACCTTAAGGTCCTTCTTGGGAAATCTATCGGTAAAAGACATTGTAGAATATATGTAATAGGTGGTAGTAGATAGTAAACAATTAAATCACAACAGTAGTCACGTCGAGATTAAAATATTTCACGATTATGAAGCAACTTAGAGTGATGAACAATACAAAGATAGCGGATTTAGATCCTTATTTATAATTTTCAGCGTGCCTTACATTTTGCCATATCTAAACAAAAAAAAAGTCTCCCTGGTTGGCTGGTTACTGGTATCGATTTAGGGTCTTGTCTATGAATTGGGGTTGCCTCTATCATTGACCTTGTTCCGTGGTCCTTCAAGTTGACGTTGTTTGTATCGTTAAGTGCAAGTGAACGCGTCAGGTTAGCCGTTACCTGAATGTGTGGCCGGGTAACTGATGGGGCGCGGCAAGAGCTTCTGTTGCCTGCCATTAGGGACTAAGTCTGACAAAAAAGACGTTGGTTACCATGGCAACTTCCATAGTTAATTTTAGTTATCTCATACTCCATTAAAACCGTCAAAGTACAATTGCAGCGACGGGAATAAAAAAAATTCTTCGGTTGCATTTGCAGCGGTTGTTATGAGGAGTAATCTTTAAATTGCAGTTGAAAGCTATCAAATACACTATGGATGGTGATGCTTAACGGTAGAAATCTCCATTAGAGAATTTAACGCTTTTTTGGAGACAAAAAGATAATCTCTCAGTCTAACTCTCCATATCTTTCTCAACGTTTTGTACGTTTGTTATGTACCGACTGTGCCAACGACGTCATTTAAACTCATTTCAGAATACTACTTCTATGATCTAAAGTTTTTGAAAAAGAATTTGTTTTTCTATTGCCTTTTTTTCGCTCTCACTAAACGCTCAGGTCTGAAATTTCACATTCCTCCCGTAAAACCCTGAATGTGCTAGGATAGATGGCTCTAGAATCCAGGGCAAGGGCATAATCTGTCAATAACGCACGGCTGAGAACACGGCAGCATAAGGGCTTTTGATCGAAGGAGTCGAAATCAATCTAGAAACTTTTGTGTATAAAAAAGTTACTGTTAACGAACCCAAAACCAGCTTGAATATGCTATTCAGAAAGACAATCTAGAACTATTTAAACTCTTTCTGGACTACTCTATTACCATGATAGTCTAGTTTTCTTATCTCAGCATTATTCAACGGAGCATGCACCGTCGCGCCACAAGTACAAAATACCGACCAGCAGTAAGTTCTTCACTAGCGATATAATTAGAAAATTTCAGTACTACATTCTAAAGGAAAATGTGCTACCTACAGGCATCAGAGAGCGAAATAATTATTGCAGGTGTGGTCAGCTGGAAACATTTGAGCACGTGCTCAAGGAGTGTCCTTTCCAATCTACAGAGCGAGATTTGTTGAGAGAAGTTTCCCCCGAGCTTGATCATAAGATTCTTCTTGATACAAAAAACCCCTTGGAGCGGTAGCCAAGTTCTTATTATCAAAACTTCTTTCATTTTGGCTCACTTGATCAGGCCAGCTTGAAGGTTTTACTGAGTGTCAATTTTGGGTATTGATCTGCTAAGTATCATCTATCACATGTCTTCTTTAACACATGAAATTATTCATGGAAAATCCGGCGCCATCAAACGCTTGAACTTATGAGACGCGCTGACATTGCTACCTTGTAGTTTCACAGAGACAAATATTTTTGAAATTCATATGTGTATGTCATTTTGTTTTGTAATTTTATTGCAACTAACTAATGTAATCGTAATAAACTGATTATATATCTACATACTGGGGGTTAGAATGAGACGTTGCTTTTCTTAATACCTACTGTTCCTAATCACTTGTACCATTAATATTGCAATAATTGTGGTAACATTTGCATATATGGAGTCTCTTTAATATGGCTTGAGAGATAGCTCAACGCTATTCTCATTAGAATCCTATTACTATTGTCATTGTGCGGAAGCGGTGTTAGTTGTATGTTTTTTATTGCCAGTTAGACACATACTTGATATATATAGGTTTGTTGATGCAACAAATAAATGGGTTTATCAAATATACTGTCTGACTGAATAGCGTACCTTAATTTAAAATAAAACGTGAAAGTTCTATAAGCGAAAATGCAAGAATCAAAAAGAGTAATATTACGGGGGTGCGTATGAAGTACATAGACTTCTACCCACCCTACATAAATTGCATACTTGTCGGCAGACAGAACGATTGTTTGGTAACAGAGTTGCATATTTACGAAATTTATTTTTTCAAATCTTATCATAATATAGGGATATTCTAAATTGATAGTAGCGTATTGTGATTATGTCGTCGTACGTAGGAGCTAAGAAATTAGTACTTCCCAGTAATTTATTGGGATGTAAAAGATCTCATGTTTCAAGTTTTTTTATCATAGAAGCCTGATCAATGGTTTCAATCGTGGTACAAACATCGACTGTAACTAAAGGTATTTTTTTCTCCAATGATCTAGTATCATTCCCCTGCTCTTCATATTTTATCATACTCTGATTGTTATCTGAATTATATATATTCTTTCGTTTTTCTTGTTTCTTGAATTTTCCAGGTTTTTGTAAAATTTTTGTGTTCTGTCGCTCAATTTTTTATTCTCTCTACCTTTTGAAAGCACAAGTGTTTCATCTCTAACTTTACCCCCTCAATCTATCACAATAAGAAACTGTTTCTCAAAAAATGATAATAAAACGCTTTTTCAAACCGCATGCTGAGGTTGACAACACCGATGTTATTACCAGCCTAGTCCCGAATCCAAAGTCATCTCCATTTTCAAAGCATAGTACAACAAAAGATTCACAAACTTTAAAGATTTGGGCCAAAACCAAGCAACATCCCCATAATGAAAACAAAATCCCAGCTAGGCCACCGAGACCCTCACAAAATCTAGTAATTAGTTCCCGAAAAAAAATTTACAGCAAAAAGTATAAGAAGATTCTGTTTCAGCATTACATTAGTGACAACAGAGAAACTTTCGAGGATTTTGCTAGCCAGATATCACCTCGAAGAGAAGAGTTGGCAGAAATGCTTGGAAATTCGTCTTTCTCAAGCTCACATTATGAGCTTGCCAAACCATCTTTTTTAGTGACTCATCTGGATAAGATGCCTATATTTGACAAGTCAGAGAAAATGGTTTTGGAAATTTCAGAAAATGAAAGCGAATTCACATGCAAAGTTGATTCCAATACCTTATACAACCAGAACCAAAAAAGTAAAACAACTGCAAGTAATCACGATAAGCAACATATTCCCAATGGTTTCACCTCGCATATCCAGGCCAACACACACATCAAGCCCTCCAGTTTTAAACTCCAAAGCCAGAAAGCCAATTTAAATGATTATGGAGATAATGATTTTGCATACTTACAGGAATCAATGGACGGCATTCTTCATAAGAATGTTACATTTGGTGAAACTTTCACCAAAGAGCTAAATATTGCAAAACATCCACATCAGACTAAAATTTCAACAAAGTTGGCCCTCCCATCAGAGTCACAAGTCTTGAACGCCGAAACTGCAAACAAGATTAATTTCACTGATTCAATGGATACTTCTAATTCATCTTCACCATTAACATTACAGTCAAAGCGCCAGCTTAAGTTAAAAAATAGTAATGTACGACCCCTCTTTATCGAAACATCGATAGGCGCATCTTATATAACCAATCAGTACCGCGCAGTTAATGGCAATACTGACGGCTCTAGCTCTTTGTTTTTACAATCGTCTAGACGAAGCCATGTCCGTGCTAGTTCTGCCCCTAAGCTAACTTACAGAACTATTAATAAGGACCTCCCTAAACTCCCTTCACTGGATGACCAGTCGCCTTTCATTAGAACTTTCAGCACTTCAAGAAAAGTTACGTCTAATAATTCTAACGTTGCTAATGTGGCCCCTTCATCAGTGGCTTCCACTACAGAGAATGCATTGTTGGGTTCGGTTAAATTGAGCATGGGTTTCAGCAGCAGAAGCAACAAAGTTTCAAAAAAGCAAAACCAGAAGTGATGAAAAAAAGCTTACAGAAAGGCAAAAGATTTTACAGTTATAAACTGGGCGCAGTCAAAGCTGACGCAGCTACTTGGGGTCTGCTAGAAATTTCAGAAAGTCCTGCTACACATCTACCGATTCTGCCACCACTGGCATTGAAACCCACTCACCGAGTGACAGAAGCAGCAGCATCATCAGTCAAAATAAATCCGCGGTATGTTATTCCAATGTTACAAACTTCTAATAAGCATATACTGCTTGCCCAGCCCGCTTCAGAGAGCGTCGTCAGTAGTCACTTTCATCAGTTGTCAGGGCTACTGCAGGAAAGTGATAGGCTAGTCACCCTTAGTATCACTCCGGTCTAAATCTTGCACAAACAACTCTACAGCCCAAATCCAGACTCTGCAACACCTATTACAAGCTGTCAAACAAGGGTTGGCAAATGATCCGGCATAAGCATGAGCAAATATATATATATATATATATATATATATATATATATATATACAGATCTCAGCCCCATTATGAGCAGTGACCAAAGTTTCAATAGCAGAGTGAAGACTAAACTGTCGCAAGACTTAGGAGGAGTAAGTTTTGTAGCCAACTAGCCCTCAAGATTATCCTGTAAGACAGCATATAGCTTAACCTTTTTTTTTTCTTTTTTTTTTTTCAATAGTCACAGCTGTACCAGCAAGCAACAGTCAAAGTCTATATATATACACTAGAGCTGCTACTTTTTTTTTTTTTTAGTACTGCTGTAAATAGCCTTTAGCAACAGCGCTGTGTGTATACGCACTGTAGTTACTACCGTAAGCAACAAATTTTTCACAGCCAAGAAAAAGGTCTGAAAGCAGCTACTACTTTTAACAATACTAAATAATTATTACATATGGATAGTGTTTGAAAAAAAAAATTTTTTAAATATCACATTCTAATCAATAAAAGAAAAAAGAAAAAAAAAAGATTCTTAATATCTGGATCACGTTTAAAATCGCCTAGAGTTGGGAAGGAAAATAAAAAAAAAAATAATAAATAAAAATAAAAACCGGAAAAAGCACTATGTTCAATAATAATAATGATAATAATAGTAATAAAAAAAGGAAATTAGACATGTCGAGAATACAACTATTTATGCAACTGTAAAAATAACAAGTCGTACCAATGTAAAGCTCTTATGGTGGCAATGTCATGAACTCCGGGTGTTGTTGTTGCTGTGAAGGCGACGGCAGAGGTCGTGGCTGGTAATGCTTGATAGTGTTGTCATTGCCGTCAATCTGTTCTAGAGGCTGCTTAGAGAGATCTCCTTCTTCAACGCCAGATTCTTCGTCCAGAGTTTCTTCCTCATCGTCCCCAAAAATTGCATCAAAGTCCGTCAAGAAAGGTATCAAGACATAAGCAGAAATGTTCAGAGTCTGCGCAAATACAATACCAATGTTGCGCAAGTTCATTTTGTTAAGTTCAGAGTAAGATACAACCTCAGTAAGAAGAGAAAATAGCACGCAAAGAAGATCCCTGTTTTCTCGTGGAATCTCCTGCACAAGGGACTTGAGTTTAAGAATTTTGGTGACGGGATCGTCGATGTCAACGGCTTCGCGGAACTCAGGTGCAAGATATGGCGACAGAATCAATGAAGGAATCTCACGCAAGTATAGTTTGAGCAGACCAGCAACAGCGTGGATATCATAGAATGTTTCGGAGCTAACCAAGTCTATATCATATTCAGTATTAAACCGGTCTTTCAGCGCTTTTATTGTAGATGTCGAGCCGCTCAGTCTAAAAATACCCTCTTCAAAAATAGCATCTCTATACTTTAGGTGTTCAATGCATCTGTAAACGATAGCTGGAACAATGCAGTTGTGGACCTGCTTAGATGCAAGACTTATTGCCTCCTGCAACGGAACACCAAATACTCGCTTAAGCTGTAGTTCCCCTGAGACAGGGGATTCAGAACGGTTGTAAAGAGTAGGAATATCAGAGCTCGCCAAACTGTCTTGCTGAGCAAAGACTACCTCATCTAGAGTCTTGCTAGAGGCCGTAACAGAGCTATCAGCCGTTTTCATCTGATTAGATGGGAGGGATTGCTGCTCAACAGCAGAGTAAGGTGTAGCCTGGAATTCATCAAGATTTTCAGAAATACCAGGAGCAATTGAAGATGGAAACTGG
This sequence comes from Geotrichum candidum, assembly GCA_013365045.1. Classification (NCBI taxonomy): domain Eukaryota; kingdom Fungi; phylum Ascomycota; class Dipodascomycetes; order Dipodascales; family Dipodascaceae; genus Geotrichum; species Geotrichum candidum. The sequence continues at coordinate 49,199 of QQZM01000045.1, read as the reverse complement.
TTCTGGCTGCTAGAATTTCCATTTTTGTTTCTAAATGATAAGAAAAACCCTTTTCTTTTGGCTTTCTTAGGCTCTTTTGTAAAGTTATCCTCTTCCTCGATACTACCTGTCGGATTCAACTCTGAATTAATGTTAATGTCACCAAATTTCTTGTTGATAGGAGAGGTTAATTTATCGTGAGACTGAGAATAAGGAGTAGCAGAGCCACGACCACCGACATCATAGTCTTGAGAATTATTGACGGCAATATTAGAAGAGGTGGAACCAGGAGTAACAGATTTTTTAGGAGATACTGCGTCATGAACCTTGATAGGCACAAGAGGATTAGAAGTTACCTCGTCAATAACCTCCATCAGAGCGGTAATCCACAAATCACGATCCTCATCAGACTCGCCGCAAAGTACGTGTCTGACGTAATCCTTCTTCTTTGGCTCAACAAGTAAAAAGTCATGTCTAAAAGACTTGTCCGCAGCCTCTTCTGTAGCAAACTCAGGGTCGCTCTTGTTCTGTCTGACCACCTTTGCTCCAACGAGATTAATAGAGCCTTGGACTTCACCACCAGGTTTGTCATAATAGTTCAGATGGTCATTTTCAATCACAAAGTATCGAACCTTCCAGCCACGGATTTTCTTACCACGCTTTGTTAAATAACCCTCACGTCTGGAAATTGTATCGGGAATGTCCATAGGATCGATCATATCGGTAGACAAGAACTCACACAAAGCCCGAGCGGCAAGAGGAGGAAGATTGGGAATTTTCAAAATACTGAAAAAGTACTCCTCCATACCCACTTTTCTTATGTCTACCTTTGAAGGAGCGTGTGACTGAAAAAGCAACCGTTCAGGTAACTTCGGGATGTTGAGCTGAGATAACAAAGGTCGAATATTATGATCTAGAGCGACCAAAGAGCTGTAATCCTTGAGAACTTTCCAAAGTTCTTTCTTAGTCTCTCTATCAAGCATTGTAAATAGAGCAACTGGATCCTCCTTTTTCTTATACGCGCTCTTTACCTTACCAATAAGAGTGCTAATATCAAGCCAGATAGTAGGAATTTCCTCTGGTTTAACGAACAAGACCACCTCTGATGAGATTGAAGGTTGACTCTTTTCTAACATATCCTAGAAATTACGGTTAGTCATGAGAAAATATTGGCCGTTATCAAAAGTGACTTACATATGGAGTACCCTCAATGGGTTGGTAAGGGGTGCTAGTTACAGAATGTGTAGATTGTACTGGTGTTCTGGGTTCTTTAGCATTGTTGAGATTATTTGATATGGAAATCATAATCTCTTGTCTGGAAGCGTTTGATTCAACACTTTTTCGCGGTATTGATGGTATTTGCCGACCAGACTCGTCGTGAGAGTGTCTAACTCTTGAACTCGGGCTAATATCCTTGGGATCCTTTCGATACTTTGATTGTGAAGAAGGAGAAATGGCGATAGATGGAGATAATAATGAGTTAATCGGCTTCGAGGTACTTGAGTGTGGCTTAGAAAGGATTGCGCGGTACTTTTCATTTTGTTCAACAGCACCATCGAGGTCCTTCTGTAGATCAAAGATCATGGTCCGTTGTTTATTGACAAGTGCCCATAGCTGTGCGTTCTGGGATTGGATTTGCGACAATTCAACTAATTTCTCTCTAAGAAGCGTTTTCAATTCGTCCAACATGTAATTATCAATTGGTGGAAAGTTTGCGGATGAAGGCGATGGTAAATTTTGATTTCCACGGGAAGGAGTAGAGCTTGATGATGCGGAAAGTTTTAGTGAGCCCTGGGCTGGCAGCGAAGTTTTGTTGAAGGCATCTACGTGTTTAGGTGGCCGAGTTGTCGACAAAGCTGGAGAAGTAAGCTTTTCATCAGATCGCTTCTCCAAGCTTTTCTGGGGTTGAGCTGCCAGCAGCAAATCAGGGTCAGTAGGTTGTTGAACAATGTCTAGAGAAGCATAGTTTGAATCAAATTTCAATGCAGAGGGGCGTTTGGCTTTAGGAGCCATCTGATGATGCGGTTCAGTAAAGGCAGAGAGGTCTTCTCTAGAATAGGAGATAGCTGGCGATTTGATTACCCTGTCGGTGGGATCTAACAAAAAATTAGAATCAAGGCACTCCACCTCGCTTCGCCCCTCTAAATCACGTCCCGCAATTTGCTGATCGAGCTTTTCATTTGAGCTTATAATTGGAAGAGGAGGCTTCAAAGATTCTGTACTACTTTTCAATGATCGTTGAATCGAGATTTTGGGTGAGACAATTTCCCTAGGAGTTGGCGATGTTGCAGATGTGGGAAACGATGCCTGGCTGCTTAGTACCGGGGTAACAGCTCTCCCAGTTGTGGTATGGTCTTTAGAATGATACAACTTGTCAGTGTGAGCGGTAGTTCCCTCAATAAATTCAATTGGCGAAGAGAACCTGTCAGCCTCATATAGTTGTTGTAGTTGTTGATGACTTTGTCCGTTGTAGGCTACATAAGGTGAAGGCCTTTGATTTGTGTTTACATGCGGGCTATCAATCTTTGATGGTGGACTAGTGAGAGAGTTATAGTTTGCAGACATATTCGAATAAGCGGAGGCATCAGGGAGGTTCATGCGGACAGGAGAAACCGGATTAGACCCCTGTGGAGACCTAAATATAGATGACGATGTGCTTCCAGTTGGCGATGGACGAGGGGAAATATCATTATTGAATGAAAATGGCGACGGTTTCAAGGGCTGCGATTGTTGCTCGTAAACCTCTTTAGAGCGTGGTTGCTGCTGGTGAGGTTTACGAGTTTCAGGAGAAGATACGTGACTTGGACTTGGGTTCATTTTAGGCAAGTGTCATGTTTAACAAAATTTTGAAGCGAAATATTGGGTTTGGATGTTCAGGAACTTGAATAATGATCAGGAGGGAGAAAATAGGAGAATGAGGATGGCAAATAAGGGAAGAATGGGGAAAGGTTGAGGTGTTTTAAAAAAAGTAAAACTGCCAGAACTAGAAACAATGTTAAACAGAAAGCTTGTTCATCTGAAAAGTTTTGATTAAGCAATTTGTCTGTGTTCCTATTCGGACTGTGCAATTTGTTTAAATTTATAATTTGCCAACAGCTTTATTAGAAGCAACAAATCTGGCATGTATAAGCATTCAGGACTAGTTATTGGTAACAATACAATCGTTTGCCAACGATGACACTTTTCTTTGTATGTGGGTGCTATGTAAATAGTTTATCAAGCTGAAGGTCTTCTAAGCATGAAAATCAGAAATAAAAATAGAAGAAAAAATACTCATATAATTAAAATAAATTAAAAATAGAAATAAAAAAATTTCAGGAGACTATATCTCAAGTTTATTGGCAAAGTTCCCGGTTCATAACTGCATGAGGGAGCTTCAATTTATAGAGGTCTGATTTCTATGCGGGACATGAATACTTTACTTAATTTTGAAATTTTGTTCATTATTCGTCAAGATAGGTATTCTATCATATACTATTGAGCTATCGCCGGTACTGGAGAGATGATTTTGAAATCGTTTTAGGCCCCTGATCTCTTTTGCGCTTGTCTTCTTCCTCCAGTCTCTGCTCTTCCATTTCAAGGTACATGTCGCACATCTTTACTAACTCATCTTTTTCCAGACGCTCCTGTTCAACAACTGCCTCCAGTTCTTCTACCTGATCGCGAAGCTCCTGCAACTCTTGAAGCTTTTGTTCGAGAGCATTTGAGTGTTGTTTCTTCAGCGCCTGAACTTTTGTTTCATGCTTTAGACTATACTGACTGTGAAGCTCCTTAGCAACTTTTTCCAAGCTATCAACTAAATGTCTTTCGCTATCAAGGGCCTTCTGTTCAGAGGCAAGCATAAACTCCTTCATTTTTGCTAACTCGGTGTCCTTTCCAGCAAGCTGAGCATGTAAGCTAGCCATTTCCGTGGCATGTTGCGCTTTTAGCTTAGAGATATCTTGTGAGTCAAATTTTCCATTGTTAGGCGCATCTAATGACGGAGAATTAATGATATTAACTTCTTCCTTGTTTTCAAACTTATTTTTGCTTTCTCTGACCTCAATTTCTTCAACTTCGCTCTCTTCTTCGTGCGGAGCAGTCTGTTTAAACGATGTGCTTGTTGATCGATGCAGACTAACGTTACTACTCTTACTTTTCAAGTTTTTTCTTATAATCGAGTACTCATTTCTGGGAATCAGCTCTTCAAGGTTTTGGTGTCGTTTAGACGAGGTATGCTTAAATGTTGAGATGTCCTCGTTTGTCATAGTATTATCGAACTTATCCACATGGTGAAGTCTCCCGCTCGATGGCAGTCGATGACCCGTACTGCTGACTGCTCTATTAATAGACTTTTTCGTGATGTTCATCTTGGCAATTTCTGATGTAAGGGGAGTTGGGCGGATTTGTGATTTGTCCGGGCCATAAGAAGACGCTGACGTTGTCGAAACTGACCTTTGAGGAAGACCAGTCGGAATGTTTTGGTTCAAAGCTAGTTGGCTATTAGCAATAGGAGGTGAATTACGAGTCTTCTTCCGGGGATGCTGCGTAATTTGGACCTTTGTTGGCAGATTAGACTGAATCTTCTCAGGACTAGTATGACGGCTGAGGACTCGTTTAGGTACCTGAGACCTTACTGATCCCATAATATTGGGATGAGCAAGCACTGGACTAGCATCCAGAGCATTTTCAGTGTTCCGCGAAAGCTTGTTGTCGGGCGTTTCATATTTCATGTCTTGTCTCATTTCGTGATCTTCAAGGTTGTTTTCGACGTAATCTGCGGCGGAAACAGCTTGGTTCAAAAGATCATCTTGCAGGTCATCAGTGATTCTTGTATTTGTTGTATGAGAGAAAGCTCCAGTGGAAAAATTTTCCGTTTTTGACAACGGAGGCTCAAACTTATGAGCCGTAAGTTTTAGAGCCCCCTCTGACTGCTTAATTTGAGGAAGTTTGCTGGTATCATCATCATCATATAACTTCGTTGGTGATCGGCGTAACGACTGCATAATCTCTAATCGCATATTTACTATATCATCTCGACTATTATTCTTCATATCACTCTTTTTTTTCGCTGAGGATGAAGAGGTTCCATTAACTGGCGTGGACCGTTTCAATTCAAATGATGAGCTACTGAATGAACGCGAATCGGCAATGCTTTGACGCCGATTTAGTCCATACTTAGAGTCCGACATGATAGAAATTTTTAATATGGTTAGCTATAAACTTAAACTCTCTAGATGGCTATAGCGAAGCGTCGGTATCAAGTTAGTTAAGAGTTACTGTTGATGTATATCATGGTCATTCTTGTTGAACAAAACCTGATCTAGAGAAAATCAAAAAAAAAAAAAAAAAAAAAAATTGAAATTCGGTGTAAACAAATTCTGTTACCATGGTAACAGAAAAAAATTGAGGCAAAAAGAAACAACTCCCACGCAGGGGCTCGAACCCTGGACGTTTTGATCGCATACAAGTTGCTTAAAAGTCAAACGCTCTACCAACTGAGCTACGCGGGAATTTTTCTGACTTGATAGAAGTTGACAATAATTTGATTTATTTTAATCCTAAAGTGATTTTTTTACCCGATCGGGAAATTCCTTACCCTGGTTTTACCAACGCTATCTTCCTTGTTTATTTTATGTAAAGGTTCTTAATCCTCCTTTGGAAATAGATAACCAGTTTATTGTCCTTACATCGAATGGTTACATACAAATTTACAAAACAAAATGCGCGCTGACACCGCTACTTTGCCAGTCTCATAGAGACAAATGTTTTTGAAATTTCATGTCTTCTTTGTATATCGTTTTGTTTTGTAATTTTATGTAACTATTTGATGTAAGGACAATAAACTGATTATCTATCTATATCTACCGCTACCTTGACAGTCTCATAGAGACGAATGTTTTTGAAATTTCATGTCTTCTTTGTATGTCATTTTGTTTTGTAATTTTGTATGTAACTATTTGATGTAAGGACAATAAACTGATTATCTATCTATGCTACTTTGTTGCCCTCTTTGCAACAAGTATTTAAATTTAAACTTATTCTGCTAGATAAAAACGAATCGGTTTATTCTCAAATTTTGTTCTGTTTGGCTTCTTTTCTTTGTCACTTGATTGTTATGTAGCTCGACAATGAATAGATTCTCTATCAAGGTAGCTCTCTCATACATTTATTTTGAAGGGTTGTTTATATTTTTGTTCTCTTAATGTTTGTTGAGTAGAATAAAAAACCAATATTCCTTTTTTTGTGTTTGTTCATCATGGTGGAGGTAAATACCCACCATAATTTGCACAGAATTTTACAATTTATTGTTTCACCCCATTTGTCGTTTCCTAATTCCAGATCAAAATAAAAAATGAAAAAATACTGTTTTCTATTATTATGCACACAAACATGATATACTAGTCATTATTTACTAGCAATCCTCTTTCTGTCGAATCCTTCTTATTATTACATCAGCAGGGTCCTGGTCTGGCTCTACCCACTCAAAGCCAACACCGGCTGAAGTCCAGTACTCGTTGAACATCTGCTCTTGATCCGTTGCGACAAGTGTTAGTTTGGACTTGACCAACTTACGTTGTTGAATATCATGAGCATCACTTTTTGGACTGATATCAATTGTTTGTGATGAGTTATTGCTATCAGCTTGTTCCAGTTCTAGGTTATTCTGTTGCAGTTTATGGTGCTCGTCGGCCATCTTGTGAAAGTTATCGACATTAAGATCAATCAACTCGTCATATGCTATAGCTATACGGTTTACCATATCGAAATATACCTGCTGAGCCCAAATTGATGAACTAGGGGAAATGGCACTTGAAAGTCGCCTAAGGCGGACACGAGTTCGTGAGCCAAGCTGTTTTAACAACTGTGTATATTGAAGTAATCCCATGCACATCACTGACATGGCTGTTACGGCAGTGGGAATTTCAAAAATTTGAGAAAGCGCAATGACAGCGCCGGTACTCATTAAAGAAAATGACACATTGCTGAGTATTATATGTCGATTCAATCCCGTGAATGCAGATGGCTTTGCCAGAGCGGCTAGTTCGTAGGCATATTCAATCTCTTTTCGCAGTAGCGCTCTTCGTAGTGCAATATACACTAAGTCATTATAATCGCTTACAGATTTTATTGATTGCCATCCTTTGAAATGGCTTTCTTTGAACAGAGACTCTATCGCTGAAATTGCTTGTACAGTATCTGGAAATGGAGGCTCTGAAATGTAGACCTTTATCACTGGCATCGACATTCCTGGTCGATTCGCTTCTATTATTGACTCAAGAAGATGTAATGGGGTTTTAAACTTTCTGGAATTTTTAAGAGTCTGCTTAAGCTTGTGAATGTCTTGGGTACGACTACCGCTGGTGCCTTTAACAGAGGTGAGTAATCGGGAGAGCTCCTTACAACTATGAATGGCATCAATCAAGGTAGGTTCATGTAACTCGTCCTTCATCTTGTCGTTGATGCTTTTTGGTGCCTCAAGAAGTCCCGATTTCTGAACCCTGCTAACAAGGGTGTTGAGATTGAAAGGCGGATCATTGAAGTGAAAAAAAAACGAGTTGTTTCCTGCAAACTGCTTATCATCGTGCTGACTGCTGCGAAAATAAAAATTACTGGAGCAAAAAAGTCGACGAGATGAAAATATAAAAGGGGAAATCAGTTGCTTTGATAGTCTTTCATATTTCATTGTTTCGTACTGCGATGGTTTCTAGACCTTTGGGATGACGCAGTATCTACAGAGAGGTGAGCAAGTGAGGACAAAACCTGGTTAATATTCTATACTCAGCATCAAAACCTCCCAAAACAACACACACAAACACACACAAAAATAGAATAAAATAAAAAACAGAACCAAGACACATAATAATAAATCTGTTTATTGTCTTAATGTCTCAAAGCAACAAAATAAAATAAAATCAAATAAAATAACAAGGATATAAAAGGCAATTAATTTAGGAAGGTATTCCTCTGTAAGGCTGATCAAGTAGTCGTCTCAATAGATATTTGAGGCTTCTACGTTCTATAGCGCCGATTTCTCCACAGACTCAACATGAATATCAAGAGAAATCTCTTGAGAGCACCAATGAAGTCGCATATCTCAGTGAGAGAGCAAATTAATAAAACTTCGATAAGCCATGATGTTAAGCTAATCATCTAATGAGTAAGCGTGGTAGTGAGTCAAAAAACTTTTTTTACCACCGCTTCGATATCCTTCTTGCTTTCCAGGAGAGCCTGGGATGGATCAAGTTCTGGGGAGGGGTTTCTCTGGTAACTACGCCACAGGCTCACAGAGGACGTAATTCTTCAGGAGTGATCTCGCCTGTGTTCTGAGTTTCCAGGCTCCTGACTTTCTTTCAAGAAAACCAAGACAACGCTTAACAATTGTCAAACAAATTCATATCAAATTAGAGACTCTGGAAATTGAGAAATCTCAAATAGTTTAAATAATGGAGCAAATATAAATCTTTGTTAATAACTCATGAAAATATGTTTTATAAATATGTGTAAGCTATAATAAAGCTTAGGAAATCCAGTAGCTTATCTGTGAATAACTCTACAGCTTTGATTTGACGGGATTCTTGAGGTTGTTTCTTGTTGCCAAGTCGTTAACCCGTACTGAACCACCTTCTTCACCCTGCAAACTGTTACCAAAGAACACAACAGTCACAGTTAAGTCGTCCCTATAGTTTCTAGAAATTGGGGATGGGATACTCGCTAGCATGGATACCTGCTCGATATCACCACCACCTAACGCATTGCGGATCAGATGCGTAGAGACGTTCTCATCTTCAACAGTGAAGTTAGGGGGAGGCGCACCCTGGCGTCTGCGAATTGGCTGTTTCTGTGCCTCGCGGTTGAGCGATGTGTCACGTACTCTAACAGTAAGACCAACATTATCAGCAGTTATGCTAGTGCCTGAATCACCACCTTTTTTGCCACCAAAGACCTTGGTCCACAGCGAATCGGACTTTTCTTTCACAGGAACAGTCAGGTACTGAGGCTGCTTAGCCTGCATCCACTCAACGACTAGACCAACAATTTCTTCGTTGGAAAGCATCTCAAACAGACCATCGGTGGCCATTACAAGGAAATCGCCATTCTCAGGCTTGATCTTAGTAGTGGTGATAACAGGTCTAGCTGTAACATAGGGGGGAGTCTTGAGCTCTTGGGGGGATCTGCGGCCAAAAAAGCTCTTTTGAATGCGCTCTTGAAAATCCTTGGTCCACTTGTATCTGGCATCACCAAAAGCTCGGGTGGGCTCAAGACCTCCCAAAACACGACCTCTGCGAACGACAGTTGACTCCTCACCTGGATGTTCTGAGCGAAGACGAGCGGCCTCTTCTTCGTTTGAACCTGTCTGGTCAGTACTGAGAGCACAAGCCGACCACTCACCATCGGCTCCACGGGTGCCCAACACCGCACGAGAATCACCGGTAACAGCAACTCTAAGATCTTTGCTGTGAGTATCATAAAATGCTAAAAGCCCGCAAGAGCCAGACAAAGCCGGGGCAATGAGTTCAGCTGCACCAGCCTTAGTCGGATTGGCGAGTAATCTCTCAACACTCCTGTAAACAATCTCGTCGTCAAGTTTTACGAATCCTTTCTCAATAGCGTTATTGATAATTTCAGGAGAGGGAATAAGTCGATACACAGAATCTGAGGAAGACTTGACATATGATTTGTCTAATTCAGTAAGAACAGAATGGATCAATTGGTCTCTGAGTTTCGCACTGGTGGTCCAGCCTCCGTGGCCATCGTAGACACCCCAAAACATCCAATCAGTAGAATTTCTCTTATCATCTGGTGTGATTAAAGGGACTTGCACAATGCGCTCTGATCTGTCATCTTCAATGGGACTGTTACTGGGTAATTGAGCAACATCGTACCGCAAAACACCTTGTCCACGCTCAACTAGATAGCTTTCTTCTAGCTCACGGAGCTTGCTGGAAACCTGCAAAGGGGTCATCATGGTAATACTCTGTTTACTGTTTCCGTTAGCCCGAGGAATTCCAAAAGTTTGAGCAGGTGATTCTAGGGCAATTGCTTCTTGTTTAAAAAGAGGATATGCAACTAAGGATCCCAATAAAACAACAGAGGAAACACCTAAAGCAATGTTGCGCTTCGTGGCTTTCATAGACGACCTGACGCTTGCAGAAGAAGAGTTGAATTGCCTTAAATTTTGTTTAGACAAGCACTTGATTGAATTGAATCCGGAGATTCTTAGCGACCTAGAAGTAGCGGTTTGAAGCATTTAAGGAGGTGCGGGGATCAATATCACTTTCAAGTTGTTAGCAGTAGAGGTGAGCCGAGGGAAAGGGAAGGAACAAGAGTAGAAGTAAATAAACAGGTTCACGAAAGTATGGAGAATTAAGCAAAAGACAATAAGGCTAAACATAGACGATTACGTCACGTGGCACATGTACCATCAAATACCCATATAGGCGTAACTTTCAGAACATACTTTTTTAATATCTGTAAAATTTTTTACTTAAACCTTCATCAAACATCTTGAGCAATCCAACGATACGACTGTCAACTAATAATTCAACGAGATGCCTCCTAAGAAGAATCAAGAAAGTCAGAAGAACAAGGCCAACAAAAGAACCCAAAAGGCTGAAGACAAAACCTTCGGTTTGAAGAACAAAAACAAGTCGAAGAAGGTTCAGAACTTTGTGAAACAAGTCGAGGCACAGACCGCCAATTCTAACGCCAACAAGAGAGCGGAGGTAGAAAAGGCGAGAAGAGCCGCTGAAAAGAAGGCTGCAGAGGACGCTAAAAGAGATGCCCTGATCAACCCTATTATTCAGCAGCAGAAAGTGCCATTTGGTGTCGATCCCAAGACTGTTCTCTGTGCGTTCTTCAAAGCCGGCCAGTGTACCAAGGGAAACAAGTGCAAGTTCAGTCACGATCTCGAAATTGGACGCAAGGTTTCTAAGAAGGATTTGTACACTGATGACAGAGCCAAGGAGAAGGAGCAGGATACAATGGACAAGTGGGATGAAGAGAAGTTACGACAAGTCATTACATCTAAACACGGAAACCCCATCACAATGACTGATATCGTCTGCAAATATTTCATCGAGGCTGTGGAAAACGGCAAATATGGCTGGTTCTGGGAGTGCCCTAACGGTGGTAAGGCATGCAAATACAGACACTCGCTTCCGTCGGGCTTTGTTCTCAAGACCAAAGAACAGAGGGCAGCTGAGAAGCTGGCTGCTGCGAACCAACCCGTTTACACACTTGAGGAGTTCCTGGAAACAGAGCGATTCAAGCTGGGCAAGAATCTTACGCCAATCACATTAGAGTCATTTACAGAGTGGAAGAAGAAGAGAGATGCGAAGAAGAAGCAAGACGAGGATGACAAGAATAAAAAGACTAAAGTCCTCAGTGGTAAACAGCTGCTGCTTTCTGGCAAGTTTGTGGAGGAAGAAGACGAAGAGGAGGACGCGAGCGATGCTTGGGACATGGAGGACCTTAAGAGAAGAGTTGAGGAAAGCTCAAGCGAAAACACTACTGAAAGCTTTGGGGGTCGGGATGATCAAGCTGAGACCGAAAAGGTCGAGGCTTAAAATATTAACAACATCTGATCATTTTCTGTTCTTGTAAACAACAATAAAAATAAAAAGTTTTGTCTAGTTTTATAAAACTTGTTTCAATTGCTTATTATCCACTATTGCTGGGTTTTAAACGCCTCTAGGAGCTGCTTGTTACCAGCGGCACCCCCTAGACCCGAAAAGACATTACTCACTTCTTCGAGACCGTCTGTAGAAGAAGAAATGTTGTTGAAATCAAAGTCCTGGTCATCAAGGAGGTTTGCACCATTCTGATCATCCTCGTCAACCCATTTGTCAAAGTCTGTTTTAACATAAAATAGCTTTCCTTTTTCCTTCGTGAGCCTGGGCCAATACTCCAACTGAGTCGAACTTTTTTGTAGAATTGCTGTAATCCCCTTGGCATTAACGGAGTGTTTAGATAGTTTAGGAACTATTGTATCGTAAAAGTCTAGATTGAGGGTAAATGACTTGGTATTTCCTTCATTTACTGCCGAGAAGTAAAGCGATTGCGAGGTTAACTCAAAAACAGGATGTAAGCCTAGGTCATCATTAATAGTAATATTTAGAAAAATAATGTTTTTTGCATCATGCTTGGGATCAGACCTCTGAGCCCATGTAACTTGAAATCAAGGTAATTGAACATGGGAGGGTGTAGCCAGTTCCCTTGTGTTAGTACAGTCAAAATATGATTGAAAAAAAACCAAAAAACATGTCTGACAGCAGATAAAAGTGCTACACAAAAAGTTTTAGAGGAGACAAAAGTGCGACACATACCCTCGGGGTAGCTCTTGATTGCAGCCATATCTAGTTCAGGTTTGAAAAAAACTCTCTGCGATTATACAGTTTATTGGAATCACGGTACTATTTGTCAATAAAGACGTGTAAAAGCAGGTAAAAGATAAAATATATATTAGAGTGAGCAGCAACAGTTCAAATCATCAGGCCCTTCATTTACTGTTTCAAGGAAGGTAACCAATGACCTGAAATTACTTTGAGACGGCTGTACTTTGGACCAAAACAGAGAAATCATTATTAACAAGTTTATAAATATCACATCATCAAGGCAAAATGGTTAGCCACCGTTTATATTAAAGTTTGGCATCTAACTGAATTAGGCATAAATACATAGTGACATATAATTGCCGTATTTGTGAATAAACCATAATAAGCCGCACTTTGCCAAGTGTAAAGTCCTAAACATTTTCAAAATGCCGTTTTGACGGCTTTATAACTCTCGATAAAGAGGTGAGTTCAATAGGTCAAGTGCTTGCCAGGAGATTCTTCAAGTCCTGGCTGTGCTCATACAGGCAAGCTCTGCCTGATGCGGACTCGGAGATAAAAACTTTTTTTTTTTTGATTTCGAAACGTTCCGTCATAAACGCATAATCAGCAACGACAGCAACACTGCTGTTTCCGGAGGCTCATTCCGACAAAATATGAGAAATAATAGCACTCAAATTGATATTCATTTTGTAAAAAAACGTTTAAAAGAATCTTTATATTGACTGAATCCTCTTTTCCTTTTATTTGAATCTGATCTACAATTTCATACACTGGGCATTTGATCTTCATTATGCCGTCAACTATTAATACTGATCACCTTGCGCCTATCGAGACTCTTCCTGAAGATGTCCTTTTCCATGTCATTGATTATTGCCCGCAGCTTGGAACGGCCAGCAGGAAGCTGCGTGCTCTCTCAGAACTTTTTGAATTCCACTGCTTGGTCCGTGATTATGCGGCTTTCAGTGAGCAGCTCCTGCTAGAGCGCACACAACGCAATAAAACTATCGCAAAGTTTCTAAGCAACCACTCCTTTTCTGTGCTGGGGGAAAGCAACCTAGCTAAGCGAGATAATATCGACAGCAAAATCAGCAAAAAGCCGTCTGCGCGAGCGTTGAAAAAATTTTTAAACAAAGATTACTGTTTTTTTTCGCATCAGCACCTTGTCTCAAAAGACCAAACCCATTTAGACCATCATGACCAGCACCAGAAAATTTCTTCAAAAACTGCCAGTGAAGCATCCGAGTCTAAGCATATAGCTGATTCCTTTTTTCTCTCCAGCACCAGCAAAAATTATGGTTTATTTGTTGACAGCAACTCCCACTCATCCTCTGTGAGATACAAGACCAGACTGGCACCTGGCCGCTACGAGGTTTTCATTCACATGACTGCATCAAACGCTTTTGGATTGCTTCCTATGCGGTTTTCGGTACCAGAAAACCCGTTTGTACGTCAGAACTTTCCACCCTTCCCGCCAGGCAAGATCGCAGTAGGTGCGCACGAGACGCTTTCTGCGGGCACAGAAATTTATCTTGGCGACATCACTGTCACCAACAGCATGGCGTACACAAGTTACGTGGACGATATGAGCACAAAGGATGATAATATGCATCCGCATCAACATCACCAGGGCACATGGCCCTTTGTGGAGTTTGAAATCACGGAAGTGGGTAAGTTCTCCGACATCCAGCTGAACTACCTCTTGTTCGAACCTAAGCCTTTGGCTCTTAACAACTCGTCCGGCTTAATAACTCCACCACGACACAATTGGGAGCTTGTGAATCGGGAGTTTGAGCCATTCGCGTCAGTACCACCCATTACGTCTGAGCTGATAGCTGCTTACGATGAGCTGAACCGTTTAAAACTGCATTAATTTTAGTTTCGTCTATGGGAATCTTTCTATATCTTTAATACGCTTTGCAACCATTTTGAAAATTTCCATTTTCATATTTCAAGGTTTTTTCCATTCTTATTTATTTCTTTTATTTATTTCTTTCATTTAAATAATTTATTCATTTAGTTCTTTCTTGCTTAATATTTAACAGGGTAGAGCTTGTCGTTATTACTGTTGTTTCTCACCAGCCTTACACCCGCCGGTTTTGGGCCGGGGATATTGAGTGGTAGGCTACGTTTGAAAACTATTATAATCGTACCGAGAAAGTAAACAATGACCATATCTTCCCCATCTTTGCCTGCCCTTCTTTCATCCCGATACCCACATTAAAGGTGGCATCACTATATAGATAGACTTAACAGGAACAGTATACAAATAGAGTAAAATACATGACTGTCATTAACAAGTACACTCAGCTGATAGCTTCGTCCTTTGAGACCCCAGTGACATTTCTCGGCGTGCTATTGAAACAAGGTAAAGTTGAGCAGTACCGCGGTATCAAGTTTGGCACTCTCACATCGCGCTGGGCTGAAGCTACTATTTGCAGCAATTACAAAACCAAGAGACCGACTCCCTCTTCAGAACTTTCACAGGCCGCTGGGTTATTCCAGACAAAGCTGCCGTCGGTTGTTTATGATGCGACACAGTTTGGTCCGCTGTGCCCACAGCCTCCCGAGGACATTACGGGTTACTATGCAGTGCCTCGAGCTATTGAGGAGCCCATTCCAGCCTCAGCAACGCCTCATGAACTAGAATTGCTCAATCTTGTTGTCACCAGGCCCACCTCGGAATTTGCACCGGACTCAGAATCTGAATTCACACAGCAGAAAAAGGAGGAGAAGCTTGTACCAGTGGTGGTCTTTATCCATGGAGGCTCAAATGCGACAGGGGGTGCGGCCAATCATCTCTATGATGGCAGCACCCTTGTGGAGCGTGCTATGAACACAAATAAACCTGTGGTGATTGTTCATATTCAGTATCGACTTGGCGCGCTTGGCTGGCTCTACGTTGATGGCTGCGGTAATAGAGCCCTGCGCGATCAGCTCACGGCATTGCACTGGGTAAAAAAGCACATCAAGGATTTTGGAGGTGATCCAAATAATATCTCTGTGTTAGGACTTTCTGCCGGCAGCTGTGACACTTTTTACCAGGTTTTATTTCAAGAACAGAAACGTATCAAACAGCTTCAAACCGGGGATAATGAAAATTATGGCAAGTTATTTGGAAAGATTGCACTGATGAGTGGTGTAGCCGATACCATGCCTTTCCGCTCCGTCAAGTCGCAGGTGGCTACAAAGCGGGAAATTGCAACGAAAATTTTTGGGAAAGAAAAAGTCGCAAATGCCGAGGCTGAGAACAAACTAGATGATCTGTTAAAGGAGGTACCTATTGATGAGCTTGTCCATAAAAGTGGATTTAGTGGTCCTGCCAACGATGAAATACGGATTTGGTATGGCACAATTGAAGAAAATGATGGAGGCGCCGTTGCAGCTATACTCCGTAACACAACTACTCTGCCAGACTGGATTGATGCAGCACTCATGTCTGATACTGGAGAAGAGGGACTGCTTTTTAGTGCTGGCGTAAAGCACCTTGACCTGACTAAAACTGTGGCTGCGTTTCGATCACTTGATAACACCGTAGCCGGAACCAAGGGATTTGGAACCGAGATTATCAAATTTTACAAGCTCGAATCGGACTTTATAAAAGGGATTGAAGCTTTGTTTGCCGACTTGCTTTTTACATACCCCATCCACCGCACCCAAAAGGAAAACGTGGGCCCTAATGATACCAAAACTTGCGATATTCACCGGATTTACTTTGATGCATTGAATCCCTTTGACCCGCACGAGGGTAGCATGCATGGTGTTGATATGTTATACCTTTTTGGCTCCTATCTTGACAGTTATTCGCCTGATTCTCCTGTGCGCCGTATCAGCCACGAGTTGCAAGATACCTACCTCGAGTTTTTTCACACTGGCCACGCGTGGGATAATCCCACGCATGTGAAGCGATTTGCTTCAAATGAAACAACCGAATCGCAACTTTTGAACGAAGGGGTTGAGCGCAATTTCCGGCGACTAGACGTTTTTGAAAAATTGTTCGATAAACAAAGAAAAGAAAATGTTCATGGTATTCTTCGAATTCTCTCAAGCTTGTAGTCTTTTGCTGACGCTACAGGTCACCTCGTTATAATACACGAATTGTAAGCATAAGCGATAAATAAAAGTTAAAGTGAAATTATAATGCATTGGTATCTAGTTTATAAATATATACACATAAATTGTTCAAATGTAAATGTCTGAAAATAAGACTTTGTACTCCCTATAATGTGAAATGCGACCATTGGCCCTGAAGTAGGCCTCAACTCAAAACCAAGCCCGTTAAGCATTGATAATCTTCATCATCTCGCGTCGAGCATAATCTACACTTTCGGATCTGACGTCTTTACCGGTTTTCCACATACATAGCTTGATTTCCGGCGGGAGTTGTAAGCGAGCCCGTAGGACTCGCCGCTTCCAATTTTCTGTACGCTTGTCACGAAGCTCTGCTAACTCAAAGTCTTCTGATGGGGCGCGTAGCTTTGTATTTGTACTGGTGTGAGCTCTGTGTGCAGGTGTATGGCTCTGGGACATGGATTGGTCAAAAGTGTAGGGACGAGAAATTGAGGCAAGATGTGATGGTGATGATCTATAACTTTGCTTGTTTAGAACGGGGGCAGAAATAGATGAGTTTGAAATAGGCTGTATAATAACTGGCTTCCTGGCCACTTTTTTTGGAGCTGATGAAACTGATGAATTAGTATTATCAGGTTTACAATCAGCTGGCCCTTGGGAATTTGGAAGAAATGAAGTTGGAATTGATTTTTCAACAGTGGTAATACTACTCTGGGACATGTTATTGTCTCTTACAGTATGTAATCCGGCTACCTGTGATTCTTTGATAACAGGCGCATGCAGGGTATTTGTAGAACTTCTCGCTGATGCTGTGATAGAAATTCTTTTGTCGATAGATTCCTCAGGTTCATTTGAATGTGCAAGATTGACTGCTTTCCGTCGAACAACCGATTTTTTAGATGGTAACTTGTTTTCAACAGTATTAAAATCACTGATAGAGCGTCTGGAGCTTAAATCTGTAGGGCTAGTATCAAAAGAATATCTTGACCACGACTTTTCTAAACTACTCCTCGCACTCTGTGAGTTTGATTGTGATGTTGAAGGTGGATTCTTTTTTTCGGTCAGATTAAGTGATGACATGCTCTTGGTAGCTTGGATCTGGGATTTTGGAACGCTCTGCTTCACTTTTGAGGACTTTAACAGTTTACTCTCATACATATCAATTTCATCAGGCCGTGGGATGATGTTTCTTCTAAACTGAGAAAGCTCCCAATCTTCATCACTAAAGTCTGGCATTGTCACATCTCTTATGCAGATTGCAAGGACCTGATGGGGAAATTGGCACGCGACATCAATATAAGCTTCAAGATCGCCTTCACCAGAGTCACCTATAAGTAAAAACTTGCGGTCAGGAAAGTCTTTCAAAATATTGTAAAGGTTCTTTTTTTTACGTTCACCAGCTGGTTCAAATAACCCATTAAGAAAAAACCCAGAATACTCCTTTAAGTGCATTGATCCGCGTGGCAAGCCAGCATTGTGTAGGTAGGCTTGTATGGTAGGGTAAAGCTGCCATGGTGAGTTTGAGACGTAATGAAACGCAACGCCTAGCTCACTAAGATCACGATACCACTCCTTGACACCTTCTATAGCGATCTTCTCGTAATCATGGACAAAGACGTTACGGAATAACTCACGTTTGCCACCAAGAATGCCAGTGATCTTTACCGTATCATCTATGTCAGAAATTACACTGACTCCGTATCGGTCAACATTTATGATAGGCTCAAACGAGACAACATATTCATTGGCCTCGACTGATACCACCGTTGGCCGTTTGTATAATGTTAATCTTACTGAAAAACGGCCGGACGAGTTGGTTTCGGTATAGAACTCTTTCATATGGAGCCCAGAGCTATCAGTAAGCCCACTAAATGTAATCTTAATTTGACGGTTGGCGAGAGGTTTAGTGAGGAAACCAGATAATCGAGTGCGTAGCGTCTCACAGCTCTTTTCGTCAAGCGAGTAGTCGGTTGTCGTAGATACGGTAGTTGTAGAGGAAGTCAATTCATCATCAAGATAGTCTGCAGCAATCACTGATGCGTCGGATTCAACATTACAGTCAGTTAGCGACTGTGAGCCAGATCGTTTGCTAGTAGGGGTCTGACGCGTTCCTGCGATTTTGCGTGCGGTAGCGTTCAAAATACGACTTTTCCTGTTGTTTGATCCCTCTAGGAAAAGCCAACCACGGACATCAACTTCGAACACTCCAGTATCAGTTTGCCGAGAATATGATGGATAGACTATAAGCACTTCGTTTGGGTTAGGACCAACTTCTCCAGCGGCTGGTTGAGCAGCTGCGCTTGATGATGTCGAAGGGATAGCTCTACGCAAGAATCGAATCGGTTTAGATGTCATGAGATGCTAATTTCCTGGTGTAGGGTACATTTCTCAAAATAAAGAAAAAAGGGGGGTCAAACCAGGATGATCGAGCCAAAATTATTAGATGGTTATGGTGGCAATTTTGGAAGCCGCAATTGTGTTCTGTTACAAAGACAAAAAAAAGATCTTTGGTTGAACGAAGCGAGAGCAGTTGGGATTGGGAAAGGTAATGGCTGGAATATAATTTTCTAAAAATACTTGAAGGTACTTTTAAATGACCGTATAATTAAATATACCATTTCAGTATAGTGTGTGCGGCTTTAGAATACAGAACAGCGAGACTCAAAATTATAGTTGCAGACACACAGCTTTAAGGCTAGCGTAGATAGTCAGTTAATTCTAGTTCGAGTGAAAACAAGAAAATAAGGGTCCTTCAAATTATGCCGGCAGATTATTTATTGATATATATATTTTTCAATTTTGCTGCTTCTGAAATCTTGGAGTTAACTAGACTTGAATAATTTTTTAGTATTCCATTTCTGGTCGTGAGAAGTTTTTATATTTAAGTTGCATATAAGAACTGATTATAATACACTGTTTACATATCAAAAATGATTGAAAGGTCAGTATAGTAATGGCATGTCTAAAGTATGGATTTCTACGGCGAGTGTAAAATTCATGAAGCTGTGACTTCAAATGAAGATTTCAGATCTTTTACAGCATTTTGACTTATTTAAAAAAAAGTTTTTGTTTTTAAAGGAGTTGTCAAAAACCTTTTGAGAAAGGTTCATTACCATATGTCCAGTACTAAAAAAAAATTGTGGAATTGAAGCGACAAAAAGAAATGAATAAAATGAAAGTTCTTTTAATATTTTTTCCTCAAAAACAACATTTACTAATGTAGAAAACAGACATATTACCAACTATAAGAGTGAATAGCCGAAAAAAAGATGTCAATATGAGTCGTGTCATGATCAGGGGTATATTCGAAGAGTTGAAATATACACATTTTCACTTTACTGTTTGCATCAGAACAAAAAAAAAAAAATAAAGCAATTACCCGGGAAAAGTTGTATAGAAAGCAACTTTTGTCAGACTGAGTTAATAGTAAGTTCTTGTGTAGAGTTAAAAGTATTAAACACCGAGTAACAGTTTCCTCAAAATAAGGATTTATAGAGAAGAGATCACTGATAATTTTATGTATGCTTACAAAAAAATACCTTTGGTGGGGTCTACATTGGTGTTTTAGCGTCCCTATGTGCTGGCGTTGTCGCATCCAGTAATGGGAACCTCGGTTCTATGAAAGGGAATAAGGTCAATGGGACCACATAGACATTCAGGTGCACAAAGCTTTTTAATTATCTCCTCGACCTCTCTCATCCGATGATTTCACTCAGGATTTTGATTGACTCTAAAGTACCTGGTCATGAAAACGGGCTAAACTAGAAGTATCTAACTAAAAGAAGATTCTGACAGAGTCGGCATACCTTTACCGATTAAGCATTACATGTATATTTTTTCTTTTTTTCTTCTTTCTTTTTTTCTTAAGTTTCATAGCTGGTGATGTTACTGATAAGGCTTTAGTAGTGGGTGCCTTTTTTTCCCGGCAATCATCGCAAAATAAAGGCAAGATTGAAAAAATATTAGGAAAAAATGTGACAAAAACAAAAGGCTACATAAAAAAGTAATTTGAAAATCATGAGCAGGAGCTATAGATAGTTATCAAATGACAGTCGTGAGCAATGCAAAGTAGCTGGTGATATTAAAGAACAAGAATATGGCACTTGAAAGTTATACCTTAGAGCGGAATTCAGTAGTTGTTATTCAACGGTATTAACCTTAATTAACCTCACATAACCACCCGCTTGTCCCATTTTGGTCTACACCCGAAACTGAAAACTGGTAAAGTGCTAGAAATTTGCCTTTCTTCAAGGGACCTTTAACTTCAAGCATTAAAAAAATACAAAACCCAAAAAAATTTTATAAAACAAACCATATACCTTTTTCTCTCCTCCTCTTTTTTTTTTTAAAATTTATTATCATCATTATCATTCACATATTTTAATCCTCTCGCTGGATGCACTAATTTGAATCATGGCACTTTCGCTCGGGGCAGCTATTTATATAGCCGTTAAGCCTCTCATCAAGATTTTTTTGAATGGTTCGATGGGCTTCATCCTAGCTAAGAAAAGTATGTCCTTTCTTCCCCTCAGATCCTTTTGAAGATCAGTTTGAAAATCCGCACAGAACTAACAACATCTTGTTTGTATAGATATCCTTTCCGTTGAAACATGTCAGAATCTCTCCGTGGTTATTGTCAATTATTTAATGCCATGTCTGATCTTTAACAAAGTTCTTTCATCTCTCGATTCTTCTGATCTTCAGACTATCGGCGTGCTACTTCTCACTGCAGTCCTATACCAACTGGTTGGTTTCTTTTTCAGTTTAACTGTAAAAGCCACCACTCCAAACCCCAAGTACTGGGTGGGGGGTTTACTTATTGCAGGCATCTTTACCAACTCTGGTGATCTCCCGATTGCTTATATTACGACGCTTTCTGGCGGATCACCGTTCACGGCGGATGATGGCAATAAGGGAATTGCATACTGCGTTTTGTTCCTTGCTGTTTTCATTTTTTCAATGTTTAACTTGGGAATGTTTCGCATGGTCCAACGAGACTTTATCGTCAAAGGCAATGACATTGAGAAAGGTGTCTATGACCCTGATGTTGATTCACCGCCGGGGCTTTTGCCTCTTTTTCAGACTTTGAAGAGTCACTTGGTTATCGCGTGGGGGCAGTTGACTAAAAAGCAGCAAAAGGAAGCACAGCCTTCAACTGCCGCGCGTGGGGGTAGTGGGGATAACCTGACGAGCGAGCAACCTTCACAACCACAACAAGAACAACAGCAACAACAGTCACAAGACACGAAAACATCAACACTCATCGTTGATGTTGAGTCCCCTGTGTCTGAGACCCACAAAAATTATGAAGCACCGACCCCGCTAGAACTTTCGGGTGCGGGGCTATCGTTGGGGCTTACTCAAGTAGCTACCAACTCGAGCTATGTCAGCAACCGAAGCAACACCGCACGACTAAAACCTATTACTTCCCACCTTGCAAAGAAAACTGTTTTGGGTTTAGGAACTCTCAACAGCGACTCTGATGAAGAATCTGAAGAACTGGACCTACAGCCGTCGGAGAATATTAACGATGTTATTGATGCGTATGCACCTACACCAAGATTACGACAGACCGGCTCTTGCATTGATGAGCTGGAGGAAGTGACATCCACAAACACACCAGACATGGTCATAAATGACAAGGATGCTGGGGTACTTGAGAAGATCACTACAAATGGAAGTAAAGCTACCCTAAAACATGGCAAATGGAAACAAAGAGTACACAACTTTGAGGTTAAATTTAACCACTTTATTCACAAATATCATCTGACGATGCTGTGGGAACTGATTAAGAACTTTAAGCAGACCCCAAGCGCAGCGCTTATTCTGTCGATCGTTTTCACGATGATCCCGCCCATTCGCCACGCGTTTTACATACCCCCTGAGCTCAAGTCATCAGGAACTATTCATGAGGCGCCCGATGAGGGTCCAATTTTGGGATTTGTGATGGATTTCACTTCGTTTGTTGGCAATGCAACTGTGCCGATTGGTCTTTCATTGCTGGGTGCCACAATGGCCCGACTCAAGATTGGCAAATTGCCCGATGGATTTTGGAAGAGCATTTTGCTGATGGCGGTGTTTAAGCTGATAGTGTTGCCTATTATTGCGATTGCATGGACTGAGAAGATGAAGCAGCTCAACTGGATTTCACCAGACAACTACATGGCTATGTTTGTGATGATTGTTTCCAGTGGAGTGCCAACAGCCACATCTCAGGTCTATCTAACGGCGATCTACATGCCAAAAGGTGGAGACATCAAAGAAATGGACTGCCTTGCCGCATATCTCATTTGCCAGTACATTTTGTTGGTGTTTTCCATGACCATTCTATTGACATACACACTCAAGAATGTTCTTGGGCTGTAGAACCCACTTTATTTAAACTTGACTATTCTAAATCGTTTATTACAGTCAAGTTGTGCAAGATTCGTTTTAAAAATAACCCAGATATAATGACTCAACGTCTATTTTCTAAAGATTAGACTCATGTTTTTTTAATAAAAAATTTCCTATCTAAAGTCCTGTAGTGCAGCATACTTCTGGTAGCCTTTGAGTTGGTTTCCCCCTGACTTTTAGAAATCTTCTGGGTCTCAAATTTGGGTAGGAGTATCATTAGTATTGTAGTTTTCGAAACAATGACCTCTGACTGATGTATAGTCACAACTTCCACAACACTTGTACTTTAGTAGTAGGTATGCTTAGCTGTAATATTTGTGATGTGTACGCAGTTGAGCTAATAATGCTACATGCTTGGTGTCATGGAGTTTAAAGCCTTAGAAGTCCTCAGCATGAATGACGGGAAACATCGCTCTCTTCCTCTTTTCTAAGGCAAGTTCAAAGGGTTTAAATATTTATTATTTGACTTGCTTCATGAATAAGAACGAGTGAGGTATTGCTCGAAACTCATCCAGCAATAATTTAAAACGGAGTTGAAGCCTGGATCCCATACAATATATTCCCCACATGTCTACTTTGTGATCTAATGCGCTTAGTAGGGAGAATCGGTTGTGTCATAGTGAAGACCCATTTTTGTTAGATTCAAGGTAGCATAATTGTGCTACGATGCATGGCAGGATGTCTAATCAGTTATAGGATAGATAATCAGCTTATCGTTCTCATGTCAAATAGTTGCAAACAAAATCATGAAACAAAATGACATGTAAAGAAAACATTAATTTCATAAGCGTTTGTCTCTATGAAAATAACTGAATAGCATATGAATGATAGGATATATATTTTACTTTACATGAATATATCACTATTTGGTCTCTAAAACTGCATTAAGATGCCTTTACATAGATGCTATCAAGGGATTGAAGTAAGCATAACCTAAACTCTTTTATGCCCTTTTCAATCGCCTTGTAAAAGTAGCATTATAATTGATTTTTTAGTACCATCAAACTTTTCAAGGACGAGATAGAGCATATAGATACGCTCTTCAAGCTCAGCTTAGCCCTGGTCTACAGGATTGAATTCGAGTGAGTATGGGAGCCAGTCAACAAGAGGAATACCATTCTCTTCAAGCCAAGTTCCAATGGTACTAGCGGTATAAATAGGAGAATTATCGTGCATGAACTTCATACCAGGTTGGTATATAGTAGGCGGATAATCTCCAGTAATTGGCAACTAGGAGCGTGAAGAATACTCTCCTTACGCTGCTCCCTTGCCCCTATTTATTCGGTTGATTTACGATAACCACTCATATTGTCGCCTGGACTGTAATCGCCATATCCATTGATTTTTCTCTTCCTTGGTCAAGCTTAACAGAACATTCATCGCTTCAAGCAAACTTGCTTCATTGCTTCTATGTTCAATCCTTGCACGCAAATATCTAACGACAGCACAGTTTAGCCATTTTCTCATTAATGTCCTTTTTGTAGTTTCCAATGGCCATACCCAGACTTTTTGGTACAGGGTATGCGGAAGCAGGCTTATCAAGTAAATCACATATATATATATATATATTCTGTTTTTATAGAGGGAACCTGCTTTATTTAAAATGACATATTGGCTATCAGTATCAAACGGGATCTCTGGCCGTCCAGAGCGGGGAGAGCCTGTCCCGGTAGTAGAGGTCTGATATGTTTCAATGGTGGTATTTATTGTTGAATAAGGCCAATCCTTTGTGGGTTAGATATCAGCCTTTTCATGACTTGTAATGTATCGGTAAACTACATTCTTACATTCAATAGCTCTAATTCATGCCTAGTGGTTTTATTAGAAGTCATAAGCAGTAAGGATATTATGAGACATGATTGAGGTAAAGAAGGGGCGGGATATTGGATCACGCGTTCCTCATCGCCAACTTTTATAGGCGTTTTAAAAGGGACAACAAAAGTCCTAAACAGGAAATCCAAAACAAAAAAAAATAAACAAAAAGGGAAAACATCAAAACCACTGAAATAAAACAAAAACCAAAAAAAAAAAAAATTTTTTTTTTTACGCAGCAAAAACAACGAGTAAAAACAACTTCAAAGCACCCAAATTATAAAAAACTACAACTGTCAACAACGTTTACCCATCGGTTTTCTCTATTGTTTACATCTCTGCAGGACTTTTTATTTTTTTTTATTTCGTTTTTAATTATTTTTTTAATTATTTTATTTCAGTTTATTTCAGTTTATTTTTTTAGTTTTTCCCTTCAATCTCCACGTTTGATAAAGATTCCCGTCTGGTCCCTTCGACATTTTTTTTATTACCTTTTCTCCTCTCTTTCAGTCAGCACCAGTATCAGGAGCAGTAGCATTGCTAACTTACAAAGACGTTCTATAAATATATCCCGCCTTTCAATCACCACCACCACCACTTTCTTTACTTTTTTCTTTAACACTAGCACCACCAATTGAACCCATGCATTCATCTTCATCTGCCTATTCAATGCCCTCTACCCGGCACTTCTCCAGCAGTGCTGGTGGCCCCAACGCAGACAAGACCTCCATCAGTGGTGGCCATACCAGCGCTACCCCTAGCAAATCTCTTCAAGAGTCCAAGGCCTTTCGGTTCGGCGGGTTTGAGACCATCAACGACAAAGTTCTGCGTGAGATGAATGAACGAGCTAAAAAAATCATTAGCACAACCGAAACTGCACCAATCACCAACCAGTCATTTTCTAATAATAGCCATCAGGACCCTCCATCAATTTCTAGGCCGTCGCTCAGACAGCATGAGAGGACCCCAAGCATGCCCGCTTCCGATCTTGACAGTGCTGACCAAAAGCGTTACTCGTCTATTCACAGTAGACGTTTTGCAAAGATGGATTCAATAACGTCGCACTACGCGGCGAAGGGTCACCCGACGCAGCAGGCCCCTGACGAGTACCAGATCCATGGCAGTAGCAATCATAATCATAAAAGCAACAGTAGCCTTGACATGTCGACTGTCATGGTTGAGAGCAAGCTCTCTTCAATTAGTATTTCGCCCTCCAAGCGTGTGGTCAACAAAATGTTTTCCGTGGCGTCAAAGCGCCGGCGTACCGACCAACACGGCAACATGGTCGAGGTCGAAAGTCCCGCAGCGCGGTTCTTTGGCCGCAATTCGTCGCCTCAGTTTGCCCATCATCTTGATCACACTGGCGAAAATGGGCCACAACCGAGATATGCCAAAAACGTTTTTGAGCGCCCCAACCCGGTCACGGCGTCGCCCTTGCCATCTAAATTTTCATTTTCAAGACCTTTGTCCCCCTCTCTTTCCAGCATGGGGGAACACAGTGCCAATAGCGACGTGTCTAGCCAGTCTAGGTACGATTCGAGGCCCAAATATGGTACCCTGCACCACAGTCAGTACCAAAAATCATCACGGGCATCTTTGTCTTCCGGTAGACATTTATCATCATCATCAAGAGCATCTTCATCGCGCTCATCTCATTCGTCGTCATCGGTAAATACCGCAGGGGCACGGCAGCTCTCACCAAGCAAGAGTCTGTCGAGCCTATCGGGCCGGTTTGACACAGTAGATACCAATATTCCAAGATTAGCCTTCAGTACGCGTAGCAACTCGCTCAACAATGCGAGTACACCTAATAACACCAACAGCAGCAGCAGCAGCATCAGTGCCGAGAATACTGAGTCAGGTCGCCGAACTTCATCAATGACGGAACAGCAGCAGCAAAATGTGAATATGCTTGGACGCTCGGGCAGTTTGTCAGCCAATCAGGCTGCGCTCAAGTCAATGATCCCACGGTCGATTTCCCTGAGTGTGCTACGCAAAGAGCCATCCATAGCCGGGCGAACTTCGTCGCTTGGGCAAAAGAAAATGTAGGGATGGTGTAAACTGGAATTATTTTTTCCCCTGGGCTGGTCATTGGCGATTTATTGGTTTTTACGTTTTATTATTATTATTATTTTTTTTTTTTTTGTATCATATTATTTATTTTTTTTTATCTCTTTTTCAAATGTATATTTTTTTTTAAATATTTTTTCCAATGATTTTCTTTATTAAGGATGTAAGGGAAACTTTACAGGGTCCGCTAATCCTTTGCTTCAATAAAGTAGAGAGATCCACAACTGCCGGTTTACAAGTCTGCACTAAAGCGAGATCTGGGGTAATAAAAAAAAAAAAAAAAAAGAATAATAATAATAATAATAAAATTTTGAAACTTTGTTCTTATTATGTTAGACCTACCTCCTATGTCTTATTGCCTTTTTTCTTTGGGGTAAAACTCTAAAAGTTTGGCATTTGTAGTGGCTTAGTTGAACAACCATGGACCCCTCGATATTATCGTTCGAGGCCAACCTTTCCAACCGAAAAAAACCCAAAAACCTTTTTTTTTAAAAAACAGGCTTGAGTATACTATGTACTCCAAGAACAAAACCTTACTACATGCTCATTCGTTAAATAATGTAAATATATTATTATTTTAACATATAAATAAAATAAATTTGAGTTTTGGTTCTGGATATCGGCACCATTTACCAAAAAAAATTGATTTTTAATTATGGGCAATTATACCCTATGTGCTTTGGTGCTGAAATTGCGTCGTTTTGTGTGACTTTGATGATAAAAAACCTCTTTTGCCCAAGCCAAAAAAAAAAAAAAAACTATAAACTTTATTTATTATTTTACTCGGAGCTTAACAACAACCCAATAATAATAATAGTAATAATAAAACCAATTGATTCTTTTTGCTAAGGGAAAAATCCCAGTATCGGCCACCACTATTCCCCTCGTCAACCTTGCAAGAAACTCGGAAAAAAATATCAAAAAAAGACCGATAAAATTAGAATAAAATATCTGGACTAATATCGGCCTGCACCTTTTACATAGTGTGCTTGTAATAATGGCCAATAAATCGCAGTTAATGCCAATTTTTTTTTTGGTTTTTAGGTAGCTTTTAGTAATTTTTTTTTTTACAGATACACACACATCGCCGAAATGGTGCCTTAAATGACTCGATTGTTTTTTGTTTTTTTTGAAAAAAAAGAATTATCACAGATCAATAACTTCTATTAATCTGCTATTTAGTGAAAAATAAAAAAATTTATAAATAATATAAAAACCCCCAAGTATTTCCATCTTTATATCTCTGATTTAATTCTTTCTTTACTATTCTTCAATTTTCTGTATCAATCTACTGATCTCATTCTCTTTCCATCACGATCGCAACACCAGATTGTTTGGGATTACACATTACATCTTATTCGCATACCATAACTGCGTTTGTTAAATCACATTTCTTCAACAAACTACTACATACACATATTTATCATGTCTTTGACCAGAAAAGAAGCCGGCGCTACAATTCATGTCTCGCCATGGTCGCTTGATCGTGCTGCCCTGTTCAAGGGAAATATCGCCCAATTTATGCTCAACTCATTTGCCAACAATACTGCTAGTGCCGATAAGCCAATCTACATTGACGCACTTGATAGCACCAAGGTTATTACCAAACGCAACATTACCGAAAATCTCAAGAAGATTGCATACATTCTCAAAACACGATATGATATCAAGGAAGGTGATGCGGTCTGCTTGATGCTTACCAACTCCATCTACTTGCCGATTCTGCATCTTGGAATCCTCGCGGCTGGCGGCGTGGTTAGCCCTGCCAACATTATGTACCTGCCTAACGAGCTGCATCATCAACTTTACCTTTCTGGTGCGCAAGTAATTATTACTCAGTCCGAGTTTATCGAGACGGCTCGCCAGGGTGCTGCCTACACTGACCCTGAGGCTGTCAATATTGAGCATATTCTGACCCTCGAGGATCTCTGGAAGGAGGCGACAAACTCCACCGAATCATTAGAGCCTATCGTCTACCCCGGCGACAGCAACAAGGACAAATACGCATACTACTGTTTTTCCTCGGGCACAAGTGGCAAGCCCAAGGGCGTGCTCACTACTCATGCCAACATCATTTCCAACGTCACACAGCAGGTTATCAGCACTGGCGACAACATTTACAAGCCGGGCAATGTCTTTGGTGCCGTACTGCCCATGTCACATATTTATGGTCTTTCCACTTTTATCTACACTCTGCCGGTTCTGGGTAATTCAATTGTTGTTTTTGAAAAGTTTGATTTCCAGCAAGTGCTGGAAAAAATCTCGGAGCATGGCATTTCCGTTCTGCATATTGTGCCGCCCATGGCTGTGCTTTTTGCTAAGAGCCCGCTGCTGGCCGAGTACCCGCTGGTGCGCAAGTATATCAAGGGTATCATGTCCGGTGCCGCGCCTCTGAGCAAGTCGCTAGGCAGCCAGCTCATTGAGCGTCTTGATTGCCAGATCTGGCAGGCATATGGACTCACCGAAACATCCCCTATTAACCACTTCCCCACATACGATTTGGCCGGGTATGATGTTGAGAGTGTGGGCTGGCTGATGCCAGGACTTGAGGGCAGACTGGTAGATGAAAATGGTCAAGATGTGCACGGATTTAACGAGCGCGGTGAGTTGTGGCTGCGTGGACCCAACATTATGCGTGGATACATCAAGAATGCTGAGGCCACGGCCGAGACCTTTAGTGCCGATGGCCAGTGGCTGCGGACGGGCGATGTGGCCATTGTCAACGAGACTGGACAGTGGTTTATTGTCGACCGGTTCAAAGAGCTCATCAAATCCAAGGGCCACCAGGTGGCGCCCGCGGAGCTCGAGTCGATCCTGCTTTCCAACCCCGATGTGGTGGATGCGGCGGTGACTGGCATCCATATGCCAGAAGAAGGTACCGAGCTGCCCCGCGCATTTGTGGTGCTTCGCAATGCTACTGTCGACCCACTTGTCGTCAAGCGTTGGTTTGACAGTAAGGTGGCGCGCCACAAGAAGCTCTGGGGCGGATTAGTGGTGATTGACGTGGTACCCAAGAGCTCTGCTGGCAAGATCCAGCGCCGGATCCTGCGGGACCGCAAGGACGACGTTGTGCACGGTTACCGCCAGTCCAAGCTGTAAAGCAATGGTAACCCGCTCAGATGAGAATATTGATGATATATAAAAGCCTGGAGAACCCCAGCAATCATACCGATAAAGGGGACCAGCCAATGGGAGACGCAAAGCACTTCTCCACTTTAAACTAGGCGAGGCTTTTTTTTTTTTTTTTTTTCGCTAGTCCAAAGTAATGACCCGACGTATAAACATGTATAGAATTTTAAAAGTCCATTTTTAAACGACTCGTTTTACCCCAGTGCCAGCTTTAGTTTGCCCAAGAACGGCGCATTACGCATAAAAATCAAAGGAAGGAAAAGATAAACTGGAGTTTGTGGTCAAGTTTACTACCGAAATTAAATCCTCGGCTTTTAAACGGTTTAGATGGCGGTGTTTTTTTGGCGGTTGCTGTTCTGGGCTGGGTGAGGGGCTGGCCTAAGATTGTTTAGGATTTTTCAATGCTAATTTATTTCTTTTTTTTGGGCTTTTATTAGTGCATCAGCTGAAGTAATTGGGGGTCATGGCTGTTCACCCATCGCAAGTTTACCGACGTGGTCAATGGATAGAGTCCACAGTAGAGTAGATAAGATAAAAAAAAATGGGATAATGAAATGTTGTTATCGGCAACAGACACTGCTGCTTAATAACCAAACTCTTGTATTCATAACTGTCCAGAGGTACCACTGGCAAGATACTCTCTCCCCCGCTGATGTTTTTTTTACCCCAGAAGACATCAGCCGTGCGTACCCTCGATGGTTTTGTCCCACAAGTAGTGCTTCTCTCCGCATAGACGTAGGTGTCTAAACAAGGCTTTCTAACCTACTTGAAAACTAAGCTTGATACGCCCGAGCTAGCGAAACCGCAATAGCCATATCTTATGGATTCTCTTTCTCCGCCTGCTGGAACGGACTACCCGGTATTACAATACTAACGCTTTTCAATTGCGACCCCTCCCCACCGGGATGGACTTTACTATCCGGCTCAATTTATAAATATCCATTGCAATGTCTCTTTCTCTTGGTTAAGTGCTTTGATATCTACCTTTTTTTTCATTTGTTACCCTTTTCTTTACTTCCTCAAGCCTTTGTCTTATCCCGTTAAACCATGTCCGAGATCCCCTTTACCCGCGTTGAGGGTAACCAAGTTATCCATTCATCACCCTGGCCTGCAGATGAGCACAGTTACTATTGTGGTAACGTTGCCAAGTTCATGATTGAGTCTGAGCTGCTTAACGCCAACCCGGAGTGCCCTATTTTCATTGATGCCCTTGACACACGTAACCGCGTGCTAGCCAAAGAAATCCCCGTCCTTACCCGTAAGCTGGCCACGGTGCTAGGCCGGCGCTACGGCATTTCTTTTGACGATACTGTGTGCATCTTTGCGCAAAACTCAATTTACGTGCCCCTGGTCATGTACGGAATTCTGGCCACGGGCGGCGTTGTTAGCCCCGCCAACATTTCTTACCTGCCCCACGAGCTGGCACATCAATTGGATGTCTCGCGCGCCAGTATCATTGTCACGACAAAGGAGCTTCTTCCCAACGCGCGGGCCGCGCTTACTGCCAACACCCAGTCGCCTCTGCACGTGAACACCATTGTTGTCATCGACGACCTGATTAACGAGGCCCGCGCGGAGAAGGTCGAGACGGCGCCCGTGGACCTTCCCGGCGACCGGGCCAAGACCAAGCATGCTCTTTACTGTTTTTCGTCGGGCACCAGCGGTCTCCCCAAGGGTGTGGTTAGTACCCACTACAACTTGACCTCAAACACGCACCAACAGCTGTCCGTGGCCGACAAGTACAATAAGGACAACCGATTTGGCTGCTTCCTGCCCATGTCGCACATTTACGGTTTTTCAGCCTTTGTAATAACAATCCCGCGCCAGGGCGCCACCACCGTCCTCTTCCCCAAGTTTGATTTCGAGATTGTGCTCAAGGGTATTGCGGAGCACCGCATCAATATTCTGCACATTGTTCCGCCCATTGCCGTGCTGCTGGCCAAGTCGCCCCTAGTTGACAACTACCCCGACGTGAAAAAGCATCTTGAGCTGTTACTCTCCGGCGCGGCACCGCTGAGCCAGTCGCTGGCCACCGCCGTTGAGACGCGCATGGACTGCCAGGTAGTGCAGGGCTACGGGCTCACTGAAACATCGCCCACTACCCACGCGTACAGCTACGATGAGAACAACTATGACATTTCTGGCATCGGCTGGCTCTGCCCCAACATGGAAGCGCGCCTTGTCGACAACGATGGCAACGACGTCCGCCGGCTCGACACCCCCGGCGAGCTCTACCTGCGCGGCCCCAACGTCTTCCCCGGCTACCTACGCAACCCCGAGGCCACGTCCTCAAGTTTCGAGGGCAACTGGTTCAAAACGGGCGACGTGGCCCAAGTTGACAAGAACGGCGGCTGGAAGATTGTGGACCGTGTCAAGGAGCTTATCAAGTCCCGCGGGTTCCAGGTCGCGCCGGCCGAGCTCGAGGGCCTGTTGCTGACGCACCCGGACGTGGCCGACGCCGCTGTCACCGCTGTGTCCGCAGAGGACGAGGGCACCGAGTACCCCCGCGCGTTCGTTGTGCTCAAGACTGGCGCCGCGGACCCCATTAAAGTGCTTAACTGGATCAATAGCAAGGTTGCGCGCCACAAGAAGCTTTACGGAGGCCTGGTGGTTGTCTCCGAGGTGCCTAAGAGTCCTAGTGGTAAGATCTTGCGTCGGTTGCTTAAAACTATTGAGTTTGATAGGGTCTACGGTTACCCCAATGAGAGCGCACGGTTGTGATTTGTTAGTTGGCAATTGTCACTCTATGGCAATACGTGAATCACAAATAGTATATATACATATATTTGAAAAGTCAATGAATACAATAAAATTAGTTTGGTTACAACAAATGTAGCAGATTTAATAAAAATATAGCCCAAAGAGTTTGTTTTTTTCTTTTTTTTTTTCTCTTCTTCTTCTTTTAAATAAAGGGGTCCTTCTAGTCGGTCTTTTTGGTGGTGACCTCAGCAGCAAGACGTTCAAGGGCAACCTTGTAGCCATCCTCCTGGCGGTAATATTCACGCGTGCCCTCGGGTTCAATAAGCTCAGCCTCGTGGACGCGCTCAACAGTGCGGCCCTGTTCACGGAAAATGCGGTCGCCAATGGCGTTCCAGAAGTACTTGTGTTCGTTATGGTCCGTGGCAAGGGTCCATGCGGTACCGGGCTGGCCCGCACGCGCGGTACGGCCCACACGATGCACGTACTCGCGGCGACCAGGAGGAAGATCGTAGTTGAAGACGTGGCGGATCTGACTAATGTCGACACCACGAGCAATGAGGTCAGTACACACAAGCACGTTTATCTTGCCGGCAGCAAAGGCCTGTAGGGTACGGCGCCGCTGCTGGGGGTCAACTTCACCGGAGCATCGTTCAATCACGAGCCCGCGGTGGAAAACTTCTTCGTCAATAAGCGTAAGCAAGCGCGCCAAGCGTGCTGCTGCCTCGTTTGATTTGGCGAAAACAAGTACGTAATCGGTGATGGGCTCTGGCGCATGCAGCAAGATTTGCAGCAGGCGCAAAGGTTTGATACTAGCATTGCGTACGGAGACAAGTCGCTCTGTGAGGGTGGGCGGGACACTGAACTCCAGGCGGTCGTTGGCAGTCACCGACGCGTCAGCTGTAGCACCACCGCCAACCACGTAGACCTGTGGCCGGCGGATGCGCAGCGCCGCCATCTTCTCTGGGTCGCGCGTCAGCGTCGCCGAGAAAATGAGCTTCTGCACCGTCCGATGCCAGCGCGCATACACGGGCTGGTAGTCCGGCGCACTTACCGTCGTGGTCTCAATCGCAGCAATGACAACTTCCGCCCATTCCTGGTAGCTCTGGTTAAGCAAACGATCGGCCTCATCGATAACAAGGTACTGTAAGTGGGCTAGAGTGAACCCCGGCGTTTGGGACCGGATGTGATCAACGAGACGACCGGGCGTCGCTACAATGATATCAGGCTGCATTGATGAGACCAAGCGCTGTTCGTCACGGAATGTACGCTCGGCACCAAGGGTCAAAATGTTAAGTCCAGTACCCTTGGCTAGCGACTGTAGCACACCCGCGACCTGCTGGATAAGCGGACGGGTGGGCAAAAGCACCAGCGCACGCACCCGCGGCACCACGCGCGAGGCAAGCGCGTCAATAATGGGGATCGAGTACGCAAGGGTCTTACCGGAACCCGTAGCAGCGTTAACAAGAATATCTGGGCGCACATCGGGCGCAATGCTATTAACCCCCTCGAGCAGCGCCGGCAGCACCGCCGCCTGCACGGCAAACGCTTCCTTGTAGTCAAGCTTTTCAAGGGTTTCGCGCATACGCGGGCTCAGTCCCACAAGATCTGCGAACGGCACGCGCGTTTCGGTAGCCACATGCGTCGGCTCGGCGAGCCACTTGGGAATTGCGGCGAGTTCAGCGGCACGCTTCTTTGACAGCCGTGGCGCAGCCATGTCGTCGGCACCCTCAACAACCTGCTTCCGCGTGGGCAGCGGTAGTGGTACTAAATCTGCTGGTACCACTTGCTCTTCCTTTTTTTTAAGCTGGGTCGCAAGCGATTTATCCTGCTGCTGCTCCTCTGTCAGCGCGGCTCCCTCGGTTTCCTCTGCGTCGGGTTGTGTGTCGGCGCTGGGACCAGACAGCGGGATGTGACTAGCAGCAGCCTGAAATCTCTTGTAAAAGGAGGCGTACTTGGGGTCAATTGTCATCTCTTCTGCGTCTGGCATGTCGACGTCAGCAGCGCCATTGGAAGTGCTTTTGGGGAGATCGTCGTCTGAACTTTCCTCATCGTCAGTGTAGCTGGGAACAGTCTTGGGGACTGGCTCGTCCTTTTCAAGCTCCTTCAGTTTCCGTTTCGATGCCATTGTTTCTATGTATTATTTTGTTGGTGTCTCTTTTCTGAGGTGCTACTATCACGCTTTACAAAAGTTGATCTAGCTTCGCGTCGTTTGTTCTAACAATCAAAAAATTTTCAAGGCCCTAATAAAAAAAGACAGTGTCGGATGTCCCAAGACTTGTTTGAGATTTTTTTTTTTCACCCAACCTGGCAAAGATGAAAGCCTCACCTTTCCTAACCCTGATTCACACTGAAATTTTTTTTTTTTCAACATCGCAAAACCATTTTTTTCTCGTACCCGCCAAAAGACATCATCAATCCAGTATCGCTCAGGCATAAGCCAATCTTTCGTCCTCCTGCACAACACATCACATTCACAATGCGTCCCGCTTTACAACTATTAAGGAGATCTGCCTGGAAGGGTATGTAGACAACTTCACTCTGGCGCTAGTTCGCGTCTGCCCCCCTCCATCCTCTCGATCGCACTTCTAACCAATCATAGGCCCCCATATTGTTCCTTTGCCTTTGCGTGAGGCCGCGGAGAAGAAGACCCCCATCAGAACTAACGCTCGTGCCTGCACTATTCTGCCCAACTTTGTTGGCCTTAAATTTCAGGTCCACAACGGCAAGGAGTATGTTGCTTTTGAGGTCACAGACGACATGGTTGGCAGCAAACTCGGCGACTTTGCGCCGACAAGAGCCAGATTTTCGTTCAAGGATGGTAAATAAACTATTTTCCTCGTTGTCGCATCTGGTCTCTTTCTGGTCTTTTGTTTGTTTTTTATCTGTCTTCATGCTCTTTCTTTTTTATTCTTATTACTGTAAATATATTTCACTTGTTCTGGCCCATATAATAGAGTCCGTTAATAATACGCAAATAACTGTGCGTAGCAGGGTGGGATTTAAAAATGATGGAAGAAATTAATTTGCATTGTGGGAATGTAGATGTAGATAATATCTCTGTTACACCTATCTTCGACCTCGGCGACCGTCAAAAGTGTCCTTCAATCGTTCTTCTCGTAGCTGCTGAGTGCGATCAAAGCCCTGGGGCCATTTGTTCCAGCCCGACAGGCGTACAACCAAGCATGTAGCATTGTCGTCCCCGCCAAGCACCTCTGCATACTTGACAATCTCTTCGGCAGCCTGCTGCGGTGTGCCCCGGCCGGAGCCGGCCATACTCGCAGTGCGCATTACAATGTCAGCCATCTCCTGATCCGAAACTAGCCCAGTCACTCCATCTGATACTATAACAAGAAAGCCCTCATCTCCGCCCAGGGCACCAATCGTGCGCTCCTGCGGCAGGTGTGGCCGGCCGATTTGGTTCTCAATAATATCGGGCTCTGCGGTTATACCTTGCGCCTTAGCACGCAAGTCACCAAACGCGCGAGTGTTGGCATAGCTGCCAAACCGAGACTCACCAAACGAGTCTGTGAAAAAACTTGCCGTGTACTTGCGCAAGCGTGACGCCTCAATGGGCGAAGAAGGGTGGTGGTTTGATGTGAGCGGGTGCGCCTCGCCAAAGCGGTCACAAATGATACAGCGAGTGTCGCCAACATGCGCGACAATCAAATGCGACGCTTGGCCGGCCTCCCAAAATGCATGATTCGGATCTTCAGAGTATAAATAGACAGATGTGCACGTTGACCCGGAAGTAGCATTTTTTTGCACAAAGTCATAGTCTGCTGTCAGAAATGCTGTTGGAATGCGCAGTTGCAGGTCGTCCATTGTCGACATCTTGGAGATGTATTGTTCAAACCCACCGCGCCAGCGCTTCCAGTATCCGCCAATGTTTTCCTTGTACTTTTGGGCAATCTCGTCAGCAGAATGGATGTTGCACTTTTCAACGTACTCAGCAAGATTATCTTTAAGAAATTGTGCGCACTCCTCGCCGCCGTGGCCATCAAACACGGCAAAATTAAACACCTGTCGGACACCCAGTTTCCCCTGCCGCGTGATCATAGGGCTCAGGGTAGATCCTGCAGGAAGCTCAAGCACACCAGCAAAGTACCTGTCTTCATTGTACGGTCGGTTAACACGCGAACTATAGTGGCCCAAGTAAAGCGGCGATTTTAGCAGCGGTATCCGCGCACGTACAGTATGATTTGCCTGTTGCGATGTATATGTGTAGAAGGTGGAAACGAAGCGTCGTGCGGAAGGAATATCTCTAAGGTTGATGCATGAGAACCCGCGTCTATGTGCCATTGTGATGTTGGTCTCAGACTAAGGACATAGTACAAAAAAAAAGGGGCGGTCAAAAGAGAGTGCGTACGACTGTGTGCTGTTAATGCTATTTGGTGATGCTGTTTTGAGGATATTGGTAATGCAGGTGAGGGGTCTAGCAAAGATGTTGTTGTTGTTATTGGTGCGGGACACTCTCAGGGAAGCCCTTCTTCATGGGGTATTCGAGGTTCTTAAAGAATGTGCCCTAACCCTGAGCGTTGGGGCAAATATAAAAAATTTTGCACGGAATCCGACGACGCCGACGACGATTTGATCAGGGCAATTCAAAGACTTGTAAACAAAACGACAAATACTACAATAAAATGGCCGATTTTGACAGAGAAGCTGACGAACAGCTAGAGTTCACCTCGTCTAAGGACGTGGGAGTGTAAGTTCACGATACGCGTTATGTCTCTAGCCAGGATACTAACCCGTATCACAGGTATCCCTCATGTAAGTTGACTTTGTTGCTATTATCCCACGATACCACCACCAGTGCTAACATGCGTTTTTTTAGTTGAGGCTATGAATTTGAAAGGTATATAGATTTGTTTCCTTTGGTAATTTTTCTTTTTTGTTTTTGTCTTGCTAACTGCAACAGATGATCTTCTCCGTGGCATCTACGCGTATGGTTTCGAGGCTCCCAGTGCTATCCAGAGCCGTGCCATCACTCAGATCATTAGCGGCCGCGACACCATTGCCCAGGCTCAGTCCGGTACTGGTAAGACTGCGACTTTCTCGATTTCCATGCTCGAAGTCATTGACACGAAGGTCCGCCACCCCCAAGGTAAGTTCCCATACTTAAGAATCAACGCTATTATTGTGCTAACTGTTCAGCCATTGTGCTCTCTCCTACACGCGAACTGGCGGTTCAAATCCAGAATGTTATCATGGCTCTTGGTGACTACATGAATGTCCAGTGCCACGCCTGTATTGGCGGTCGTCACATTGGTGACGAAATCAAAAAGTTCGAGCACGGCCAGCACATTGTGTCCGGCACTCCCGGCCGTGTTGCAGACATGATCCGCCGTCAGTACCTTGACACCCGTCATATCAAGATGCTGATTCTTGATGAAGCGGACACGCTACTCGAGAAGGGTTTCCAAGAACAAATTTATGAAATCTACCGGTATCTGCCACCCGCAACCCAGGTGGTCATTGTGTCGGCAACGCTGCCTAACGATGTCCTCCACCTCACCACTAAGTTTATGACGGATCCTGTGCGCATTCTCGTCAAGCGTGATGAGTTAACCCTCGAAGGCCTCAAGCAGTACTTCATTGCCGTTGAGGAGGAAGACTGGAAGTTTGACACGCTGTGTGACCTTTACGATACACTGACCATCACGCAAGCTGTCATTTTCTGTAACACCAAGAGTAAGGTTGACTGGCTTGCCAGCAAGATGAAAGAAGCAAACTTTACTGTTGTCTCAATGCACGGTGACATGTCGCAGACAGAGCGTGAGAACATTATGCAAGAGTTCCGTCAGGGCAACTCACGCGTGCTGATCTCGACAGATGTATGGGCACGTGGTATCGATGTTCAGCAAGTATCGCTTGTTATTAACTACGATATCCCGTTAAACCGTGAGAACTACATCCACCGTATTGGTAGATCAGGTCGTTTTGGCCGCAAGGGGTAAGTACTCATTTCTGATGTGTCATGTTTTATTGTTTATGTTTTTTATTCTTTTTTACTAACTTTTCTCCACAGTGTTGCCATTAACTTTGTCACCGATAACGAGATCCGTATGCTACATGATATTGAGCAGTACTATTCGACTCAGATTGATGAGATGCCTGTCAACATTAACGAAATGTTGTAGTGGCTTTTTTATCTTATTTCCTTTGTTATTTTATCTATACATATCTTAATTATATTGAGTCATTGAGCTTCTATTTGGTTACTTTATACGTTTTATCAAGCTTCATTTCATGAGTGACTCATGACCTTCATTGCTGTGTCCTTCTTTATCTCTGCTGTTTCACCATGTTTACCCATCCCTGGTTTGTGTATCAGCCACCTGTTGACCCACAGGTAGATAAGTCCTTGTTTTTCGAATGCATAAACATTGATACAGGGTTAGGGATACAGTTTTGGAATAGAAAACTTTTTTTTTCACCCTTCTTTTTTTCCCTCCTCTTTCTTCCTTTTTTCCCTAGTTACGTTCTGTACTTATCACAATCATTACAGCTATTTATACACCATGTTGGACATAATCCAGTTCATTGAAGAGAAGGGCGGCAACCCCGAGCAGATCCGCAAGTCTCAGGCTGCTCGTGGCGACAGTGTCGAGCTGGTCGACGAAATCATCAACGGTTACAAGGAGTGGACCAAGATCAGATTTGATCTTGATGCCCTCAACAAGGAGCAGAACAAGGTCCAGAAGGCCATTGGTGCCAAGTTTAAGGCTAAGGAGGACGCCAGCGAGCTTCTTAAGGAGAAGGATGCTATTGCCGCTAAGAAGGCTGAACTTACCATCAAGGAGCAGGAGGCTGACCAGGCTGTTAGAAACAAGGTCAACCTCGTTGGCAACATTGTGCACGAGAGTGTTGTTGTCAGCAACGACGAGGAGAACAACGAGATTGTTCGCAAGTGGAATCCCGAGGGTAAGGAGGTTGATGAGACCAAGAAGGCTGCCCTTTCCCACCACGAGGTCCTTACCAGACTTGATGGTTACGATCCCGAGCGCGGAACCAAGATTTCTGGTCACCGTGGTTACTTCCTCCGCAACTGGGGTGTTTTCCTCAACCAAGCCATGATCAACTACGGTCTTGACTTCCTTGCCAAGCGCGAGTACATCCCTCTCCAGGCCCCCGTCATGATGAACAAGGAGGTCATGGCCAAGACTGCCCAGCTCTCCCAGTTTGACGAGGAACTTTACAAGGTCATTGATGGCAATGACGAGAAGTACCTCATTGCTACCTCTGAGCAGCCCATTTC
The DNA here is from genome assembly GCA_013365045.1 of Geotrichum candidum. Lineage (NCBI taxonomy): Eukaryota > Fungi > Ascomycota > Dipodascomycetes > Dipodascales > Dipodascaceae > Geotrichum > Geotrichum candidum. The sequence goes on along the minus strand of QQZM01000045.1, from coordinate 9,470 downwards.
TGCTTACCACAGTGGTGAGTGGTTTGAGCAGCCCGCTGAGCAGCTCCCCAAGCGTTACGCCGGTTACTCCACTTGTTTCCGTCGTGAAGCTGGTTCTCACGGTAAGGATGCCTGGGGTATCTTCCGTGTGCATGCTTTCGAGAAGATTGAGCAGTTCGTCCTCACTGAGCCTGAAAAGTCCTGGGATGAGTTTGAGAAGATGATTGGTCACGCTGAGGCTTTCTACCAGTCTTTGGAACTTCCTTACAGAGTTGTTGGCATTGTTTCTGGTGAGCTGAACAACGCTGCTGCCAAGAAGTACGATCTTGAGGCTTGGTTCCCCTTCCAGGCTGAGTACAAGGAGCTTGTTTCTTGCTCCAACTGCACTGATTACCAGGCCCGTAACCTGGAGATCAGATGTGGTATCAAGAAGATGAACGACCGTGAAAAGAAGTACGTTCACTGCCTGAACTCTACCCTGTGTGCCACTGAGCGTGCTCTCTGCTGCGTTCTTGAGAACTACCAGACTGAGGATGGTCTTAGAGTTCCCGAGGTTCTCCGCAAGTACATTCCTGGTGAGCCCGAGTTCCTTCCCTACACTAAGGAGCTCCCCAAGGATACCACTTCCCAGAAGAAGAAGAAATAAATGGAGTGTTAAAGCTTTGTGTGGATGTGTAATTTATCATGTAGTAATATGTTCGTTAGTTAATGTATACTTGGAAAGCTCTGTAGTAGCCGATAAGATTGGCTTTAGGCAATGTAACAGCAAATTTATGCAGTCGGCTACAATTATGTAGTGAGTTGGTTTTGGTAATTCAATGTCATCACAAGTTACAACTTGAGTGGTTTTAGATATTGTACTTGGGCAAACTGATTGAAACCGTTAAAAATGCTAAAGACAATATCTCAAGTGTCAAAACACATAATTGAAGTTATATTATATGTAGGTACGGTGAGTTCATGCAACAGCTCCGACCCTGCACGATGCCGGAAAATCCCATGATTGGGTTGCAGGTTTTCTTTAAACCCGTTTCTTTGTTATGTTGGCGATTTGAAAACAAGAAAAAGAAAAAAAAGGAAAAAAAAAAAAAAGAAATAAATAACAAAAACAAGCTTTGTGTGACAAACACATCATATCACGTGAAAGAACGTATTTAAGTGAGGAAATAAAAATGAATTTCAGAGCACAAATTTCAAGGCATTGAAGGCGATTGTCTTTGTGATCAAGAGGCGAGGGGGGGTCACGGAAAACTGTTAAATACGCCATCGCTTAGATTGTATACCATATCGAATTACTATTATCTGTCGTGGCTGCAACTGTTTAAAAAAAAAACGATATTTCAATTCTTTTCTTCTATTTTCTCTTTCTCTTCTTTTTGTTCCTTATTCTTTCTCTACAGTTATAAAGCTTCTACGGTTTTGACATATTTTTGCATAGATTTGTGTTATTGCACGAATACACTACAACATATAGACTTAGAATTCATACTTCAGAAGTTTTCACCATGTCAGATTCAATCTCGTATCTTAACCTCGCCTTTCTCACTTTTTCCGCCACGCTCCAAACCATCTGCCTATGCCTGGTTGGGTTCATAGCAGCAAAGTCTGGCGTGCTCCCCAAAAAGGCCCAAAAGTATCTTTCCCAGCTCAACATGAAAGTTTTCACGCCGAGTCTTATTTTCATCAAACTTGCTAGTAAGCTTTCACTCTCAGCACTAACGGATTTATCTGTGATCCCTGTGTTTTTTGCATTTTCAACGCTGGTGGCCTATGGTGCTGCCCGCCTTACGAGCCGGGTGTTTGCGTTCCCGCGCCGCGAGAGCAATTTTGTTATTGCCATGAGCGTTTTTGGTAACACAAGCTCGCTACCCGTACCCATTGTGCTGGCACTAGCAACTACGCTGCCAGGACTTAAGTGGAGTAAGATTGTGGGCGACAATATTGAGGATATTGCTTCACGCAGTATTCTTTACCTTGTCGTGTACCAGCAGCTTGCACTTATACTGCGCTGGTCGTGGGGATACAATACTCTGCTTTCAAAGGAGGGAGAGAGCCCTAGTCAAGACATTATTGAGGCCAAGACAGCATACCAATCTCATCGATCATACTCATCAACAAGCAGCAGTAGCAGCGACGAAGATCTCGAGGCTGCAGTCCCTGTTGATACAAAAGTTCTTACCAATGTTTCTTGCAAGGAAACGCAGCCACTCCTGGCCACAAACTATAACAGCTACACTTCTCCAGCCACAAATATTCCATTCAAAAACGACTTCATTGAGACCACAGACACCAAGCCTAGTGCGGTATATTCGGCATGGAAGTGGTTTATGGGAGTCATGAACCCACCATTGTGGTCTGTGGCGGCATCACTGCTGGTAGCACTTACGCCGGCACTCAAGTACCAGCTGATCACGCATACTGATGGCTTCCTTTGTCAAAACGTTACAGGCTCTATTCGACAGCTTGCTAATTCGGCCGTGCCCTTAATTCTTATCAACTTGGGGGCAAGCCTAATGCCCTCTGACGACCCCGAAAACGAGACACGCTCAGCACACCCCACCGAGCTTATTGTCGGCTCTCTCATTTCTCGCATTTTTCTTCCTTCGGTAATCATCCTGCCATCAGTGGCGCTGGCGGCCAAGTACCTGCCTTTATCGTCAATTTTGACTGATCCAGTTTTCATTTTGGTTGCATTTATTCTTACAATTACGCCACCCGCTGTCCAGATTTCGCAAATCTGCCAAATTAATAAAGTCTTTGAACGTGAAATGGCGGGCATTCTATTTTGGGGGTATGTGGTAATTGTCCTGCCCGTTATTATTGGTGCCGTATTACTGGCATCACAAGTTATTCTTTGGGTCAACTAGTCATTCCTTTTATTTTTTATTGTGGCAACAACTTTTTTTACAAGTGCATTTTATTCATTTTTTTTCATGACCTATTTACGTTCTTTGATGTTTTTCATTCATTCCAATTTTGTTGTTGTTGTTGTTGTTGTTGTTGTTGTTGTTGTTGTTGTTTTAGTTATTAGTTTTGAAATATAATATACTTTGGGTTTGAATCTTTACAATTTAATCATCCTGTTCTGAAATTAATGAAGTTGATTTACATTTTGAAAATAAAAAGATAAAGAACAATGATGTTTATTTTTTTAAGACATGTACACTGATAGAAATCAGCCGCCATGTGGCCAAGTGATTGATATACGACAAGCCACAATAATAATTGATAACCCATATTTATTATCCTTATTTTTTCTTAGCCAATAGGAGACATAACCTAATAAGTTGTATGCTCCCAATCCAGGCTTGCCTTGATTACAAACATGTAAAGTATATATACGTGTTTAAATTTTTTTGTATATTTAATTACGTCAATATGTAGATTTTCTTTTTCATATGAGTGCTAGTGTGGAAACTACTGATAGGGCCCCCTTTGCTACTAAGATTTCTCTTTGGATTTAGTAATGAGTAAGTATTTACGCAATGCCTAGCGAGCACTCCCGAAATCCAAGGGGATTCTTTGTTTTGGATTTTGGATTATATATTCATTTACGTATTTATTCATTTACTTTAATTTAAGCAGCTGGGAGTGGGGTTACAAATGGCAACCAGTAGTAGAGCCAGGGTTTTTTTTTTTTTTTTGAAAGGTTTAGTAAAAGTTTCATTATAATAATACACATTGAAAATGCTTGAAAATGATTCGTTTGCGTTTCTCAATCTAATCGTCTGATTATCTCATATTATGTTGCAAAGGAAAAGGTTTGGGTAGTAGTGGTAATTTCCTTTTCTCATGTTGTGTAGCCGATCATCTGAATGATTTGGCATGACTGTATAGCTCTTGTCAAAAAAAATATGTATATATATATTTTATCAGGTTTGTTCCTTGCTTGGAATACACAATCGGCAGGGGTGATCTTTTGAGAAGTTTGTGCCACTTAATGTCAATCCCTCAAATAAATTGATCACAGTCTCGTCAAAAAAATAAATGGTCTGTAGTTTAATGGTATATATATCATGATTATTGTCTTTTGAGTGCACTTAACTTCTAATTGGTAGAACAACATACAGGAATGTTATTACAGAGTTCTTGTCCAAATATCATAAGAAGTTGGTTTCTGACATCTATGAAAGAAGGATTCAGTACTTTGTGATATCAATTTCTTCCTAGTAATTACTTTATAAATTTACAAATTAATGCAATTGAGGGGGATTTGTGATTTCCCCCAAACCAAGAAAGCTTAATCTTTTTTTTTTGTGTGTGTGACTTGATTCGATTTTTACATATTCTGGTGACAATATCTGCATAGCGAAAAAAATTTTTTTTTAACAAAGCTTGAAAATCAATCTGCTTTATTACTGAAATATCTAAAAGTTACAAACTGAAAAAAAAAGGCTATTAAAAACTGAATAAAAGACATTTATTTCTCTAAATTTCTCGCATTTAGAACTTACAAGGTTAACGCTTGCAGCCTTCATGTAAAGAAAAAGAAGAGAAGAGTTCTATCTTTAATGGCCCTGAACTCACAATGCCAAGATTTGTTACACAACAATAGAGGATCCAGATTGGTGACGCTTGGCGGCCTGGTAATCATGATAATCGTTGCGTCACACAAAGTGGGAGCAGACAGCCATTAGATAAATAGATAGATAGGTGGACAGATTAAGTGATAGGTGGATAGATAAAGAGATAGAGGTAAATAGGAAGATAGATAAAGCGATAGATGGATGGACAATCAATTATCGTGTCGTTACATCAAACAGCTACAAAGTTATAGAACAAAATGATCTACAAAGAAGGCATGAATTTCAACAGTATTTTTCATTACAAGACTGGGAATGTAGCAAAATTTCAACACCTGATATAAGTTTAGACATCTGATGGTGCCAAATTCTTCATGAATAATTTCCACGGTGTTAATGAAAACCTGTAATCCATAACAACCAGTATATCAATACCAGAGATTGGCACTCAATCAAACCTTAATAGACTGGTCTAATCAAGAAACCCCATCAGCAAAAAGAAGTTATGGCAACGAGCCCAAGAACTTGACTACCACTTAACGGTCCCTTCTTAGTTTCAAGAAGAAATCCTTGGGGGCCAAGCTCCAGGGGGACTTTCTCAACAAGCCTAGCCCCTACAGGATGCAAAGGACACTCGCTGGGAACGTGCTCAACTACCACCAGTCTGACCACACTCACAATGATGATTTCACTAGCTGATGCACATTGGGAAACACTTTTTTTCAAAAAAAAAAAAAAAAAAAAAAAAAAAAAAAAAAAACGCCATGGCCTATGCAAAGGCTGAAACAGCTTACAAAAGTGTGAATGACGAGAGCACAGTAACCCCATGAAAAAAAATTTTAAAATGGACTGGCGTAGTTCTCTCCCACCCATCCAGGCCTCCCTTTGGGCGGTGGACCAGTATTGGCGGGAGTCCATCTGGACGGCTTCATACCCTAAACTACCAATTTCACTGTACAAAGCCCCCATTCCAAAAAAAAAAAAAAAAAACTTTTTTGTTGGTATCAGGCTGAGGATGCGTCCTTTTGTTTTGGGACCTTAAAAAGGGGCACCCCCTCGTTCCTGCCCACCTTAATTTCATATATTGGTGTTATTGCAGCTCTACTTTTGATTTCTATAGTGTTAATTGTGCAATTTATTGTTGTTGTTTTTTCATTGTCGCCGATAGAATATTAATGTCAAGACTTGAATAAAGCCATGCTATTAAAAACATTAAAATAAAAACTATACATGACAATATTTATGACGCGTATCATGCCCAGGTCAACTCCACCAAAGGCTCTAAACAGGAGGAAACAAGACTTGGTTAACGATGACAAGTAACTGAATTAAGTTTTTTGTTTTTAAACCAAAAACTGACGATCATGTAACTGCAAGCACACACAAACCTTTTTTTCCCAAAAACCTTTTGACTCCAGATAGCCGAGTTACACGAGTCTTAGTAGATCTAGCCTTGCTTCTGATTTATTTATTTTTTTTGTAAAGATTTGATTTAAAAAAAATACTATACTGAACAATGATTAATGATTAACTTTATAAAAAAAGACTGAAAAAAAAAAAAAAATAGGAAAATATAACAAAAAAAATAATATCAAGAATAAAATAGAAAAATAAATAACCACCTTGAATTCCGGGCCTTCCTGGACTCTTTCCCCAGAGAATTTTTTCGCTAATGTAAATGAATGATAATGGTGAGTTTGTTAACGCTTTTTTTTGTTCTTTTTTTTTTTTTTGCTGCTGCTGCTGCTTTTATGTTGTTGTTTTTTTTTGGATTTTTTTGGCTTTTATAATTTTTTTCAATATTGTTCATCCATGTTTAGGAATCCACACCCTCGCTCCAGACAAAAGCCGTGTTTGAATCAAACCCACTATCATCGTTCAAAAACGTGTGAAAGTCAAACTCACCCTGGCCAGTTAAATCGTCCAACAGAGTATTAGACTCCAGGAATTGTTGGCCGGCTGCAACAGCGCTCGTGTTATCAAACACGTTAAGCTGCTGGGTTGCGGAAGCCGCTGCCACCGAATTCTGAAGCTGTGGAGGCTGCTGTTGTGGCTGGGATTGAAGCTGGGGTGTTGGCTGAGCCGACGATTGGGGGGTAGGCTGTGGTTCTTCTTTAGGCGTGCTGATAGGAGCTGCCGTGTTATGAGGAGTCGCCGGCGTAGCAGGAGTCTGAGGCTCTAAGGGCGTACCAGCCGAATTGTTGCTGTTGGCATTGGCGCTCTTCTTGCTGGTACGTTTCTTGGACCCTCCAGACACTGAGTCGCGCTTACCTTTAGCAGGGCCAGTAGCATTGGCCTGCTTGGGGGTGGGCGGGTTGCTCATAGCCGGCGATCCTGGTTGTGGCTTGGTAATTGGCCCGTTGGGGGGAGGCATCTGGGGTTGGAAAATGGGTTGCTGCTGCTGTGGGGGCTGATTAGCATACTGAACCCGCGGGCTTGGGGCTTGTTGTGACTGTCCTGGCCACATACCCGGCTGAGGACCAGTTGCCGGAACTGGTTGCCCATTGATTATAGTTATGGCGCCATTAGGACCTTGGATAAAAGTACTATTTGGGATACCATTGTTTCCAACCACATTAGGAGAATTCCGGGCTTGGTTCTGATGCAGCTTTGGATTCATGCTTTGGTTGTCAACAATCGGCGAGCGAGCGTGTTGTTGTTGCGGTTGAGGTGGTGGTTGTTGTTGTTGTTGTTGTTGTTGTTGTTGTTGTTGTTGTTGTTGTTGTTGTTGTTGCTGAGGTAGCTGCTGTTTGGAAAGCTGGGGAGTTCCCTTGCGCTGGTTTTGGATATCAGCGTTGGTCATAGCAGGTGAGGCTGAAGCGGCGACCCTGGTTTTATTGGCGCCTTGCTTTGGTGTCTGCTGATTTGAATTACCTCCATTGACTGTATTACCTCCACCTGTTGACATGGAGCGCTGGGGTCCAGTTGAAGCACCAGTACCACTTTCGGTTAATCGTTGTTGATTGACCCGCTCCAAGAGCATTAATTGATTTTGGTAATCAGCCAGCGCGTTAGAATTTTGGCCCATGCGCTGACCAGGTACCTGGGCCTGACCTGACTGTTGACCCGGCTGTTGACCTGGTTGTTGTAGCTGCTGCGGGTTCTGCTGCCTTTGCAGCTGTTGTTGCTGAAAGTGTGCAGGGTCGTTCATCTCAGGTCCGCTGCCTTCAATTGCATTAGGATTGAGCGGCTGATTGCCGGGGCCTTTGGCCATATTCATATTCATCATGGCTTGTCTCTGTTGTGCAGCTAACATTGCTGGGGGGATCTGGTGGGGATAAATGCCACCATTAGCCATTGCAGCAGCCTGAAACATGGGGTTCACCTGGCCATTAATTACTGGTTGCTGCAAAAACTGTTGTTGTTGTTGCTGCTGTTGTTGTTGTTGTGGTATCTGATTCATTGGACCCGTGGCAACATATGCACCTTCGGGAGATAATCTCTGTCGTTTGTTTGGCGAGTTTACTTGGGGAGTAGGAGAATGCGACGGCACGTTGGGGTCATCACCATTAGGAGAGTTTCGATGAGACACAATATGGGGGCCGTGCTGTTGATGCGGAGGAACTACACCTTGCCCTGAAGGATTGGGTTGACCAACCTGGCCTGGTTGTAATGAAATTTGGGGATTAAGTCTTTGTTGGAGCTGTGGATTGTTAGGGTTGAATGTGTTTGGTGCGGTCACAATCTGACCATTTGGCGCGACAAAACTCATTCCATTGTGCTGCTGCTTTCCGGCATGATCCTGCCGAAACCGCAGAAACTGCTGCGCTGTGGGCGAGGCGTTACTTTTTGCACCCTTTGCGTTATACAAGTCCCAGAAAATCGTCCACCATTCAAGAAGAAAGCTTTGAGCGGTATCAACGACAATGATCGGAGACGGCAGCTCTATGGTTTCCTTTTTAATAGTGGACTTGTTGTTTGAGTCCTTGCTGGAATTGTCCACTTTATCAGAATCTGGGTTTTTCAACGAGATTGTTTCACCATTGGAGGTAACCTCTGCTTCCTTGTGGAAGGTTTTGGCAGAATCAATAAAGTTGTTTTTTATGAGGTAGTCATAAATGTAGTTGTGCAAAAACGCTTTTTCACTCTCATGCTGCGACTTTATTGGGTTGTTTTGCATGGTGACGGGCGATAACTGGTGGCGCTGGTGGAATTAGTAGCAGTGGTGATAAGGAAGAAGGTATGAGAATAAAAAAAAAAAATAAAATAAAAAAAAAGTCAAAAAAATAAAAATAAAAAAATATTATAAAAAATAAAAAGTCAAATAGTGGTGTCCCTAGAGTGTCGTCGCGTCGCTGACTTTGAAACAATTATCCAATGGTCAATAAAGCCTTAAAAAAAAAAAGAACGCGTAAATTTGAAGAGTCAGGGGTGGACCAGTATTAATAGTAGTGATTTTAAAGGAAAGTATATTGGTGGTTTTGATTTCTTGTTGTTTTTGAAGGGATGAATAGGGTGGTGATTTTCAAATGGACATTTTACACTACAAGTGAGAAAAATAAGGGTAAAAAGGGAAAAGAAGCACCAAAGGGACAGAGGCCTTAAAGGTTGTTGACTGAAAAAAAAGGAATAAAAATAAAAATAAAAATAAATAATACTAAGTAATGATAAAATAATAATAAAATAGTGATAAATGGTATTAAATTACTCTAAAATGATTTAATATACGTATTATTTATTTTTAAATTTTGTTTTAAATTTTGTTTTAAATTTTGTTTTAAATTTTATTTAAAACATGGTGGTGGTGGTGATGACGACATTTAAAATTTAGATTATAGTTACCCTACCTTGTCTGATTAGGTAAGAATATCAATATTACCTAATAATGGTATTATTACATAATAATATACAGCCTTACCTCCGAGGCTTTGGTGAAATAAAATAGTAATAAAAATATTATTATTATTATTATTATTATTATTATTATTATTATTATTATTATTATTATTATTATTATTATTATTATTA